>VXAK01015775.1:0-10593 GCA_013399435.1 Arenaria interpres
CAATGGACCAATGTTATCTCTGACCCTCTTTTGCTTCTCTGTGTCAGAGACAGAAATGCAGAACGGTGAATTAGTCACCAATGATGCTGAAAAGGCAGAGGTTCTCAGACCTTTCTCCACCGCTGTCTTTACCAGAGCTGTTGGGCCCCAGGCCTTGGGAACAACAATCCAAGCTGATGCACACACAGACCCACCGACAGCGAAGGAAGAGCTGGCGTGTGAACTATTAGAGGAGCTTGACCCCTACAAATCAATGGGCCCTGACAACACCCACCTGAGGGTGTTAAGAGAACTGCCTGATGTCATTGCAAGGCCACTCTCCATAATCTTTGAGAAGTCATGATAGATGGGGGGACATCACAGAAGACTAGAAGAAGACCATTGTCACTCCCATCTAGAAGAAGGAGAATTATAGGAGATTATAGGCCCATCAGTGTCACTTCAGTCCCTGGGAAAGTTATGGAAAAAATCCTTCTGGGGTCTACCACAAGTCAAATTAAGCACACGATAGGGAAAAGCCAGCATGTAGTCATCATGGGAAAATCATGCTTGACAAACCTGATCACCATCTACAACAGAGTAAACTGCTCGCTTAATGAGGGGCGAGCGGTGGACATTGTCTACCAAAACCCTTCTCCGAGGCTTTTGATACAGTTTCCCCAGAGCCTCTTCCTAGAGAAACTGATGCATTACGGTCTAGACAAGTGCTCTGTGCGGTGGGTCAGGAACTGACTGACAGGCAGCACCCAGGGGGTGGTGGTAAATAGCTCCTTGTCAAACTGGCAGCCTGTCACAAGTGGGGTCTCCCAGGGACTGATGTTGTACAATACCCCAGGGATTGATGTTAAACGCTGTTTAATGTCTTCATGTGATCTGGATGATGGGATCAAGTGTACCCTCATGAAGTTTGCTGATACCAAATTGATCGGGAAGTGGATACTTTGGAAGGGAGAGCCACCCTGAAGAAAGACCTGGATAAGGTAGACGAGTGGGCGAACAAGAACATTAAAGACAAATGTAAGGACTTGCACCTGAGAAAACATAATCCAGGAATGAAGCACAGACCAGGATCTACCCAGCTGGGGAGCAGCTCTGTGGAAACAGACCTAGGGGTCCGGGTGGACAACAAGCTCAATATGAGTAACAGTGTGCTGCTGCAGCAAAGAAAGCCAACAGGATGCAGGTTGCATCAACAAGGGCATCACCAGCAGAGATAAAAAAGTCTTTATCCCACTCTACTCAGCACTTCTCAGGCCACACCTGGACCACTGTGTTCAGTTTTGGTCCCCCCTATGCAAAAAAAATGTGGACAGGCTGGAGAGGGCCACAGAGATGATCAAAGGACTGGGAAGCCTGCCATATGAGGAAAGGCTGAGAGAACTGGCTTTGTTCAGCCTTGAGAAAAGAAGACTATGGGGAGCACCTTATGACCAGGTTCTAGCATTTAAAGGGTGTCTACAAAGAAGACAGAGACTCCCTTTTTCCATGGAAAAGATGAGGGGTAACAGGTACAAGTTACTCCTGGGGAAATTCTGATTGGACACAGGAAGAAAATTTTTTACAACGAGAAAAATGAGCCCTTGGAATGTTCTCTCCAGGCAAGTGATGGATTCCTCAACGTTGGACACACTTAAGATTTGGCTGGACAGGGTGCTGGGCCATCTTGTCTAGACCATGCCTTTGCCATGAAAAGTTGGACTAGATGGACCCCTCTACTCTGCGCTCATGAGACCCCACCTGGAGTACTATGTCCAGCTTTGGAGTCCTCAACACTGAAAGGACATGGACCTGTTGGAACAGGTCCAGTGGAGGGCCACGAGGATGACCAGAGGGATGGAGCACCTCTCCTATGAAGACAGGCTGAGACAGCTGGGGTTGTTTAGCCTGGAGAAGAGAAGGCTCCGGGGAGACCTTATAACAGCCTATCAATACCTGAAGGGAGCCTACAGAAGAGCTGGAGAGGGACTCTTTGTCAGGAAGTGTAGTGACAGGACAAGGGGCAACAGTTTTAAATTGGAAGAGAAGAGATTTAGATTAGACATCAGGAAGAAATTTTTTGCTATGAGGGTGGTGAGGCACTGGAACAGGTTGCCCAGGGAAGTTGTGGATGCCCCATCCCTGGAAGTGTTCAAGGCCAGGCTGGATGGGGCTTTGAGCGACCTGCTCTAGTGGGTGGTGTCCCTCCCCATGGCAGGGGGCTTGGAACTCGATGATCTTTAAGGTCCCTTCCAACTCTAGCCATCCTATGATTCTATGATCCTTGATGCCCTTCCAACCTGGTATTCGATGATTCTATGAAAATCACATCACATAACATTGCCCTTATGTAAACATCTGTCAAAGAGATAAGTGTACAGAAGCTACTAACTTCAGGAAAAATAAATAAGGGGGTTGATAGCTTTGAGCAGAATGAGAGAAGGCAGAACGTTACCAGTAGTGCCAGCCAGGGTAGTGACAGATGTACATTTACATAGCTAAGAAGCTGCCGCCTTACATTTAAACAGAATCTGTAAGACCTGAAATTGACTCATCAATTTTATGATGGAATTTTTGAACTAGGTTTGTAAGAAAAGAAAAGGTTGCTGCTTTTACTTCTTAGAGTGTGGGGCCCCACTATCTGGACAAAACTGCATATGGACACTGCTTTTGTAATTCAAGTATTTCTTTAGTACTTCATGCAAACATACGTATCTAAGAATATGAGACAAACTTTTAGTGAACTGCTACATACTACAGTTCTTTATTAAATTCAAGTAATTGCTTTATTCAATTCATGCTTTGTTTCAAGCATGACTTGGAAAACACAATTTTAGAAAACAATGCCAGATCTGAAAAAAGTTGGGCTGCCTCTCGTAATCCAGATGACTAGCAGAACAGCAACTGTAGCCTGAGGTTCCAGATGATGCCTAAGAACTCTTGACCCATTCAGTCCACGTACGTGGTGTCTGACATAAGTTTATATCTGATATGAACTCATAGAAACTATATCCCATTTGTTGTGCCAAAAAGAAAGCCTAGGCTATTGAATTTGCCTGGTTCTCCTGAGTGTTGTTCCATATCTCCTAAATTATGCTGCCCTGTCATAGTCTGGTAGGCATATACCCTCTGCATCCTTCTGGAATTCAGATGTCATCCCACTGATCTTACACAGACATTAAGTCTTTCTGCTTCAATACTGAGATTTATCAAACACTCCATAGACTTGATCTATCATTAGAATGAATGTGCTGTTCCAAATGAACAGACACCAACTACTATGAGTAGCAGGCAGTTATGAGAACCAACAAACTTAAGTACCCATCCCAAATACCTATGTTTCACTGCTCCTCAGCTTGGTACAAATAGCCATGAATAATCAGCATTTTCATGGTTCTAAGAATATGGATCTGCAGCTCCCACAGGAGTCTGGATTTGCAGCACACAGAGTATACACTGCTATAAAGGCTCTTGCGTATAATTATAAAAGCAGCGTTCAAATATATTCACTCCATAAAAGGCAGTACTTTCAAGATGTATGTATGTCACAATGTATTTAATAAGGGAGTGTACACAAAAGCAAAAAAAACCCCAAAAAAGCCCCAACCCATCTGCATATTCTCCTGCCTTCAGCTTCAGCTTGTTAAGAATTATTCTCTGTACTGATCTTAGCTGGGATTGAGTTAATTTTCCTCATAGTAGCTGGTACGGAGCTATGTTTTGGACTTGTGACCAAACCAGTGATAATACACCTGCATTTTAGCTGCTGCCGAGCAGTGCTCACATAGCATTGAGACCTCTTTTCTGTTTCTCATGCTGCCCTGAAAGCCAGGAGACTGGGGGTGCACGAGAAGCTGGAAGAGGACACAGCTGGGACAGCTGACCCCAACCAATCAAAGGGACATCCCATACCATATAATATAATGCTCTGCAATAAAATCTGGGGTGAAGAAGGAGGAAGGAGGGGGGTCTGTGGGCACACCTCTGTGTGCATTCAGAGTTACGGTGTTTGTCTTCCCAAGTAACCACTATGGGAAGTTGTCCTGCTTTCCTGGAAATGGCTAAACACCTGCCTGCCAGTGAGAAGCAGTGAACAAGTTCCTTATTTTGCTTTGCTGAGTGCACAGCTTTTGTCTTCCCTATTAAACCGACTTCACCTCGACACACTTTTGCCCTTCCAATTCACTCCCCTGTTCCACTGCAAGGGAGCTGAGTGGGGCTGAGCTGCCCACAGAGGTTAAACCACAACATTCTCTTTTACTTCAAGAGCTACGAAACAAGAAAAATGACACTGGCTTTCAATCTTAAGACCTCAAAACTCATTTGAGATACATGCAAGTGGCTTTACTACCTGACAACATTTTTCCTTCAGTACTGTTACAAAGAGCAAAGCTGCATCACATGGCTAGGCACATGTGGAAAACTGAAATGCTCACATGCCAACTGTCCTCCCATTAAGGAGAACAGAACAAGTAGTTTCATGAGGTGCATGCCACATCTGGCCAAAGCGAGAGCAACAATGCTATAGAACCTCTGAAGAGGGAGGTGAACAGCAACCAATACGTCTGCACTGCATACCTTACTGTTTTGTGTAGCTTCCAGTTTTGCTACATGAAATTTTCTTTCCTAGGCATTTCCCCCATAGTTTAAATCATCATAATATTCTCAGTGGCCAAACTCAAAATAGATGTTATGTGCCTCACTGATAAATGGCAGAGTTCAGAGAACTGATAAATGGATTAATACTGTTTTACTACAGCTATAAATGGGAACACATATAAGCTATTCTTGCCTCCAACACCTTTAACTGGCATAAAACAACACTGGCTATCTGTTTAACAAAAATGCCTACCAGTAAAAGACCATTCATTTTGGTAAATGTAAGTTTCTGGAAATGGGCCTATCAAGGTATACTGGTTAGTAACTTTGAAGTTAGGTATAAAGCAAAGGTTTGTCAGTGCTCTCTGAAGTTATCAGTTCCACAGTGGAAGCATTCTCCAGTACAGACAGCATTGCCAACTGCACTCCACAAAATAAATTGCNCCTCCAAAAAAAAAATTGGAAAAAGAAGGGAAAAAAAAAAAAAAATAGTATTTTAGAGTATTTTAGCTTTTGTTTGCCACAGATCTTAACGGGGTTTACAGAAGTTATGTTCTGGTCTTCCGCAATTACAGTTAGCACAAGCACAGTAATCTGCCTTCATATATTCTGACTTCAGAGCTTAGTTATTTTTTTAGCTTTAGCACTACTAGCAGGATCACAGTGTTTTTAATAACACAGATCATGGAAGAGTCACCTCTTATTACAAGTTGAAGAAATACAGAGTACAATAGCCACTTTTAGAATCTAAATTATGTCAAACCAGTTTGTAAATGGAGTCCAGACTTGCTGACACTGTATCTAGACAGATCTCTAGACAATAACTCACAGAAACCAAAGCACAGAAAAGTGGCTAGATGGTTCTTTTCTAGTGCTTAGAACAGCATTGTCCCACTGCAAACTGACTGTGCACAACCTTCAGTACATAAAACATTCACATAAACAACACACCAATATGACTGCTGATACTAATGTGGACCTTGTATCTCCAGATTAGCCACTAATCCAGATAGCCATTAATAGCAGTGTATGTATGGATGTACCCACACCAAAAGGATAAACCTACTTACGGAATAGATTATAGCAAATTAGCCTTTAAGCAAACATTGACTTAGCCTTTAAGCAAACATCGGCTAAAGCTGAGACAGAAAGAGGTTGTTCAATCATTACAGAGCTTCTTACAATAGTATTTTCTTTCACAGGTTTTAATATGTTTATTTAAAAAAAAAACAACTATAGGAAGTACTCTCCTCAGTTTACATTATCATGTCTGATCTTAATCATGTTAATTCTGTTCCATGTCCAGCATGAAGAGAAAGCCAAGCCAGAAAAGTCAAAGCAGAACTAATTTACTGAAATGTAACCAACAGAAAAGATCAGAAAGGATTACATCTGTAGCTATTCTGTGTTTATTTTCTAATTCATAACTTAAAGCTCTCAAGAGAAATGAAGTTACACTGCTTTTACATTCTTTCTTTAACTTTTTATTATATATGCTGAGATTTGCTAATACATGTTATACATTGTCAGTGCACTGTTGATCTTGGATACAGATGGAAAAAACATGTAAAGCTTACACGTCAATTATCAATCCACTAAACCAGATTTTATAACCTGTAAGCACCCTATAAAACATGCATTATTATACAGAAAGTCATGTCTCATCTCACTGGTATCTACCATAGCATTTAAGTATTTGAGAAAAAGCCACTTTGCCGCTTTTTACACTAAACCCACTACAAAATTACTACGTACTCAATATACACGTTTCCAACACATCTGATCAAGTGTTTATTTTATATTCCAGAACACTAAAGGATGTGTTGTGTAAATGCATCTATTTAATCTCTTGGGCTCTAACACAAATTCTGCTTTGGTCACAAATCTAAAAGAGTCTAATGATCTCACCCTTGTGTCTACAAGGGATGCTTGTGCCCGTTACAAAACCCCTACACAATCTGACTGTCTCTTTTCAAATGAAGAATAAGACATGAATAGCAGGAAGCGTGTCAGCCAGGAATGAGATAGTGACAGAGTGAAGATATTAAGACCAACTCCAGCCAACAATACAAATGTCATTTTCAAAAGCATAAAGCTTGTCTGCAAAAGGATTATAAATAATGCAAAGAATAAAGGAGCAACTTTTGTCTAAACATCTGAACAAAGCCAAGAAAACGTTACGTTAAAGCCACATTTTCTTGCACAATGTTTTGAAGTTTTACCTTATCACTCAAACACTAGCAAAAGGGTATATAAATGTAAACAATACCAACGGGATCAATTCTATGAAGGATGCCAACATCTGCATGCATCAGTTCAAAAAATTCTCGTGATAGAAAATAGCTTCAGCCCTGTAATGCGATCATTACAGGGAGAGTTCACCTGAGCCATAAACTGTTAAAAGCTTCCTTAGCAGAGCTGCCCAGCTAAAGTCAAAAGCCAGAGCCTCCAAAGCTGTTACATACACAGATCCTTCACAACAGTTCCCTAATCCATGTCTTTTTTTTTTAAAAAGAAACAACCCACTACTCCATAAGAAGAGAGAAAACAGTTTGCAAGAAATTATTCCCCTTTTCTCTCAAACCAACATACTTTAAGAAAAAGCCTTTAAGAAGAGTCTCTTCTTCTACAAAGACCATTTATATAGATTTTTCCCTAAATATATTGCCTGGGTCAACACAATCTCCAGAACACATGGCTTCAAAATTTGGAAAATTGAGAAATCTTTCCTATTACATCTTTCTAGTTAAAGAACGTTAATCTAGTTGAAGACAAACACTAGACAGCTCACAGGCCTTCAACATGTACATACTCATTTAGAAATCTCCACTGGAAAATTAATCACGGGCAACTTCATGAAAGAACTCTCAAGAAATTCCCAAAAATCTATGCTTGGTCTACTCTGCAAAGCAGTATGGTTTGGGCATGCTATAGTTCTACCAGTTCATTACTAAATATTTTCTCTCATATTTTTATGAAGATTTTATGAACTATCAGAATATTTTGTTCAGCACATAAATAATGTGTGCCAATTTTCACTCGCAGACTCCATATTTCCAGAAATGTTGGTTGACAAAGTACTTCTAACTCTGCCTTCCCTTACAGTCCTATATATATCTAGAAGAGATAGGCTAGTAAATTTAAACAGAGTCCACTTCAGAAGGGAGAAAATACAGCTATATCTATATACACATAGATCCCTGAGTATTTCTTTCAAAAAGGTCCAAAGATACCTCGGAAAAACTTGGACTAATACAGACAGGATTGA
Organism: Arenaria interpres; assembly: GCA_013399435.1. NCBI lineage: Eukaryota > Metazoa > Chordata > Aves > Charadriiformes > Scolopacidae > Arenaria > Arenaria interpres. Next base: position 7,844 of record VXAK01015775.1, read on the forward strand.
GTGATTTAGTATGAAGAGCAAAGGAAAACAAGCCAGTCTATCTGCTAAACTGTATAGGTTAAATGACAAACTAAAAAGCATCCATAAAATTCAGTTACTGATAAAGAACTTTGTTTCAACACAGGTAGCTTTACGCCCTGATTATACAGCTTTTCTATCAACAGAATTTTCTCTTGGCAATGATCCTATAACCAAGATTTAGATACTGAACAGCTCCTGAGACTACTTCATTAAATTGCAGAATGGCAAGTGCAGAAATGGGTGAAAATGGAGCTTGCTTTCTCACATGCCCTTAAAAGGAGGGGAGAGAAGGATGAAAAGTTCCCTGGACCCAGAGTTGTCATGCCTCTCTCCCAGCTCCACTCCCGAGCTCTCAGAAGGAAACAGAACTACAAGTATAGCAGATTAAACCAACAGCAGTAATTACTAGGTGATTAGAGCAAGACAACAAATACACAGATGCCTCAAAGAGGCATGATGAGTTCCATTCCACAAAACCATTTCCATTATTGTTGAAAGCAATAATATTTCTTAAGACAGTTCTTACGGACCTGGTAAGACTAAAAGTGGCTATTATCCTCTTCTGCCGCAATCACCAGGCAGAACATTTTTATTCACAGAAGTATTTTTACTTTCAAGCTGTTTTGCTAAAATTTTCTACCTATCAGTTTTTTGCACAACTGCTGGTCGCAGCATATGATCCTTCTTTCTAGTACTAGCCAGTAGGATGCAAGTCTATTATCCTAGACACAAAAGCTGAAGCTTTACTTCTCTCTTCCTATCTGTAGGAGCCTTACAAGTTTAGTGATATTTTACTGTGCTTCAGCAGAACCTCTTCAGTATTATGCAAGATTAAAAAAAACTTTAAATGTTTTCATAAACCTTCGTTTTTGTTAAACTTGAAACCAACAAAAATTATGATAGGATACTTTCAGATGCCTGGGGGAAAAAAAAAGGCACAATAAAAACTAAGAAGTGACAAGTTCCCTATCACAATAAAAATGCTACTTTTACTGTACAAGATACAAGCAGCGGTCTTGGACAGAAATGTTTCACAGTAGCAGGAGTGAGTCTTGTTCTCTAACGTTCTCCCCCTTAAAAGCATACTTTAAGAAATCTTGTGCAGCTGTAGTACAGTCATAGATAAGAAGTAAGAAAAAACATGACTCTCTTAATCACATCTTTTAGACCGGCAATCATTCATGATGCTCATACTTACCACCTCCCTCGCCCAGAAAACAAATCCTCTTTCACATGAGACTGACGTTTCTTTTCCTGACTCCTATTTCCATGAAAGAATCTGACAGAGTTCCCTAATATTCCTCTGAGCTTGGTCTACAATCTAGCAGATTCTCTNTTTTTTATCCCCAAGTGCCATTCAAAACTGCTGGAGCTAGTTCTATTAAAAAGTTCCTCTCAGTACAAATTCTTCTGGTAATTCAGATTCCCTGTAATCCTATGCTGAATAGGCAATTCCTATTCTGAAGGAATTATAAGAACATGTACTCTTTTGCCTAACACTGTTGAATAAAAGCTTTATCTCACCCTTTCAAAAACTGCCTGCAGACACTTCTACAGTAAAGGAATTCCTGTTGATAGCCTGCCACTATCAGTTACTGCGTATATAGAATTACTTTACATTTCAAAAAACAGGTTTGTTATCACTGATACTTCTGTCTATATCACTTCATCATGAATTGAGAAAACTCTGTTTGTCAAAGAAACTACCTATTTAATTGCATGGTTTATTTAGTGTTTAGGACAACAGGAAGCTAGTACTCATTCAGAAACTCTTCAACACCAATTTGAAATACAGTAGTCCCCTTGTAAATATAGGTGTTAAGATGTTAAGGTATAAAGCTTGCAAAAGCCCAGGTTCAAGGAGATAAAGATAAAATCTTTACTTTCTTTTTCTAAGACAACTCTTTTACTGGTGCTTAACAGTACTATGAGCTTCTCTAAATGAAATGGAACACTGCACATTAATTACTTGGAAATATTATAATTAAGCTGAGCATCAAGAATCTGTATCTAGCGTTATGTACTAGGTTTTCTTACCTAGTTCAGTAACTTGTCGATCAAAAGGACAACGAACTGCTCTGCCATGAAGGGGAAGCCGGGTAAGACAGTCATGGCAGACAGTATGGCCACACAAAAGCAGCCGGGGAACTTTGTCACCTTGCAAAGAAAATACATCTTCACAGACTCCACACTCAAGAACCTACAATTTAAAAAGAGACCGTATTTGGTTTTGAGCTGATAAAAAAGCAAAACTTCATACCCGAAGCTGTATGACACAGTTCATTTTGCAGAAATTCCTGCAATCACAGCAGATAGGCTGAATCACTGATTTTGCTTTGCACACACAAGTAACGATCATAAGAATAACATTCAAAAAATAAATAAACAGACACGAATAGAGCATTTTAAGTTTTCAGCATCCCACCTGATGACCACTAGTTCTCGCCCGCTTCATTTAATGCGCTGCCACAAGAAAAGCCCACTGGCCAAACAGCACAAGTAAGCAGAAATGTCCTGACAGGAGAAGGAAACGGAGGGCAAGACCCTGCCAAAGCAGACTATCAGCTGGTGGAGAAAGCTTCCATTCATAGCTGATCCACATAAAAAGGTCAGTCATACCAAGTTAGCCATTTATGAAGCTACAAACGCAGCATCGAGGTAGCAGGAACAAGCAGCAAGGGACTGGAACATCTTAAACCGCTAATAAAAAGCAAAATTAATCGTCATTT
>VXAK01015776.1:0-39221 GCA_013399435.1 Arenaria interpres
TATGTCCATTTTAGACCCTGGGAATATCTGTAATGCAACAACGCTCTGTTTCTGCCTCCTTTTGTCCTTTCACCCAAGGACCTACTTAAAGATTAAGGAATCACCATCAAGTGCGCTAAACGAATCTTTAGACACCGCAGGTCTGATGACACAGTAGGGACAAGAGCTGGGGAATGTTTTGTAGATAAATACATATCAAACCGATAGAGGGATGTTTCATATGTTTAATAGGTACCATGGCTAAAAAAACATCAGGAGAGGAAATGATACTTTTCCCTCCCTCTTTCTAATGGTAGCATAAAAGTAGGACAAGGACGTGATGGAGCACCGCTTGGACCAAGCAAGAAGTTTCAGTAAAATGAAGAACAAACTGTCCTTGCTCCTCCCATGCATGACAGAGGGAAACCTCTAGTAAAGTCAGCAGAGGGCTCTCCATTGCCTCTGTAGATGACAGATGCAAGATGGTCACACAGACATATTTTTTTTTGTTACTGTAGTAACAGGCTATTTTATATGATTGTGTATGTATATATAGGTGGGGAAGGAAGAAGAGAAATATTCAAAGCTATGAAGTAAAGCCAATGATTTTGGATGCTGCTGCTACCTGACTTTATTTTGCTTTAATATAGGTTTAAACTTCATCTTAGAAATGCGTTAAACAGAAAAAAAAAAAAAAANAGGGTTAAAAAAAAAAAAAAAAAAAAAAAAAAAAAGCTTTGATCTTAAAACCTTACATGCCTCAAAGCTTTTACTCACTTTTAATGATTTTTTTCCCATATTTTAGACATTCTTTAAGCGACACAAATATAACTTAGGGGTGTAATACTATACTTCCCATTTTTAAAAACCTTTGCATCAAAATCATATTTGGACTTCTAAAGCTTGTTGTCCTGATTTTCAAAGATACTACATGCATATTTATTCACCTTAGAGCCAAAGGGAAAAGTCAGAACCATCTGTGAATAAGAACAGTTTTGAAGAACAGACCACTTATTTATACACCTAAAAATAGACAGCAATTTGAATTAAATGTAGCTACCAACATTTGAAAATGTTGGCTCTGGAGCACAAACACGAAAAAGACTCTAGGGATGCCATTAACTGAATTGACCTCTTGTGTGCATAATTGGCATTAAGGCCAAAAAAGCCAACAACTGTACCTTTGGAAATTTAATTTAGTAAGAACGATATATGATGGTTTTTTTATGAAGCTCTGATTATTATGAAAACACTGATTGCATGGCCTGTTTCCTTAGAAACTAACCAAAAGGTGACATGTTCTGTTGACTTTCTATTATACATTCATAACATCATCTTTCAATTCTATGTCATAAAGAATTTATGTAGGACATTAATCATGCAAGACCATTAAATTGTTATCTCATTTCAGTGATAATTGTTTACTGCTATAAATGGTTCATGTTTTGTTCCAACAGTTGGACTGTGACTAAAATGTATCCTCACAGCAATGTTGGCAAAGAAGATTAACTTCTTCAGAGACAAGGAGCTATGAAAGTAGGGGAGCACCTTATTATTGCATATGAGAAAACGTGACTTATAAAAACTGTGAAATTCAATCAAGCGGATCAAATGTAACAGTGGCAATAAGAAATCCAACATGCTTACAGCTATGATCAAGAGTGCTAGGGAAAGAACTTTGCAAGATCCTTATGTTAATAATGTACCAAACCCCTTCCCCAAAATATAATGAAGAGAGTATAAAATGTTTTTCTTTTTATGCTTGCTTAAAACAATGTAGCATGTAAGCTGAAATGTAATAAAACTGAACCATGAAATATACATGCAATTATGAGGAAAATACAGACTGCAAGAAAAATGTCAAGCATTTACAGAAAGGAATGTTCATAAAAAACAGCAAACCTGCCCCCCAGCATAACTCAGCTAATCAGAGTTATGCTGTGCAATGCAATGATTTGTCACCTGCTTTTAGATTTCCCTATTGACTCTGGCGTGGAATAAGAATGGGATCAATTTAAAGCAGTCCTTTAATCCCAAGGGTGCCATCACTAATGCTGCTGTCTGTTACTGCTTTCTAAATGGAACCCAACAATATATTTTTCTGTAGCAAAGTGTCTACTTTATGAGCATAATAAATAGCAATGGCCCTTTAATGACAACTTTAGCTTTGGCCATTATGGTACATTTTAAGTGCTTAAAAACACTAATGGGAGCTATACAGTGTTAATTATACTTAAGATATGAGTGCTGTACACAAGAACTACTGCAACATTAAGTAAAACACTTCTGCTAATCCTAATTATAGCCTGTATAGAAGAGATAAGAGAAATCAAGTGCTCCTTCTACAGCAAGTTCTTAAAATAGCAGAGACAGGAAGGACAAATTAGCTGGAAAAACACTGGAAGCACCTTCTAGCATAGGACTTGATCCTTATTTACACCATGTGTATAAAGCAGCTACGTGCATGAGTTCTGCTGTGCAGAAGCAGATATATATCCTGGCCCTGTAATCAGCCCTGTACCGGGGCTAATCTGTGCCCTGTTGAAGCCAGATGGGCTCTGTATCAACATGGATCAAAACACAGACATTAATCTGAAACAGCGGGCTGGAGAGTTTAAGAATACAGGGATGAAGGGCAGACTGAACAGGAAAGTCTAGATTCACCTTGACTAGCCCTATGCATTTACCTCTGGGGCCTGAGTTAAGAGGGAAATTGCTGGGCTGTTTTCAGTGCCATTAGACTTCCAGGGGTGATGCAGATTTTCTAGTAGCAGCTATTTGTGCCTGTTTATCTCCAGAGAAGAAATCTAAGGTGAATATTCCCCATTTTAGACAATTCAATAAAAAGCATAAAACTAGGTAAGGGATTAATTTGGCCTAACCTTGCAATAAATAGTGCCCATGTCTTAGCTGAGTGTTTAAGCATAAAGAACTTCTCGCTGGCTTATACGAGCCAGGGACTGCATATTTTGACATTCCTGAAGCATTTCAGCAGGGGTAGAGAAGGAGAAGACGTAAGAAGATCTCTTGAAAAGTGCAAGTAAAACTAATTCAGTTAAAGTCCACAAATGCTTCAGACTTGGGCTCTAGTCCTAATGTTGTTCAAGTTAAAATGTTTGTATGATAGCACTGGCCTTTACTTGTCTGTGTTTATGGATTGTCCCTCCTTGATTCTTAAAGATACCTAACAGGAAAGATCGATTGTATGAAGACCCCTATCTGTCCTTCTCTACAGACCTTCTCCCCACCAGTTTACACCATAGTGTAGTCAACAGCTTTGCTCCAGGCTGGTATACAACCAGTCTTAAAAGTCTGTATCCACCAGAAACAATATAGTCATCTTATACTACATAGGGTAGACATGGGAAGGCAAAATTCTCAGGTGCATGATCTTTAGATGATTGTTAGAATTACAGTGGAAAAGGAAAATGACCGTAGAATGGCTGCCTGGTTTCATCACGGCTGGGAACATTTATTGAAATGTGGCACCTTGCCTAGGTTTGTGTGAAGTGTTTGTCTGTGGCCTAGAATTTATGACGACAGATCACAAACCAGTTCGAGTCCTGAGGTAAGTTATAAAAGCAAATGTAAAACAATAGATAAGGCCAACTTAATTATTAGATAAGGCCAACTTAATTATCATTACATACTGTGCTAATAATTCTAGATGAGTATAAAACAATTTACATCCTCCGCAAGAAATGCATACAATTATTAGCAGAATGAGGTAAAAAAAACCATCTTCACTGACCCAGTGGCCATTCGGGGCTACATAAACAAATGGTATGGCTGTGCAGAGAAAATTATAAAGCAACCCTCTTTCAGAAGGTCGTGAGCATGTAACAGAAAAGATTGAAAAACACAGAAAAGGAACATGTTCTATAAAAGCACAATTTAAAGCACAGTGTTACTTTTTTTCTTTCACGTGATACAGTCTGATATCTTACCATTTCAACACACTTATTTTGAGCCAGTTGAGGACTGAGTTGACATCAGAAAGAACACAAACCTGGAAACTACCTGTTCTTCAAGTGCTCTGAGCCTTTGGCTACTTTCTCAGTTTGCAAATTCAGCAGGAGAGGAAGTGACAAGGAACTTCAGCGTACCACTGACTGGATCACTAGCAAAACCCAACCTGTCCTTCTCTTTATCAAATATGTGTTTTGTAAGTTCAACTTCTGTGCAGACTTTTATATTTACTATGTCCATACTCAGCGCTTAAAGTGGTCATTTTTTAGGATAACAGTCCCCTTTTAGAAAACAGACCCTTTTAGAAAAAGTTCCCTGAAGTAATCAGCAGCTCAGTCATCAGGACGAACGGGGACTTTGGTTCCAAAATGAAAAGAGAGAAAAAAATAATAATCTGAAAGCAACTATGTTGCTTGAAGCTAGGTCAGTCAGGTTTTCAGGGCCGCAGCTAAATGTTTTATCTCAAAGTTTGCCAGCACTTGCTTGAATGTAAATTACTGAAGAATTCTTAAATTTAACCATTGTTTAAATTAAAACCAATTCAATAAACTTCAGATATGTACGAAGAAAAGGAGATGAGAGGGGAGGGGAGGGGAAAATATAGGCAGGGCCTAAGAAAATGATAGTCATGCACTGAGGTAACACCTGACAGGTTCAAGGCTGCCAGACACAAAGGCAGTCTCCATATCCAAAGAGTCATGACCTAACATGGTAACAACATGCAATGGGGAACGAACTGGAAAAGTCGCAGTTCTCAGGAGGACAAAGAGACAATAACGATGGATGCATATTTTTGTTCTCGGCCTTGGTGATCACGATAGTGACCTTTTGGGTAGAGCACAGGAAGTCTTACAGAGGGTGTGTTATAAGTATTAATTAAAACTTTTAGAACATTTTGAATACAAAGCCTTTTGAAGATAGAAAGCGTTAAAACATATTATTCTAAATAGTAATAAAAATGTTCCAATATCTTGCAGAAATTATATTCCGTCAGCCTTAATTTAAGACTGAAAAACAATACATCACGTGGAGTATTTAAAAGAAGTGTTCTTTGAAGAATCCTTATCAACTCGAAGTGAATCTTTTATAAACTGCAAAACTGTAACAGCTGTTCTTCCTTTGCCATCTTTATAGGTCTATTTTCAAATACGTTTTCTTCCTCTTCAGATAGTACCAGATTTGCTTTTTGTGCTTGAGCTACAGCACAAAAACAGGTGCAAATGTTTTGACCATTGCAATTTGATATTCCACACTGCTGTGATAAGACATCAGAAATCATCCTCACAATTTGTAATCCAGGTAGGACTATTTTTGTAAAACCTTTTTTGATACACAGTATGTTATGGGTCTAGTACTTTCTTGGTACTATTTCTACAAAGCTGTCAATATTTATTTCACCATGGTTAGGTAACTCTTCTTATAAATATGGAGAATATATGCCCATTCCCTAAATTGACATTGACAATCCATAATATTTAAATAGAATTAGCATCACGAATTTTCAGCATAGAGTATATTCAGTGAGCCTGCTACAGAATGCACAGGATTCAGAATAATTAGCATATAAAGCTACTCTTGCCATTTTGCTCCTCTATGTCTATTAGAACTCATTACTGTGCCATCATATTTTAGAAGTAGTGATGCAGAATTTGGATTCGACTATTCAGGAATGAACGAGCCAGCAAATTATCTGTAGGGACTCACAGACCTTTCTATAATATCTGCCCACTTGGGCATCACTCCAAGTAACTGCATTTTCATGTAACTCAAGAGTGCTGCCCGCAAGTCGGAGTGTCAGCTGATTTGTATTGCAAATTATACAAATTGTTTCATTCATAAGAGACAGAATTGATCTTGATAAAGTCAAAGGCACCAAGGGAGCACGGGCAGTCCCAGCCTCCCACCCACAGCCCTGGTCTGGCTCAATGGGGCTGTGAGGGAAGATGGGGGCCAGGCTTGCTGGACACTGCCTGCAGGGCCTTGGGACTTATCCCTCTCTGTGTAGGTGCTGGTAGATGTAAACAATGCTGGCAAATCAAAGGTCACAGACCAGACCATGGAACTTCATCAGAAATTTTAGACACAAGGAAGAAATTAGTTATGATGAGCGTGGTAAGACACCAGAACAGGTTGCCCAGAGAAGCTGTGGATGTCCCAACCCTGGAGGTGTTCAAGGCCAGGTTGAATGGAGCTTTGAGCAACGTGATCTAGTGAAAGGTGTCCCTGCTTATGGCAGGGGCATTGGACTAGATAAGCTTTAAATGTCCTTTCCTACCCAAACCACTCTATGATTCCTTGATACTGAATAACACCTACCGAGCTGCAGGGTCAGCAGGTTACTGGACACACTGTGGATGTGTGAGGGTACAGGTATGCCGTCTGCTTCTGAGGGTAATCCCAATTTAAGAGTCTGCTGCTACCATGTCTTTCCAGCCTTCTTTTTACATTCTCAGACTAGGGTTGTAATTCATTGTCTTTTCAGTTTTGTCTAACCATTTACAGCGCTGAACAGTAAACTGAACAATTAATACTGATCCTTTCACTTCCATATAGATATATTTATACACACACACACATATATATACGTATTCTGGAGGGTTATTTCTAAACAGATAATTTCAGATTGTGAATCAGCACAACTAAAGGAGTGGTGAACTGCACGTAGTCTGAAGGTGCATCCAGAGAGAGACAGGATGCTGGATTATGCCCCCTAGAGAAAACACCTATATAATTGGAACCTTCACAGCAGGATGCCAGGAAAGTGTGAGAAGCAGAAGCTAGGAGTGGCTTACAGGAAGAAGAAGAGACAAAGCTTCTTTCAACACCAGAATGCGGGAGAAGGTAGATTTGAATTTTCTGAAATAAGGAAGACATTTTTCTTTGTCTACTGCTTGTTTAGACTAAGATCACAGAAACAGGTCTCATTTGTGCACATTTCTTGTAAATAAAGAGGTGCCTCAAATATTCTTAACTTCTGTTTTCAATTTGCTTTTTTTTGATAACACAGCTGAGAATTAGTAATGTTTGTTTAAGTGCTTGCTTAGGAGCTTGTTTAACCATAACTCATTGAAATAGGTAGGAATATAATAATTATCTCCACCTGATCTACACCATTGCAATGGATTTTGGTGTCACTATCCTGGGGAAAAAAAAAATAAAAATTCCTCTATCTTTTCTCTGTCCTAGCTCATATACTTCTTGCACCATAATATTGGTAACGGGCTTGGTAACACTTAGTCCCATGCACAGTAGGCCAAGAAGTAAAGTCCTATTGCTAACATCTTTAAAACATACCCTTCCTGAGAAAGTAATTTTTTTTTTTAAATATATGGCAGGTGGTCTCAAGTTGGATACAAGCAGTTCAATTACTCTGGCCAATTTCAGGCAGATCATAGAGATTCGTCTCTCTCTTTTCTACAATAATTCCACTGTGTAAAAGTGCTGGCACGCTTACAGATTCAGATAGAAGCGTTGATATGATGTATCTATACTGCGGATAAATAGAGGACGTCACTTTTCAGTGCTATCAATCTCACAAGGACTGTATTTATTTTACAATTTCATGAAAATAGAGGTAATGGACTGAGACCTCTTTTCTCTGGTAAAACTTCTATGACAAAGGCATAATAAGTCTATGAAGTATTAAGTGGTCTCAGTGTTTTCATCTGCCCAAGTCAACTGGAGTTTCTGGCATCCAGCACTACACAGGAATTTTGTGGTATCTTAAGGCATTCATTCTGCACAAACAAACCTCAAGCTAAAGTCTTCCCCAAACAGACAGAGCATCACTTATAGCCTCCATCTTCTCCTGACCAGTCACACTCTTGTGCTTAGTATGTGCTTTTTGAAATATCATAGAAGTCAGATCGAGAATTTGCAAATGATATTTGAATGAGACTTCTAGAAGGAATTGTAACGTGGTAGGCAAATAGCCGCTGCACTGACCATCTCTCTCTCTCTCACTCCATTTTAGACCTGGATTTTATCTTGAATTGTCTTGAATTGCGAATTGTGCCTGCTTTCCTGTCCAGGATAGGTGTAATTCTGATGGAATGTAATAAGTGAAAATGTTAATACAGATTTCTGTTAACATAGGTTACCTCAGAGTTAGTGATGCCACCATTTTTTCAGAGTCATGAAAAAAGAAAAAGGTAGGTTATCCCCCCAAACTATCATTTGGCTATTGTGAAAAAGAACAGCAAATAAAAATTAAATAATGTATGAAAAAATATAACTTGTTAGTAATAAACAACTCCCCTCTGAAGGAGTCATCTTAAAGCACATTAAAAATATCTACTTTTTATTCTAGAATATTCACCACTATAGAGCTTATGCAGTAGCCATCACAGAAACATCTCACAGACTCTCTTGTTCTGGAACATGGTGCCAAGAAAAAAGTGTGAAGTGCAGATTTTTTTCTTTTTATACTCTTCCAGTCACTGGGCTTCCCTACAAGATTGATCTTTTATGTTTACAAGTAATTGGTGCAGCAGTTTTGGCATTTCTGAGTGTTAATGGCATTATTTCTATTTTCTTGTTTTTGTGGCTTAACCTTGAGCACCTTTGAGGTACTATATATAAAGATACCGCATTTTCAACACCAAATTTAGTTCTTTAAGTGTGGCAGATGAAGACAGAATTTCTTTACTTTATTCCAGACACAAGACACAAAATTTGATAACACTTAATGCTCACATTTAAAAATTATTTGTAAAGCATAAAAAAATCACTCATACATGTAACAAGAATGTTACAGACATGTAGAATGTGTTCCAGACTGGTACAATATATTATTGCTAATGTATGATTAGCTGGAACTCTTCGTAACACAAATATTTAAGTAATCATTTATTAAATCACACATTAAGATTTTTACTAAACCTTTAAAAGGATTTATTAATATACATTGGAAATACACTATATCCAAAATTTCAAAACTGTTAAGTGTAGAATTGCGATAACAAATTAATTCAGAAAAAAAATCAATGAGGAATGAATAATGGATCTGAAATCAATCAAAATGTCCACCTTTTCAATGTTGTAAGGGAAGAAAAAGAAGGATAGATTTATCACTGCAACTTTCCTAACTGTAAATCAGGATCACAGAATGGCTGATGGAAAGGACTTCTGGAGGTCATCTGGTCCTAAGTCCCTCTCACACAGGGATGTCTAGAGCTAATTGCCCAGGACTATGTCCAGCGGACATTTTAAGGACTCCAAGGATGGAGACTCCACAACCTCTCTGGGCAACCTGTGTCACTGCTATCACCTTCTCAGTGAAAAAGTGTTTCCTGATGTTCAGATGGAACCTCCTATATTCCAGTTTGTTCTCATCGCCTCTGGTCCTGTCACTGGGCAGGATGGAGCCTGGCTCCATCTTCTTTACACACCCCTTTTAGGTATTTATATACATTAATAAGATCCCCCCTGAGACTCCTCTGCTCCAGGCTGATCAGTCCCAGCTCCCTCAGCTCTCCTCATAGGAGAGGTATTCCAGTCCCTAAATCCTCTTAGCTACCTTGCACTGAGCTTGCTCTGGTACGTCCATGTCTCTCTTGTACTAGGGAGCCCAGTACTGGACACAGCACTCCAGATGTGTCTCACCAGTGCTGAAGAGAGGGGAAGGGTCACATCCTTTGGTCTGCTGGCAATACTTTTTCTAATGCAGCTCCCCATACCGTTAGCCTTCTTTGTGGCAAGGTTACATTGCTGACTCACATTCAACTTGGTGTCCATCAGGACCTCTAGGGCCTTTCTGCAAAGCTGCTTTCCAGCCGGTCAACCCCCAAAACATACTTGCGCACAGGATTGTTCCTTCCCAGGTGCGGGAGTTGGCACTTCCCTTTGTTGAACTTCTCAGTCTGTTTCTCTAGTCTGTTGAGGTCCCTCTGGATAGAAGCATGACCCTCTGGCATATCAGCCACTCCTCCCAATTTTGTGTCATCAACAAACATGCTAAAGGCACGTTCTGCCCCTTGATCCAGATCGTTAATGAAGATGTTAAACAGGACTGGATCCACTATTGACCCCTAGGTTACACCACTACTTACTGGCCTGTAACTGGACTTTGTGCCACTGATAACCATCCTCTCAGTCAGGCCTTTCAGCCAGTTTTCAATCCACCTCCTTACTCATCCAGTCCATACATCAACGGCTTGTCTATGAGGTTCTTATGGGAGACAGCGTCAAAGGCCTTCCTGAAGTCCAAGTAGACAATATCCACTGCTCAATCAATATAGTTCTGCTAGAGAATGTGCTGCTGAAGTTGATCATAGACTATTCCCTGTCGGGCTGCCCATGGAAAACATGACATTCTTGACTACTGAGATTTCAATCTGGATTATGAAACTGGCTGATTGATCAAATTTGTTTAGTAGGACAAAGCTAAAATAAAGTCGTTCTTTACAAAATAGCTGGACCTGTTCATTCTTACTCAAAAAGGAAATTACAAGACCTGGGAATTAATTGTTCTTTCTATTCATACAAATGAAAATTGCCAGGTTTTTTCCCCTCTTTTTACAGTTTTACAAGTGGAATGTGGACAACTTTGTGTCTGAGAGAGGTCAGAGAGCTTGCCAGAGCTCTCATCTTGTATAATATATTATTTGTGTTCCAGCTAAGCTGATTGCATTTTTCTCTGTTGGCATTAGTTTTAATTTCATTTTCCCAATGATCTTAGGATACACCACTATGTCCAAAGACCGGCACCAGCTTCCAAAGATTTTTCAGTTACCTTTCAACTCTCTTAAACGTCTGATATCTCTATCTAATAAAAAAGATCATAGATTATAAGCTTGTACTGTTATCTTGCTTACTCATTTATAGCTACATAGACGATGAATTTTTTCCCTTGCCTAGTCTCATCATGTGTTCCACAAAAGAACTGACTGTTTCTTCCATGGATGTTAATTATTTACTGTTTGTTATGTTTGTTTTTTTTTCCTGTTCTGTTACATAGTACATGGTTATGTCTTGTTGGACCACACTATTCCAGTTGCAGTACTAACCTTGTAACAAAACATATGCATACAGTGCTCTCATCTTGGATAATACCTCATTCATTTCTGGAAAAAAAATCCTGATGATATCCTGTGCTGAAAGTGATGGAGACATGGAGAACCCCAAGGCTAAAGCTGATAAATGAATACACCACAGGAACGGGCTACTCTGATCTTGGTTATTGTGAGCAATGGAGAGGTGATATTGGTCCTAATTAAATGTTCATAAACATCATTAAATACATATAGCCTTTTTAAGAAAGCTAAAATAAGCATATTTTTTGATGTCTGCTTCCTTATCAAAACATGCCTGTATCTTTTCTACTTTATATTTTGACATCTCTTTTTTGTCTATTCTAACTATGAATCCCACTTGTAACACATTTCAAACATATCTGAATATATATTGCCATGAAAAACACTGCTTTAAAGTGTTTTTTTCCTAACACTATGCTGAAGCAGCCATAGTGGTAAATTAAAGAGATTCAGGGCATTTCTATGATAGGAAGGATATTTAACTTGGTGAGGCTTTTTCTTGTTTTGTAGTTTTAACAGGCTCCTGCTCACCAAAGCATAGCGAGTTAAAATGAGGAGACCATATTGCCACCAGGCAGTGTGTCGGAGCTCTGAAGGCCCTAGGAGGGTACAGCTCCCCCCACAGCAGTCTGCAGTCTAGGGTATCCCTTCCAAACCTCCAAAGACAGGCCACATCATCCAAGGCATTGTTGACGTGGTTAAGGTCATGAGTGTTCTCTCACTTTAAAGCATTTAACGGAATTAATGGGATTTTTGCCCCTAACTGATTAAGAAACATTTGAAAAAGGAAAGAAAACCCCACAGCTTTTTTATAATTTGCATGCTGGTACCTTGCCTTTCATACAGTTGATGCATTCTTCCCTTTATTGTTAATTGCATGCCTGTACTGGAGGAAAAGCTTTTTTTTTTCTTCCTATTCCAGGTCACCTCTGGGAAGTATGGCTATCAGATAATTTGGCCCACTACTGAATTAAGTTAGATTTCTAGATATAGTTAATTTATATGCATCAGACACAGCTATAAATGTAATTGCTTATGTTCATAGTGTAAAACCACCTTTAGTCTATGCAAGGAATGAAACTTTGCCAAAGGCATGTTTTTCAAAATAACCATTGTAAAGCTTATGTACATGGGCACAGAACCAAGACAGACACACTGGATCTGCTAGACCATGCAAAAAGCAATATAATAATTCTTATATTTCAACAGTTTTGTTTACTCTATGAACACTGCTAAATAATTACAAGTGGTTATGGTGGAGGATGGATGGATGGATGGATGGATATATGGATGGATGGATGGATGGACGGATGGATAGATGACGAGTGTGTAAATGGACAGCTAGTGGACAATGGATAATACTCATCTGTAATAGAGCTTAGACAGCATTTTAATAAATCTGTAGTATGCAGAACCTGCACATTTCTGAAGAAAGAGAAGAAAACAATCAGCTGGCATATTGTCACAAGTCTGTTGAGGTGGAACTGAATGGAATGGTATAACCGTCATGCACTGGGCATACTGTGACAGGTTATAGACAGTTGATAAAATGAAATTTCAAATAAAGGAGCAAACCTTATTCTATTGTATCCTGCAATTAAAGCCATTAAGCAAAGGAAAAACCATTTTGATTTCCACCTTTATGATTCTGGAATGTATCTCTTCATTGTGCTGATAAAATCTAATGTGTTATATATTTCATCATGACAAAACATAATTGATGTCATGAACAGTTTTAAATTATTGCTTGTATAATGTACGCTTTTAGCAGAACTGTATTTATTATTGTAAAATTTCTGAAACTTGTTCTAAATTACCATGAAATGCATCAGACTGTAAGAAAAAGATTTGTCAATGACAGGACCAGTTATTTGAAAGATTTTAACTTTCAAGTCAATTTGATGATACTTTCAGCTTCTATCTTCCATTTTTTTTAGGGGGACAGGGATAAAAGGAATAAAGGAAGAGAAATACCCACACATTCATAAAACGAGATAAAAGGAGTAATAAGCAGAATGTTTTATATTGTATAGCAATAAAAATTTAGATGCATGTAATTTCATGAATACTACACTTTTAAGAAAGATTAGAAAAGATTTTCATCACCAGTATCAGCATAAAAAAAAACAAGCCACTGCAAAACTAATTAGACAATGCTATCTTCTACATTCATAGACATGCCTAGCAACGAAGCGTTATCAGTCAAGCTTAAGCACCGGATCATTAACTGTGCAGAAATGTTACATGCATTTCTGTATACAAGATTAAATGTTATACATTCCTGCAAAGTTCCATATTGTATTGTATCATTTTAGCGGCTCTTTTATCTCTCTGTCACTTTCAATGAACTGTAAATTTGATAGCATGTTTACAGATATTTTTCTTCCACTGACTAACCTATCAAAAGTTTGTATGATTTCCTTAGCCCCTTAGGATTAGAACGTACAACGTGCAATGCCCTAAAATGCATTTGTATGGAATGTCCACTCATTTTATGCAATTATTTGGTCTCCTTTAGAAAGGCATCCCCATACCTCTCAGACTGATTTTTCTTCACTGTAACAAACAAACAAAGACAGAAATACATCAAAGATCATTCACACATAGAACAGTATTTCAGAGCAGGCTGGACTGGAAAGGCAAATGAAGGGAAAGAGGTGATAAAGAGGCAATGACAAAATTTTTCCCCAAAACCTCTAAATGCATTAAGAAGTGAAGTGGACATTTTAGAGATTAATGCCTGCATATTATATCCAGAGCATGACATTAGTAACTTAATAGCTGCAATAGTATTACACAAGACTGGTTTCCAGTTTAATAGAAGAAAAGAATCATAAACTATGCCATGATCTACACCACCAAATGAAAAACATCTACAAAGAAAATGAAGTATGTTTTACCACCGATACTTATGGTTTGTTGGCTCCTGAGTAACTCAGAAATGTAAAACAACACAGAACAGCTGTGCAGAGAGCAACTTGCCCACAAGATTGAGATTGTTCTGTTACCAACACAGTTTTCCTGAGCTTTTTCACTTTGCCCCAGGATATTCTGTGGAGACAATCCCAAACGGATCTAGGTTCACACTTTAGTGGCTCTGCAATAAGGGACAGTAACGCCAAATGAAGAATAAGGTTATTATCCCAGGTCTCAGGAAAGCAACTGCCTAGCCCAGCTGAAATAATTAGACTGGAGATTGTGAGCCACCATCTTCAGACACTGTTGTATCAAACAAAGTACTTTTCGCACAGATCACCTCTCTTCTCATTAGTGACTGATTACATGACCAACCACAGCAATTCATTATCTGGAAAACAGATAACGGAAGGTATTTAAACTACTTTAAGCTTTTTAATCAGATGAAAGCTGGGAATTAAAGAATCAGAATTATACCACCAGGCAAATTCACAGACCACCAGAGAAGTCTCCAGAGATCACATGGATTGCCCTTGTTCTGGCAAAAAGCAAGAAAAAAGAGTTTAGTGACCACTGGAAAGATTTAAGGGCTGAATTTAGTCTACCATGTGCACTGCAGAATAATGAGAAATCTGTGAAACACTAGGGAGAACCGCAGGAAATCATATCTGTCCAGTACAGGTTCAGCAAGTTAATAATAGGAAAAGTACTGTTTACTGGGAATATGTTTACATTTTAATATTTTCATACGTACCAAAATATAAAGCTATTTAATTCCATGTAGATTGGCGACAGAAAAGAAGCTTGTTGCTGCCTGCACATAAAACTTATTTACATCTTATCTTCAGCTTTCCCTTCAATGCATAAAATGCAGTATAATGGTATGTCTGTACAACACATAAAATGGCTTTTTAACATACTCTCTGCTTAAAAAGTCCTGATCATTCCTTTTGAAACATTTTGGAAGACTTTTTAAGTTTTGAAAGATAATTGTTAGCATTAATGAATCACTGGCTATTTATTACAATCTGTGGCGTATGAAGAAATCACGGACTTGTAGGTCATGCAGTAAGCGAATCCAAAAATCCAATTTGACCATCTTTATTGCTACACCGAGAGACTTATATACACTAAGACACAAACCTACTCCCCCCATAATGCCCAATCACGGACTTACAAAAATATTTTTTACCTTCTACTGAGCTTATCACAATAACAATTATTCTACTATCAAGACAAGTTTCGGTTCCCAGACTGTGCTCTGTTTTTTGTCAGGATGTGCTTCAGGATGCAAAACTTGTATTTCTCACTCCTCCCCTGCTCTCAAGGTCACTACTGGCACACACTGTTGCTCCAGATGCAAGTAAATCTTAACTATGTGAGTGACCTTTAACTGAGCCGACAACAATCAGTAAACTTTACAGGTTAGCACCAGACAAGCTCCATGCCTCAAGGAAGCTATAGTTAAGGTTACACATCTTCACTAAATATCAGAGAGACTTATGTTCCATGTGACAAATCAAGGAGTTATAGAGAAATGCTGAGGAAAAAAATTCACTGATGACACTAAAACATGCTAAGCTAAATATTTTCACTTACAACTTACTCTAGTACCATAGAAAAAAAAAAAAAAAGCAGAAGTTAACAAAATAGAAGTTAAAAACATTTAACCCATCTAATAGTGTTTTCCCAAGTATAGCCAGATCCTACTTTCACTGGATGACCTGTTTCAGATGTTGTTTTTTCAAAACTCAAAGGTGTTAAAAGGAAATCTTGAATCAAACAGGTACATGGAACAAAAATAATTAAAATACTGGCATTAAAAGATGCAGTGGAAAAGTACATTGTCATTTCAAAACTTGCATTGCATTTGTTCTGGTGTATATCAGATTTTCTAAACATTAGGAAATGTAACTGGACAATTTTTTGGCATCTGAAAACAGTCTCAAGATCACAAACTGAAGAAAAACAGCTGTTCAATTTTTTTTTAATATCCCAGTGGACCAGGTAAGTCTTAAGGTTTTGAGTATTAAATTATGAAAATATTTATAAACAATTAAGGGAGCTCTAAAATCCCAATAATAACTATTTGCTGATGAGGAAATTTAGTTTTCATCCCCTTAGACTCCTGATGTGGTATCAAAGAGAAAAAAAAGTATTTGAGAATGTAATGGGCTTATCTTCTGTCTCATACTGAGCATTTCAAAATATGAGTTATCAGTGAAAGAGTAAGTTTATTTTGTATTACTGCACTTCTCTATAATTATAAGATATGTTCTCTGTCCTCATCATGAAGAAGTTATGAAGGGGGAAATAAGGAACTTAAAGTCAACTCCAACGAAAAAGCAGTGTAAGGAGACTTTGAAAAAAGTGGCTGCATTTCCACCAAGGGATCCCAGCGGGGAGGATGGCAACAGATTACCTGACGGAAAACCGGGCCGGGAGTGGGAGATATCTCCATTTTCTATCCGTACCATTATTTTGCTGTACGGAGTGGGGGTGCCCAGGCCGGCCTGTCAGGGGGTGCTGCCGGGCGGCCTCTGTGTGGAGCGGCCGGGGCTGCCCTGACCCGGACACGGCCGGTTCCAGCCGGCTCCAACCGACCCACCGCAGGGCACGGCTGAGCCCCGCAGCCACGATGGCGGCGCCTCGGGGAAAGCCCGGGTCAGAAAGGGCAAAAAGCTGGGTGGAGAGAGGAGGAACAGAGGGAACAGCAAGGTCAGAGGAAGAACATTTCCTTCCATTGCCTTCAAAGTGAAAAGTGCAGACGCTCTTAGGAGAAACATAGTGTTTCTGATTGTTTAATGCTTTTAAAGACTGATGAACAGGGACTCAACCTAGAAGCTTTTCACCAATTCCACAAATAACACTGGTGAGAAATATGCGGCCTACTCCACCATGCAGCTGTGCTAATGGCTAACAGCAAACTGTCATACAGAGCTCTGAGCTGCCTGGTGCCCCACCTGCCAGGCTTCAGGCAGCAGCTCCTCTGATGGAAGCCAGCCTCTGCCACGGCGGGTGGTGGTACCTGTGTCCTGCACGTATGAAGGATGGAAGTGTTTATGCACCTGGACCTGCTTTTTTTTCCAACTATATTCCCTCGAATGAAAAAACCCTGGCTGAAACTCATCCTGGCTGAAGTGCTGCATAGCCTGAAGGTGCCTCAGTCTGTTGGCCCGCATGCCAGACACTGATTGATGGTGGATCTGCTGTAGGCAGCGCTGGCATCTGCCACCAGGGACTGGATGGCAGAAGGGCAGAGAGACCTGGGGCTGAGGCCGCCACAGGTGCCAGTGGCAGGCAGGCAGGGGAAAGAGAAGCGGGGTTGGGGAGGGCATCTTACACTGATACTGGTTTGAGCAAACATTGTTCAAATCCCTAACAAATCCTGAGTTAAGTTCTTCAGGGACAGACACGTCCCTGCTGCCAAAGTTTTGGTGTGCTGGATCTGAACAGATAACATATATGAGGGAAGTGTATCAGACATGCTCATTCTGTGTATTGATCCATTTTTTTCACACTGTTACATGGAGAGTCTTGGAAAGATTTCTCACAATGTAATACGTTATCTCTTTTGAAATGCATAGCTGATTTTCCATTGCCTTGTATTTCCTATGATCAGGTATGTTTAAAACACTCCCAAATCAAACGTTTCACAGATAGAAATGTCTTAAAAGCTTAAAAGACTATAAACCCCAGGAAATGATAGAAAAATCAATCCAAATGATGGAGAATTCATGGCTTGAGAATGTAAACTTTGAAGAAATCAACTCAAAAGTTATATGTCCAAGGCAAAAGGCCAGGCGGTTGTGCAAACTACAAGCCTGTTTTTGTACTCCAAAGGGAACTTGGACCAAGGTAAAGTTTGGAGTGTGTAAATTTTCATCATAAATGCTAAAGAAGTGAGAGCTCAAAAAAAAATGTTCTAGATTTATCCGAGTAAATAGGTTTATGGATTTCTCACTACATTCATAATTCATTGAGATTTTAACATCTTCAGCAGTTCATTTTAAATGCTCTTGCCATCTTTGAAGGACCAGCCAAACAAAATCCTCTTAAATAAGAAGACAGCTGCTGTTTAATATAGTTTCTAAAGCTGCTAAGTGAAACTATCTTTTTTCCTGTATTAGCTATAACATAACAACTTTCTTCAATTTACTCCTAGGGATTTGGGATTGGGAAGTTTGCTAATTTTTTAAGTAGATCTTAAGTACAGGAAAGATTTTCCAAGTTCACAGATTTGACGTACTGCTGTTCTTTGCAAAATAAATGAAGTTCTGACACGTACGCATAACAAAGCTGCACATTTCACAAACTTTGTAGCCCTTTTTAGCCCTAAATGTTTCACACTAGTCTTAGATCTAGATGGGGACACAGTAGCTTCAATTTTTGCTGTCATAAAGCGCTGAGTAATCTTTATCTTGCTGTATATTTTGTGATGTACATATTCACAATAGTGCATGTAAATGTACTTTGATTAAAAACATGAGTATAATACAATAAGCCAGGCTGTTCTGACTTCTACCAGACACAGGTCTCTTCCTTCACAGGCAGAAATATATATTACAGTATAATACACTGCAGTAATAAGTATATAATCCTGAATAGCAAAGAGATGGTAAAATGCAAGAAGTGCAGCTTGCAGGCACCAGGACTTTATGACTTTATTTCTATGCAGACATCAAATTATTCATTTCACAAACAGGAAAAAGAGACACGAAATGATAGGAACTAATCATCCATCCAGTGCAACCTCTTTTCTAAAGCATTAGCCACTCAAGGAATTAAAAAAAAGTGTACATGATATGGGGCAATTACAAATTGATACCTAAGACAGTTAGTGTTTAAAGGACATGCTCACTAGAAATTGTACCTACCTACTACCTTCAAGAGCCACCCTAAGATGTAAGCAAGTGGAGGTTTTCTCAGCCCACAGAGGAGTACCTAGGGCTTTGCATCTCTCATACATAAGCTTTGACCTTGACTTAAGACACTTCCTCTCTGGCTCTCAGGAGCTAGGCTGGGGAGCATACGAGAGGTGCCCTCAGTGAAAAAAGTCATATTTAAAGCCAAGTTTGCACTGACCTGTAAAACAATCCACATAACTTCTCTGCTGTGGGGAGATAAAATAAGAAATTAAGTTAAACTTCTTCTGGCTAGCAAGTATTTAAAACAGGTAAAGGAAGAAGGTGTTTCAGCCTTTATTTAACTGGAATGCAGCAACTCTTTTTGTGTGGAGCCACTAAGGAGGAAGTTGAGCTTTTGATCTTTTTATCCAGTATATGTATTTCTAGTGCTACTATCACGGTGGTATCCATGCAGATTTTAAAACGCATTTCATCGTGTGCATTCTTCCACTGAAAATATTATCATTCAAGGACATTGCATGGCTTCGAAACCATGGCTGAATGATTTAGTTCTAGATATAACCTTACTCTCAATACTTCCTTCTCCTTAGAAGCAGCTGTAGCCATTTATTTGAGATTTTCACAAAGGATTTTCAAAAGACCCCTGGTTAATTGGAATTAAACTCATGTATTTGGGCCTGATTCTCAATTTCACTTCAAGTGGATTATTTAAACTAACATTGCTTTGCACTGCTTTGTGTAAATGAGAATCAGCCTCATATTTTGTCTAATGTATTTATTACACATTACATTATGACATTTTTTATTTCTATACATCACAAAGAGACTGTCCTGCTCTTTGCTTTTAGTCTAGTATGTGAAGCAATATGTGAAAACATGGAAGTTGTTTATGAAAAATTAAACAACTGCAGCTCTTTATGACAAATAACATGTTACAGTTGAAAAGCAGGTACGTGGTATGACTTTTACCTTACTGACATGCATTTCCAGTGCCATATGCTACAGACTGCTGCAAAACATACTGCTTTCTTTCAGGACATTACCTTGTTTTGACGGCAAACATGACTTGACAGATGTCTCAGCAGAGGAATTGCATGATATCTGACCTTTTTGTGATATGTCATTTCTAGAAAGCCTTGGTGCAGGTGCTCCATCATGGGACACATAACAGAGATACACACCAGAGAATGACATGATTCAAAACCTTTTATCTTGTTTTTTACTTTCCTGGATTATATTTGTTTTAGAGCATGTCATCTATGGGCCTTTGTAAAATGAGATGCCAAATCTCAGGGTATAAGGTTTAGGACTACATGATCCAAAAGATTTGTATCTATTCTACTCCAGTGAATAACCTCTTAGTTTTGTTTTTAGTTACCTAATCATTTAATTCAGGCAAAGCTGGGCTTGAGTCTCAATTACTATGCTTCAGACAGAGATGAATAACTTTAAACACCTTCAAAGGTCACTTCATCTTGGAACTGTTCAAGGCCCTGTCCGCCTGCTGCAAACAAATGCAGTGCAAAAGCATTTCACCTCTCCAAAAGCCGCAGTACATGGGGAATAGTAGTACTGTGGTGCACTATGACCATGCATCTCCAAACACCTAAACCTCACCCTAGTTAAGCAGCAGTGATCAGGGCAATTAAAGACACACTTTAGACTACATCTTCACTATTCATGTCTGCAAAGTAGACTGTGTCTTCTTTGGGGGACATCTCTGTCTCTTCCGAAATCAAACTATATTCAGATATATATATATATCTGAAGAAGGTCAGGGCTAAAAGAATAAGCCCACTCTTGCTGTTAGCCCAGTACAGATTGGTCTAAATTCAGTTCATACCATGTATGAACAACATTCAAGGTGTTGAAGAGAGCATAATTACATGGTTTTGTTTTACCGTGGAAAATAGATAATTATGGGTAATTCATGGCTCAATTAAGTTGCAGGATAATTATTACTCAAAGTAAGAAATACTGCCTGGAGATTATGGGGTAATCTGAAAGGAAGTCACACAATTTATTCTAGTGCACTCTAGTTATTCCCTATTTGTTATACATATGCCTTGATCAAAGCTTAATATAATTCATAAAAGGTTGACACACCTTTATTACAATTTAGAAACAGAGATAGAGAAAAATAGTCCAAGAGATAATAGTTCTTCCAGAATTCTCAGATCCCAATCTTTTTCTTTTATCTATAATAGTGTTAGATTAAGTATGCCACCTCTGTTGTAAAAGTGCTCCTGACAACATATATTAAAAAATTGCCGACTCGCATCTGGCCTTCTAAAACTTTCAAATTCAGGAAGCGCACCCTAGCACAACCTCTAGAGTGTGGATGCATGTGCTTTTTAACATGGTCCACTGTCTTAACTCACACGAGAAAACAGGAAGAATGTACTGCAGAAATCAAGCTGCAGGCTGGTCATTGGCATGGACCTGGAAGGTTCAGCAGGTCTTCCAGAGCAGGCATTACAGACAGACAGACATTTCAGGTCTGGAGCAGAAAGATCACAGAAGAAGAGCCACTAGAAGGCTGCACACAGATTTAGCTTACAGAAAAATATCTACGTGGACACTCGAATATGAGTCAAAAAAAATAACTTCAATCAAGCCTATCTTGAAGGTTT
The DNA here is from genome assembly GCA_013399435.1 of Arenaria interpres. NCBI lineage: Eukaryota > Metazoa > Chordata > Aves > Charadriiformes > Scolopacidae > Arenaria > Arenaria interpres. The sequence continues at coordinate 21,400 of VXAK01015776.1, forward strand.
AGAGTGTATTATTTAGAGCATCTTACATTAACAAAACAGATTGTAGGAAAAGCGATTATTTCCAGCTTTTGAAAAATATCTGAAAATATCAGATAAGGAGCTGAAAAAAAAACCAAACAGAAACTCCAATGGGTTTGCTGGCAACAATGTGCTAATTCTAAGCAGTCAGTGGAGTATACAGAAAATATATATGCAAATAAAACCAATATGGTTTTATCTGACCACAATCTCATTTGTGCAAATCAAATCCTATAAGTTAATGTGGTCTGTATTCACTCCATCTAATGATACACTTCAATTCCTATACAACAAAGTGGAAGGAAAGGCTATGAAGCTAAAGAAGTATTTATTATAGAGCCTTCTAAAGTGAGGGGGTTTATTGTTACTTAACAAAAAAAAAAATTAAAGTGCAAGTCCATCATATTGGAGTTATTATTATTACTGTGTTTTCTTTAAAGAAAGCTTAGATCTGTGTACGTTTCATGCCACGTAGTCCAGTTGAACACACATTCATCTGTCTATAGAGGATGGAAGTTTCTATGTGGGTCTGGTTACCAATGCTCACCCTTGGCAAAATGACTTGAACAACAGCTGCTAAGAAAGGCATGAGAGTCTAAGCAGCAGAAGTGAACTGAATACCCAGAACTGCCTAAAAGGGCATCTGCAGATAATGCTAAAAAGAAAGCCAACAACCAGCTGGAATAAACAGTAGCAGGGGAATTACAAAGAGACTCTTGAAACAGAGGAGTCAGCTTGAAAACAAGTATGAAGGAGGCACAAAAATTTACCGGGGAGAGACCTTTTGGAGTGGAGACAGCAGAGCCACGCCTGGATTTGATACTGCCAGAAGTCACCCCCTGACTTCTTCCCATGACCTTGGGGACCTCTGCCTTGGCCAGACCTGACAGGGTCCCCAGCAGGCTCTGAATGCAACAAGCAGCCTCTGCACTCCAGCTGGAGGACTGACCCTCCAGGGGACACACACGGGACTTATACCTTGGCTGTGCATATGCAATCCCCAGGGGTTCTTTCCCACCATCCTATGCATCACCAGGTTCCAGAAAGCAGCACAAGTGTACAGAAATCTGGAACATTCACAGTTCCTACAAGGACGTGCAGTGAGCTAAGCCCCTAATTCGGTGTTGGTGTGGTGAGAGCTTTCGGGGAATAGCTATAGAAGGGGCACCTAGAAATCTGTAGGAGTAGAAAAGATACAAATCTTTAAGATAATGTAGTCCTAAACCTTATATCCTGAGATTTGGCATCTCATTTTACAAAGGACAACAGATGACATGCTCTAAAACAAATATAATGCAGGAAAGTAGTTAACATTGTGTGAATGTTTAATATTGTGCTTCATTGGTTGCATTGGTGATATTGATACTTATAATTTCTTGATTGCTGGTTAATTATGTGTCATTAATAAGTCAATAAGCCACTTTGGTAATGATCTGATTAAAAGTATCTTAACTGAGCATTTTTTCTCTGTGATAGCTCTCACAGGTTACCAGGAAATTAAACAGTACCTTGGGAAAATCTCAGGATCTCGGACATGACTCTTTATGCCCCTTCATTATTAGAGCACCTCTGGTGTGACTTTGACCCAAGCCAGCTAGTAGTCTCCCAGCTGCTCTCGTGTACAAGTCAGGAGTTCAGATGGAACAGGTACAGCTCAATAGATGTTTTCCATGCAGCCAGCCTCCTGTGGAAGCTAAAGGCAGTTAAACCAGGGAGGAATATGGGCTCTTCCTTATCTTTGGCTTCAGGAACTAGGTCATGATGCTTGCAGCCATGTTTAACTTACCAGTATAAACATAGCCCTGCTATTAAGAGAGAAAAGCTTTCACAGCATGAAGACAGACTTTTAGATGAAAAGTTTTTGCCCCTAAATCTTGGAGGCAATCAAGACCTAAATGTAATTTTCACCCCTCTGACAGGGAATTACACATCTCTCCAAGTGCAGAAAACTGTGTCACAGGGGGCTGCTCTTGGTCTCCCACACAGATGGGAAACCCCAAAGGATCTGGAGAAAGAACAGCCTCCAGACTGTGGAGCCGATCCCAGAAGTGAACTTGTTATATTTAATTAGCCTCATGGTCGTATTGAGACAGTTAACAGTATTTTAATAAATTGCCATTGTACTCATGCTGTTTTAGAATGATAGTATATAGCACCCTAAGTTATATCTGAGACAAGACCCTCGATAGAGTTGACTCATTAACAGCACTTCTGTGGAGTGAAGAACAGCGGCCTTTAATTATATAACCACATGTAGTCTTCTTACACACATGATAAACCAAGGACTTACATTTTTATTTTTAATCCAAATTTCAAGGCAATTTTTAACAGCCCACTGTAAGCACACTGTGTATTCAGAAACTGTTAACGCGTCTCCATCATTAAAATGACAATATACATCATGTGCGATGTCTTGGTCCCTAGGGCACCCAGCAGGCTCATTTAAATTCCCCTGATGTTTGAAAATTAAAAGTTGATAAAAGAATGTTTGCACGTTTCCACAAAGATGAAAGCAACCTATCCAGAGACTACTGGGGTTAATAATAAAAGACCCTCACACTGTAACTCTAGGACTCACAGAAATAAATGGTTATTGCTTTAGTGTAGCAACTGGCACTGTTACAGAGTATTTATGCAGTTTCCTGCAACACACGGAATTCCTTGAAAGAAATTAACTTCACAAACTGATCTATGTTGCTCATACATTATTGCAGGATTGCAAAGGAAGCAATATTTTACGAGTCTGTATGATATTAATAAACTGTTGCTTTCTACCCCTTCTTATTGCTTTTTTTTTCTATACAAAACAAGAAGAACTAGAACTGCCTGAAATAGCCCAAAAGTATCATCCAGGAGATACAGAGACAGCTGTGTGACAGCTGTGTGATGGAGCAGCTTGTACATCATGGGGCCAGAAATGTGGTGTTGACAGTGCCAGCACCTCCGCAACAGTACTCGTGTCAGTAATGCTTGCAGATCTGCCATTTGTGGCCTATGCAAGAAATAAAAAAGTAGTGTCTGGGGACAGCACATTTGTAATAATGTGGCAAATACTGTCCCCCAGCCCAGCTGCATCATCCAGACACTCACGTATGGCTGTGTTATTTTAGTGACAGCAAAATATTCTGTGTGATTTTGTGCATGGGTGATGAGCAATGGTAGGCATTTCTATTTCTGTTTGTCAATACCCTTTTTCTTCACCCCTGACACCATCCAGTAAGGTATGCACTGCCAATCCAAGTTCAGCCATGATTGCTCGTACTCTTAAATTAGCTGGTTTAGCCAATGCTAAGTGTGGAAGAGAAAGAAAGGCACCCTTCGGTGAGGTTTAACAGTTTCATGTACATTCGACACAACTGGGCTGCATTTGCCTGTCCTGATCTAACTGCAACTGAACAGGTCGCAATCTCCTTCCCACTAGCCCTGAAGGGTGGTGACCCTTCACAGCAGCAGGATGCCAGCTTGTGTAGTTTCCTTCTTCCCTGGGTCAGCTAAAGTGATCCAGACTGGATCACTTATTATAAACAGTTAAAACTTCTGAATACAAATAATTCTGTTCACTTTGAATAAACCAAACCAAAGAGTCACCACCTAAACGCCTGAGGGCAGGATGAGTTTGGTAGCGGGGTGAGGGACCGTCTCAGCAGCTGTCACAAGTACCATGCAGAGCGGCACACACCCACAGCCTCCTCCCGATAAACACAGCCTTCCTGCTGATCACACCAGCCCAGGGAGTTTATTTGCCAGCTTGGCAACATCTCCCAAAGTAGCTTCTGAATCTGAATATTGGCACCATTAAGGCCTGACACTGAAAATCAGTGTCAGCCTTGCAAAATTATAGCTTTGACTGCATTTCTCTCAAATTGGCAGAATCAATCAAATTCAGCAACCCCCATCAATCCTATCAGTTTACTTTGCTTGTTTATTTTTCCTGTTGGAAAATCTGAGTTGAACTTGGAGCTTTCTACTCATTTGCTTCCTTCAAGTCATTATCAATTATCATTTACTGTGGCCTTGTCAATACAAACTGAACCGAAGACCTAAAGGAGAATTTATGAGAAAATATCATTTGGCATATATATTTTCCATCCAACAACCTCATTTCATTTTAAGACAGACAGTTATCTCCAGGCTTCTACCAAGAGACTCCAGACACCATCTGAGTGTGCTGGGGTCAGGACATAGCACACGCCATTTAAAACAAAAATAATCAGAGACAGGTAAACAAACAGGGAATTGGTGTCATTCGAAGAACAATTTCTTTTTCTCTGGGTGAGCTTGTCAGCAAAAAACTTACATGCGCAGCACTTTCCTGTCTATCTATGAGACAGGTAACAGCAGTAATCTGATATCTCTGACAGAGTAAGTGTTGAAAAAATCTTAAATGACCTGATGACAGTTCATGCTGGCTTTCAGGTATCTCCTAAGGTAGGCATGAAAGCTTTTTGTTGTCTTCCTCTGCTAACTTTCCCCAATAAAGTCATCACTCATGCAGCCTTATGATATTTAACAGCTTGCACAATAGCTTAATGCTTAAGGATTTGTATTCCATGTTTCACATGTGCTTTTTCAGCACTTGTTGTAAAGGCAATGGCCTATCTCACACATGACATTAGGGAAATCAGGAAAGAGCTCATGTGCTTGGCCCAGGAGGAAAATGACCAAGTCCCTCACCCATATAGCCCTTTGCACCTCACCATGGCCAACAGTTTTCATCTCTGGTACTTAGTAACGCTTGGGTACTGGGGAGGGCAGGCAGTGGGACGGGTGTGCCCAGAGCTTGTCATGGCCAGATGGGGAGCACTAACTCCCAACAGTGAGCTTCGCAGGAAAGTCACATTAAGGGCCTCTTGGACCCTAGTTTTCAAGTTTCTAACAAGCTCATCTAAATAAACACCTTTATACTAAAAAAAAAAATCTCAACCTGAAAAAAATGCAGCACCCAGCTTTCAGTGGCTAATGAGAAGAGACACATTGACTGGAAATATGTTGTTTTCAATAGAGACTAATTTTTTCATCAGTTTTAAGTGTCTTCAAATTGAGGAAACAAGAAGGCCTAAGCCTTCGACAGCAATTATTGGATTACTCTGCTGATGTCATTCAGAAAAAATGAATGGCAGATTTTTCTGCCACACATTTTTGTAATATGCAAACCCCAGAAATTCTTAAAAGTAAATATAGTATAGTGCTTTTTGCCATGAAAAGGTATTCAATTTTAACATCATTTATATCACGATGATTTTTGATGGGTTATTTTTGTTTTCATCATACCACTAGTAAAAAGTGATACCTCTTTATCTCTAATTAGACCACTATCATAGAGAACATTAATAATTCAATAACGCCTTTATCTATTTTCTTCCCCTTCAGAGCTCTTCAATCAGGGCTTATGCAGCAGGTTGCATTTGCTTTGAAAATCCATTAGCCTTCCGCCTCACTTGTGGGCTTTCCAAGGGACACAAATGGATAGACACATAATTTTATTTATTTATTTGTTGTGCTTTTGCTTTTAGGCTAGATGTAAAATGATGGTGGCAGTGGTGGGGGTGGGGAGAAGGAACACATAATAATCTCTGGTGTCACAGCCTTACAGCTTAATTTGTCATCTTATTTTTCACATGCAAGATTCTGACAGCATTGATCACCTGAATCTGTTAAACAATTTTTTCATGAGGCTGACACACTGCCCCAGTGCTTGCATCTATCAACATCTGCCTGATTTATTGGCTTAATAACGGGAAATCATTTGGTAGCCCAGCTCTATTTTGCCTGAACACTGACCTGTGACCTTAATTTGCTGCCTTTTGAGGTTCTTTGTTCTCCCATAACAGGTAGCTCACTAATAAGCAGAAGCAGCTTATAAACTTAGATAAATATTTAACTGAGATCTAGGAATATGAATGTTTAAATTAGTTCTCGTTGGAAAAATATAAATAACCCAGACTAAACAGCACTACTGAAATCAAAGGTATGCTTGCAGAAAGGATGGGATTTCACACACTTTAAATATTTCATATCTTTCTCTGTTCCTATTTCAAAATATTGACAAACAGCTGTTATGAATTTCTGAAATAAAAGAAAGACTTCCCTCGCAGCTAGTCTTTAAAACAAAACCCAGAAAGCAAAACCAGTCATTTTCTCTACTAGGTACCAAAAATGGGACTAACTGAAATATAGTGGTGCCATTAGCTCAGAAGCAGTTATCTCAGATTATGGTAAAATTTTGGTACTTTAGCACAACAGAAACCTAATGTAGAGCATATCCTTACATTTTATTTAAATAATGAGAATCATTAAAAATGCTTTGCTGTAAGAATATTTTCAGCCTTCTTTGCCCTCCACCCACTGACCAGCAGTGCACATAAAATTGCAAACATTTTAAAGGAAACCAATCGCTGTGGGACTTGCTGTGAAAATTTATATAAGCACAAAACACTTTCAGGTATTTTTCTTGCCAAACAATCCACTTGCATTCAGTATCTCTTAGACATGCCTGGGAAATTGCTTTATCTAATATGTGATGTGACTTTTCAGTTAGAAATTATACTCATTTTGTGAAAAAAAAAAACAGCGGTTTTCTTCAACCATTTGGAAAATAAATAGTAGTGTTTGGTAGTCCTTGAAAAAGCACTCTGTTGAGAGTGGCTTGAGAAGGTGATTTATGGGGTAGGGGTAAATGGGTAGAATAAGCATTCTGGACCAGCTCCCACTGAGACTGCCTCGTTTCAGATCTGGTTTCTTCCCATCTCCCATTTCCTTGCCCCCTAAACTACATCCAAAGCGGGCACAACACAAAACAACAAACTGGGTTAAAACAGGGATCCAACACTGCTTACTGGAAATACGAACGGGGCAGAAAAAGAAAAGTTTTTTCCCATACAAATGTAAAAGAGTAAAAAACCCGTCCTGTTGTGAGAGCAGACCTCAGAGCACTTGTGGAAGCCCACGGGAGATGGGCATCAGCAGTAAGGCCATTTTGTTGGGGGCAGAAAGACAGGAAAACAATTTAAAAGAGAGGAACCATGTTCACAATCTCAGTGAAGGAGAATAAGGAATTAGTCTCTTACGGAACCATTAAGACTGTGTGGCAGATTTAGCCCTCTAAGATGTAGGGCTGTAAAATAAATGGAAAACTAAGAGAAAAAGTAATTATTCACTTCAAGATGATGAGATTAATTTATTTTAAATCACCCGGGAAGGAAGGATTTGGTTCTCATGCATGTTTTAGCTTCAACAATGCTGAATTTATTCTCTAACAACATCAGAGACCTTAATTCATGCAAACCAAAAATTATCTCAATTCTTTCAATACTCCAGGATTTATATAGCTTCTATTTTAAGACAAAGGATACCTACATACACTTTAAGGGTTTGGTGAGCTTGATAACAATAGCTACTATTTTCAATATATTGAATATATTTCCAGTGCTGAATACGTATTTAGTGCTTCAATTTTATTTAATTTAGGTTATAAAAGTGTGAGAGGGAACTAACAAAGCCTAGCCTCTAGAGTTTATCAAGGCAAAAAATGATCTTCTTGGATGTGGATTAGTACTACCACCAGCAGACCTGAATATACTTTTCCTCCCCATGGAAGGCTGGCTGGCATACAGGTCAGTGCTCAAGTCTGGGCATTCATTTGTTACAGCACTTAAAGGGGGAAAAACCACACTCCTAACAACGACATCTTCAAAATTCTTCATACAGTTTATTTCTGTAATATACAAGTATCATGTTCATGGTCTGTTGTCAGTCAAATTAAGAGCACGTTATTTAATGCGTGTCCTCTAGACAGCAAAAATAAGTGAAAACATCTTGATTTTCTTCTTTTAGTGCATGTCAATTGTGTGCATAATATTTGAAGGTTAATAGCATGACAGTGATGTACCAAACCATGCAAACGGTATCTTTCTAACAATGGACAATTTTCCTGTGAAATGGATTGGAAAGAATGTGATTGCATACAGAAGAGTATATTAAAATGATGGTCCTTCAATCTGATGAACAGTGGAAATGTTACTTGCTCAAAGGCACCATTAAAATTAGAAACATCTATCTACACATTGTCTTGATAACTGCTACACACTTCTGCACACATGCTCACCTGTATATTATTCTGTTTATGAACTTGACTATAGCTTACTTATAGGATCTGCTTAGATAAGAACCCATAATAAGAAAAATTTAAATTCTTGTACCAGGAATGCTGCAGTTGTTCAAGTGCAGCTTGTAAACAAAAAAGCCTATGTCAAATAAGTTGCCCTGTAAGATTGTAATTCTAAATAAAAATGCTATTAGCAAATGAAACTTCTAATACTTAAATGACAAAATATTGCTGCAAGATAGTCTTAATTGAGGTCCCAACCTCTGCACAGTTTTTCTGTACTTAATGGAATCAGAAATATTTTGAGATCAATTAGCAATTATAAGAAGTATATTTTGCTCCCCTAAGGATAACTTTTTCTACTATCAAGAAAACCCAAGTAATTTTGAGGAACTTCAAGGAGCCTGTGTTGCACTGTTGAAAAAAACTTGTGACTTTTTTTATTCCAATGCACCTTCAATTTCATTAGAGCTCTCCATATATGTAACTGAGAAATAACATAGAAACTGCTTTGCCCTTCTCCTGAATATGTAATTGTATCTCCCTAAATATATAAAAATAAAGTTATTCTCTCTAAATGCAGAGGCTCACTCGGGGCAACATTTTATCTAATTTCTACATTAAAACACAATTCCACCAGTTGGCTGATAAATTCTTATATCAAATCTCTAATGACTATGCTCCAAAGGTCCAAACTTGAATGTATAAATCAAACAGAAGTTAAAAATCTTTTCCTAAAAAATCAAGATTTTGCCTATCAACTAAATGCCAAGACAAACTATAATTGTTATTTATGAGGAATTGAATTAGCTGGTGGTCTCAGGAGAAAAGAAACCCATGTTATTCAAAACAGCTCTCTAAAATATTCTGTTGCAGTAGTAAACATTTTTAAGCACGGATATTTGTGGGCAGCTGGAAAGATAAACATTGCTGTTACTGGACACAACAGCAAGTGTAAGTTCCAAATGGGCATAAGGGGTGCTACAATTCTAGCTCAACACTGCCGAGGACATTCACATTATTAATCAGCTGAAGTGGCCCAAAGGACAGTTCAGCACTAAAGTTGACTAAGAAATCAAATGAGGAAACATTCAGATGAACTTTAGATTTTAAACTGAAATGCAATTAAAAAAACCAAACAAACAAAAAACCCAACAAAAAGCCTCAACTTCAAATCTGGAACACAAACCTAGGAACTTTACATGGTGTTTCCCAAAAGAAAATAGCCTGTATGTTGTAAAAGCAGTATTAGCAGCTAGGTAGGAGCAGCTTTTTTTTTTTTTTTTTTTTCTTACTTCCTGGGCCATCAGCTGAAATTGAGGCAGACTATGACATTAAAAGTTCAAAGGAATACAAACACAGGGCCCAGAGCTCACATCAGCTCTGTTGCCCTGAAGGCGCCTAGCATGAAGAGACGACAGAAGTGCTTTTGTTATCAGATGCTGAAGGGAACCAGAGTAAAACCTCCATCTTACATTATAAATGGCTTCTTCAAGGGGTGCCTATACTTACAGGCCTTGAAAAACATATAGATTATCAAAAGTGCTTCTGAAGATGAGGATGGAAGTGCTTAGCAAGGTTAACAGAGACCAACATATTCCAGGCACTAGGGGGGAAAGGAGGAGAGAAGGGATTAGCGCAGAGACGATTAGCCAGAAAGTAGTTTGGAATAAATATATAAAGTGTAACAAGAAACTTGAACTGTATGTGAAAAGGAAAACCTGTTCAATAATTTAGGAAGGAGGGAACTGCGATCAGAGGAAAACAGTTGATAATGATGTCAACATTTTTGGATGTGTAGGAAGGGAGAACGTTTGAAGTAGTGAAGATGAAATGAAAATCTACTGTAAAAAATGCTGAGATTTCAGCAGCAAAGATGTAAAAGAAAAAGAATACTTGTGAACAAGACAGAGAAAAAATGACAGGAATTTGTGATAAAGCAAGCAGAAAAACCTAGGTTTTTAGTTGAAGGTACTTCTGAATGATAGTCATAAGACTGCTTATCTTTAGTTCGGTATTGATTTCACACTCAGAAAGGACTGATTTTAACTTAAACAAAAATTCTGTATCTTTCAGTATAAAAAAGAGCCATGATGTATCCATAGCTAATTTTCAGAGACCAGAAGGAAGAGAAAATAAAAGGAAATTGATCTTTTGAGTATTGACATCTGAGAGCTGGATCACTGACAGGTTACAGTGATCCTAGGCCAATGCATATCATGCTTTGTGTCCTTTTCTTCCCCTAAGTAAATCCTTACTTTTATTGTGGTTTAGCCACCATTTGATGGTGATAACATAAAGCCTTCCTAAAGAATTCCATTAAGTTAACCCAAAGGCCATTGCATAAAAGATTTGATATTCCCAAACTACTGAATTTGCTTGAGGTGTTTACAAATAACATGATTTTATACTGCAAAACACAGGGCAAAACAAGTGATAGAGAATAAGTGTGTGCCGTGCCCTCAGCTCTGAACCAGTTGGGATGACCCTTTCCCTTCTTCCTCTCTGACAACCACTGGGAGTAAATTAAGAAACAACAAAAGCAAAGCCATTTCTGAGCTGCTATAGACTGAAGCTTTTTTTTTTTTTTGTTACGTTTCTTTTTTTTAATGTATGAAATGAAATACATTTCGTAAATTCCCTTTTCATCCCAACTATGATAGTTTGCATAACCTACCCATTTGTATATGCACATTTCATTACATGTGCATTGTCTTCCTGAAAGACAAAAAGCTGATCAGCTTTTTTTTTCCTGCTCTAGCATATTGGACCATGTAATTGCCTTTACATGCTGCCTAGGAAAATTCCTCCTTCCACTGACCATATGTATCCAGAAGAATGTAAAAGCAGACACAAAGACATGTTGCAGAGACAATGAAAAGGAAGACTTTTCTGAGGTATTCAAAAGCGACCACATAGGCCTTTTGCAACCCAAAAAGCTACCAAAAGTTATAGGACTGAAAGTAGAGCTGAAGGAAAGTATTTTCCCTGAAAGGAAGCAGCAAGCAGGAAGAGATTTGTTTGCTAAAAGCTTTGATTTTAATTTATTCTGTTTCACCCAGATCTGGATTTCTCTGTTGGAAAAATTCACAGATTTATTTTGTGTTTACGTAAAATCTTAACATAGAATAGAAAAGTTTTTTTAATGTTTTTGGAATGCGTCTATTAGGAAAAATGTACAGGTGGATGCACCTTACAGCCTTGTCAGGACAGCACAGGCTATGTCAACATTAGCTAGTGATGCAGTGCAATGGGAACAGATTCGCAGAGCAGTGCTAAGAGTTGGGCATGGTAAGACTAGCTCTAACCTTGTCACAAACTGAGTGCATTATCCAGTTCATTGTCATCCAAAAGGAATCTAATTTATCTGCCTTAAAGACAACTGCATAATGCAAATCAAAAAACTGGCAAGTCAGATACCAGAAAAAAATTAACTCAAAAGCAAAGTCCTGATCCAAACTGAGATCCTAATGTAGCTGGACCCATCAATGCAATCTAGAACCCTTCTAGCAGGAATTTCTGCTGTGTTGCAGCAGGAGCTGATGTCCCAGAAACAAATTCACATTAGCTATGCCTCAATGCAAGTCTGTATGAATTTGTCAATGCAAAAAGAAAAAGAATATTCAAACACAATGAAAAAAAAAATACGCAAGTGCTTTAGAGCTGTAATTAGTAACATGAATGGAAATTCCTATGCATTCTTATCATTGCACATCTTGGAAATAAGAATGCAGCATTTCCCTCACCAATAACTATTAGTGGAAGAAACCTTTAAATTCTTTTTTTATCAGGAGAAAAAACAATGTGAAATCTTAATAAGAAACATTAGCTTGTGCATTAGTGCTGATTAATGCACCGTTCACATGTGATGGAAAAACAAGGCAAACATCCAGAATGGGCGTTAATCAGCACTGCTGCAAAGTCTGTCCTATCTCATTGCTTAAATAATTTATTTTCAGCTCTCAAAATGAGGTGAAGTGACAAACTAGACCAATTTCTTGCTATGCTCCATTTAGTGCATCACAAAGTTTCAACAGTTGTACTAGCCCACAAGTCTGCCACAGAAAAAGCACTTCTAAAATAAGCTTGTAATATTCCCATAGAAGTCTCACATTGGCTGCAACAGGCTACAGAGTAAATGAAAGCATTAGGAGACTCAAAGTTGTTTTATTTACTATGCGATGCTTGTAAAAATGCGAGTTAATTTATGGGATCCAGGAGCTGAGATTATCAATGAGATGTTAGATAAATTTGGGTTGATAAACTGGATAAATGGCTGACCTCTGAGTATTCCTTATCTGGTGCAAATAGACAAATTTTCAAGCACATTAGCCTTCCTCCAGTCTGAGGAAAGAGATCAGAGAGACGAAGTAACATTGTTATGCCTTCAAACATCTAGCAAACCACACACTTCCAGACCACAACTAACAGCAGTCCTAATACAGATTAGATAACGTCAATTTATAAGAGGGGGTAATATTACAGTAAGGCAAGTATTAGAGACTGGTTAGAAGACAGATATATTCTTGACTAACTTATATTCCCCCATACAGAGATTTGCCATTAAAAGAAAGCCCAGATCATAATACACTACACATACTTCTGTGATTATTGAATGCTTTCCTTTGTGAAAATTGCATTTTCCCTGAGTAATTTAAGTTTATGCCATCATTGTGGCAACCTTAAACTGGGACCTGGATTTTTCTGCATTGCTTGAGAAGAATCAGCAGTAATCGTCTTTGCCTTCACTTATCTGTTCACACTCTCTCTTTGGTTCAGTTAGTTCTACTTGAGAACCTTACAATTTAAATATCATCATTGGAAAGGTGGTTGTTGAGTTGCATCAACAGGAGCAATTTCTTCTAGTTTGAAATGTAATTTTACATAACTGTGTTTAATACAATCTATGCAATAGATTGCATATCTATATCAGAGACAAGTTAAGCTATTTTGAGTTTACCCATGAAATATGTTGGCTTCCCAAAAATTATCATTTAACTTCATTTTGTGCTGCTGAATTTGAAATGACAGACACTGTGTAAAAAAGCAGTTTGAACAGCAAAGATGCGGTGTCTGTTGGGACTATGCAGCAATGACCAAAGATACTCTTTGCGTGGCTATGCACCTTACTCTTCGTTTGCTTGAGAACTACTTTCCTTATTTCTTCTTCCTAAACCTTGTGGTCCTTCCACCAAACCTACGTCTGTGTAACACAACTCAACACCAAGCTATGTGTCAGCTCTTACTCTCTTTAGCACACCTCCTCAATACCACATCCTCCACTCATTTGGGCTCTTTTGCGATGAGCTGCAAAGAGGGGCCAAGAGCTGTGAACTGCTGCCTCATGGAGCAGCAGATTGCTGTTCATCAACTATATAATGATCATGGAGAAGCAGCAGCTGTCATGCATGCTCAGCTTATTTCTGCCTACTGCTGCCTGTAATGCACTCCTACACATCTTCACCATAGCTGAATAAAAAAAAAGAAAAGAATCAAAAGAAAATTCAAGCAGTCACTGAGGATACATTTGAACTGACAAGAAGCCACATTTGTGGTTTAGTGTGCCTTTTTAAAGCCTACTAAGGGATCTGCAGCTCCCCACTGGTACTGTCACACACAAGGTCAAGTAGCTCATTCAGATCTAATTTTGCTCTTACCCTGACACTGTAGTGGTAGTAACATTGTACTTGAGAACCTGTAGAAACAAGATGCCTTGGAGCTTTGAAGTACGCCCCCTGTTTCAAATCTCCAGACTATCTAATACAATACTGCTACCAAAATATTAAGCCACATTCATAATTTTATGGAAATTTTCTATATTGCCTCTTTTTATTTCAATAACTTATCTTTGACCTGATTTTTGATAGACTGAAAAATGTGGTTAATTTTGTACCCCCTATGACAGTATTTATTTTTTATTTTTTTTTGTAAACTGATTAATTTGTTAGAATAAACTGCATTTCTGACAGGAAACATTCAGTTTTCCTAGTTTGAACAGAAATGAATAACTACTTTACATTCATTTTTGAGAAATGTTTACCTCAGAAAGTTTATGCATTTGTTCTTAAGTAATTTAAGATTGGCATGAGATACATAATGAGAGGGATTTTTCCTCTTCAGTGTGTGGGCAAAAAATACTCAAGAACATGGTTTTGTTGAGGGAAAATCATTCTGCTCAGTGACAGTTTCTAATCTATGAAAATGCACTTTAACATGTGGTTACTGGTACTTAAGATCTCTTTGTTAGAAAGATGACTCACAATCTAACCTATAATTGCAAAATTCAACTGCTGCCTTCAATATTTGAGAATAAAACAAAATTTTGTTCTCTGTTGTTATTTTCTCATTTGAGTCTCACAGATGCACGCTTCACTGCATGTAATGTAAAAGATTAAATGCATTCAAAAGCTTCCACAAAAAAGCCCCAAGCCCCTCCCAAATCTAAAACTGGATATCATCAGCAGTAACTGCTGGTGAAACCAGAAAAGACAAGACATTTGAACTCTGAATGAAATGAGAATGCTGTGGGTCCACATGTACCCTAATCCCAACTGCTGCAAGATTTCAAGCCCATGAACCTCTATCTCCTCTTTGCTCCACTTTCCGTCGTCTGTGCTCTCCCCAGGGACAACACCCTGGTACGTGGAGGAGCTGACTGCTGTCCCGGGCTTGTGTGAGTTACTCATGTGAGGGTCTGATTTTGCTTGAAGCTAAGTAAATAATAATACACTTTAATACTAAATAGCTGACCAGAGCCTGCTGTATCTCCTTCTGTAAGCCACTTTCATTCAGAAATCCACTGGGGTATGACATCTGCCAGTAAAACCTATATACTCTGTTCAATAGACTTAGCAAACCCCACCTTCACCACCAACCTAGAAAAGCCTACTAGACCTGAGGGCAAACATTCTGTACCTGTAGAATTCAGTAAGATAATACTGAATCACACCTTCACAAAAACTTGTGAAATCTAATGGAGAAATATCAGTGGGTCTGGGTTTTTTTTTAGTAATTTGTTATTTTTGTAGTTGGAGCTATCTATGGCTACAAATCTAGTGCCTTTTTACCATAAACAGATTTGCAAAACTTGTACAATGATCATTCCAAGAAAGGCTTTGTAAAATTTCTTGCATTAATAAAGTCTCTCTAGCAATCTCATCCATAATGTGCATAACGAATAATAGTCAGCGACCAGCCCACATGTGTGTTGGCATAGCACACAATGTACCTCACATATCTGCTCTATTAAAGGCAAAGAAACACAAATAAATCTCAATGAATTTCTGAACAAAGCACACAGGTGAACTTTGAAATGGAACTCTTTTCCTCTTCCTCATATACAACACCCATGGCTTTTTTAATGCATTTATTTGATAAACTACATAGGCTTAAGTTGTTCCCTGTATATCCACAATGAATGCCACAGAAGCACAGACTCCCCAGCACTGGAGTTGGAGAGCAGAAAGTGGGGTATCCTGTCCTTCTCCCATCCAGCAAAGGGCTTCCCACACTGCCAGCCTCTGGCACCACTTGATTTCACATCAGCCTTGCAGCACCATCCACACTCCCCTTCAGAGGGAGTCACTAAATCTAATTACCTGAAAGTACTTATTAAGATTCAGGTGGTAGTTATAATTTCTTAATCTCATGTCATTATTACTGTTAGCTAGTCGTTATAACATGAAATTTCCTCTCTTTCCTTCTGTTTGCACTCTTCATGTGGTTGTAAGCTGTTATCAAGCCTTGTCATGTCTTGGCCAAAACATGTCTTTAGGCTGTTTGAACCTTTGTCTTTAAAAGGAATCCCATTAGCCCTGTCATCGGTCACAGTGCTGTGATCTTTCAGTTTGTCAATATCTTTTTGATAACAAGCTTCAGCGATAAGGCATTTGAACTTGGATGCTGCACAGAACCTTTCAATACAGGAAAAAGCCTGCAGCATGCAGCAGGATTGCTTCCTATGGTCCAAACAGCTAACATCGTTCATTAGAGGGGAAGGCTGCTGTGATATTTATTTAAGAAATAGATTAATGAGAACAAGACACTTCAGGGATTTGGATGTCTTTGTGTAAGAAAGAGCCAATATTTCAGAGCCACTTGGAAGTTTTTACTGAAAAGGGGACCTAGTCTAAGTTTTTTTTTCCAAGTCAAACTGCAGCTCATAACAGCATACGTTAACATAACGTTGCATATTCTTGTACTTATACCTTCATTAAAAGCGTTGCTGGCATGTTACTTTTTTTTTATTTTAATATTGTTATAAGGCAAATTTAACAACCCACCTACATAATGGAGCAATGTAATATCACCTGAAACCCCTCAAGCTTACTGGTAGATACCAGTCATGTATGAAACACCATTTTTTTTGTTAAGTTACTACTTAGTTTTGCATTTTTTTATTTGAAATTATTATTTCAGTTTTCCAACAGAAACAATTTTTCACATTGTATACCTCGACTTCAGCAAGGCTTTTGAGACTGTCTTCCATAATAGGAAAAGTAGGTTAGACAAGTGGACAGTGAGGCTGATTGAGAACTGGCTGAGTGGCAGAGCTCCGAGGGTTGTGATCAGTGGGTGCAGAGTCCAGTTGGAGGCCTGTAACTAGCGATGTTCCCCAGGGAACAGGGTCTGGTCTTATTCAATGTATTCATCCATGACCTGGATGAGGGGACAGAGTGTACCTTCAGCAAGTTTGCTGATGACACAAAACTGGCAGGAGCGTCTGGCACACCAGAAGGCTGTGCTGCCATTCAGTGAGACCTAGACAGGCTAGAGAGTTGAGCAGTGAAGAACCTGATGAAAGTCAACAAGAGCAAGGGCAGGGTCCTGCACCTAGAGAGGAATAATCCCATACACTGGTACAGGTTAGGGGCTGATCTGCTGGAAAGCAGCTCTGCAGAGAAGGACCCAGGGGTCCAGGTGGACAAGTTGGCCATGAGTCAGCAATGTGCCCTTGTGGCCAAGAAGGCCAATGGTCTCCTGGGGTGCATTAAAAAGAGCATGGCCAGCAGGTCAAGGGAGCTCATCCTCCCCCTCTACTCTGCCCCAGTCAGATCACATCTGGAGAACTGTATCCTGTTCTGAGACCCTCAGTTCAAAAAGGACAGGGAACTGCTAGAGAGAGTACAGTGCAGGGCTACAAAGATGATTAAGGAAATGGAGCACCTCTCATGAGGAACGGTTAAGAGACCTGGGTCTGTTTAGCCTGGAGAAGAGCAGAGAGGGGATCTCATCAGTGCTTATAAATACCTTAAAGGCAGGGGTCAAAGAGGATGGGGTCAGGCTCTTCTCAGTGGTGGCTGGTGGCAAGACAAGATGCAATGGACACAAGCTGGAACCCAGGAAGTTCTATCTCAACATGAGGAAAAACTTCTTTACTTTGAGAGTAACAGAGCACTGAAACAATCTACCCAAAGAGGTTGTAGAGTCTCCTTCTCTGGAGATATTCAAAACCCACCTGGGCGCATCCCTGTCCAGCCTAGTCTAGGTGAACCTGTTTCAGCGGGGGATTTGGACTAGATGATCTCCAAAGGTCCCTCCCAACCCCTACAATTCTGTGATTCTGTGACTCTCTGACTTATTTCTTCCACAGAGGTAATAAATCTTTAAGAAAAATAATGAAGACCAGGACCCTGGAGGATGGAAAGCCAAGACCAGGCTAGGGAATTCGAAGGTACAGCAGGGGTCGGTCTCATCTCCC
>VXAK01015778.1:0-16591 GCA_013399435.1 Arenaria interpres
ATGAAGCTATTGTTTAACTTGGCACTTTCTGCAGGAGCAGTTTTGCAGATTACAGTTGACCAAGACGTCCATCCATAATGAACGTTTTTAATTTCTAACATTCCCATGGAACTTTAAAAACTAAGCCACACCTACAAATGTAATTTGAAAACATTTCATACCTTGACGGTATTGAGAAATGATAATGCCAAAGTAACTGTCACCTTCTGCAGGCTGACAGCATCTGAATTAACTACAGCCAAATGTAGCCAACCTCAGAAAAAATAAACTATACATCAACTACAAACAACACATTTAACATGTATCTCATTTGACGTAGCCTATTTTCAATCAATTTCTAGGTATTATTCATTAGATAGTAATGTACCAATAAATAAAGAACATTTTTTAACAGAAGTTAATATTAGGCATTGCAAAGTCCAAAAGAAAAATACATTAGAGAAGTGTTCCTTTAAAAAGAAGTATCATCATTTTCATAACTGTGTGGAGTGGAAATTGTAGAGAGATATATATATTTTTTTCAAGAAATCCGTTTAACCAATATAAGTGCATCACCTGCTGAGATGAAAGGCAAGCTCCTTTTTAACTCCTGATACCACTTAACTTTGTTTTATGACCAAAACCGTTCCAGTGACATGTAAAAATAACCTACATTCATAATTTCACCACAAGGTACAATAGAGTCCTTGGCTTAAGTGAGTGTATTTTGTGGAAGTTGCTGGCTGAGTTACGCAAAACAGAAACCACACATCAGTTTTCATATAGCATTTATGGCGGTTACACAGAAATTGAAGAAATGTTATTTTCCCCAAAATTCAGACTATGTTCAAGTTTCTATGGAAACCTTGAACACCTGCGCACAGAAAAGAAGCAAAGGGTGAAACTGTTCTCCCTGTTTTTCACCATTTCCCCTCTTCTCTCTTTGATCCATGTAGAAGTGTTTTATGCATAATTCACTTTCTGCTGGCCCCTATTTCTCCTTTCACTCTTCACTGGTCTCCAGGCCTGGGGAAATTTCCCTCACTGTATTATTTCCTGCTGGCTATCCAGATGATTTTAAAGTGTGATGACTCAAATTTAAGCATTTTCAGGTGCCTGGTCTTCATGATTTTATACTTTCAAGTAAGCTGAGTGCAGAAGAAAACCTGCCACAAACTCTAAGAAAAGAATTCGGGTCTGGCATCAGCTTAGATGATCCTGGGAATTTTTCCTCAATGGCTGCTTAAAAACTCTGAGTTATACTCATGTAAAATCTCAGAGATAGTACCAGACACAGCCCAAAAATGGATATAAATGACACACATCAAAGAGATCTCTAAAGACCCTTTGAAGAGTTGGATTTGTTTCTCTTGAAATGAAAGACTAAAAACTACACGAACTAAGCATAAAAAGTGTTATATACTAAAAGCAGTTTTACCCGTAGGCCTCAGATGACTGAGAAAACAGAAACTAGAAAACTTGAAGGAATAGTTCACTCATTGGCAATTGATAATATATCAATTAAAAAAAAATGCATAGACTGCTTAAATCCCAATTTGATAAACTATGTGAACTAATCAACATTACTTTACTCTGTGATAATATACAAACGTCTTATACTGAGGAAATAGTTGACACAGGTATATGCTACAGCTGTGTGAAAAAATATAAACAGATCTTCAAAGGCTCTAGTTTAAGTGAATAAGTAACATTCTGCATGCAGTTGTACAAATGGTCAATTGACAGTAATTATCAGTTTGCACAACAAATCTGTATTTTGTCATGCAACTTCAAGAATCTTCCATGTGGCACATACCACTCACCTCTTCCCTGAGACTGCGGAATTAAAGTATCAGTCAACCTTCCTTACACAGCAAAAGGGTTTTTCCTGATGAGGCTGGTGTGTTTCTGTAAATAATTGAATGGAAGACTCGTGTGACTGAGCCTGCAGGTGATCTGAAGTGCCATTTATGTAGAAGTGTGGTACAAACAAAATGGCTGCATATTTTCTTTTAAGCAACTTAGAAATGTTGAAAGAATTATTTTTGTAGATGCAGCTTATTTCTTTGTGATCAGACACAGTTAAAGGATTTGGTACTTTCCCTTGAGGCTTTACGTTAGACACAAATTTCTTCCGTGTAAAGTCTTTTAAAAAATGTCATAGGACTTCTAGTCCACATGTTGATCAGGGAATCTGTGCAGGAAAAACAAGTACTAAAACTGTCTATTTGAATGATAGAGCTACTAGCAAAGTGCATAAAAATGGGAATCCTACTGATGTCATTGTTTCTTAGTGTTTGATACACTAAACATAGTGTTTAAATGCATAAAACTTACTAGACTCGAGTCCTTAGAGTTGAAGGAATTCCTTAGAAGTGCCCTCAGTGGTAAGAAACAAACAAATTAAAAAAAAAAATCTTGAATTTTTACAGGTAGCTTTTTCACTTTTTAGGCTGCTAGGACTGATTTCCTTTCCAGGGAGAGCAAAGGAGTCCTTTCCAGGACTAGCAAACTGTCCCCAGAAAGTCCTGCAGGATGCTTACGAATAAACTCTTGTTGCTTTCCTAGTGGAGTATTAATTTGCCACATGCACGGTGCTTCAAAGCAGAATGCATGTGGGCAAGGGAGTGAGGGTTATGCGTGACCTGAAGGGCAACTTCCAGTGGTGCCAGGACTGTCCTTCCAGATCAATTTCATAAGTTCTGTTCTGCTCTAAGAACTGTGCATTCAAGTCAAACTGTTTCTTGCATAAATTTTCATTTCCCGTTTACACACCAGTTAGTATCACTACAGTGCCTTGGAATCTTCAGTGGTAACATCTTTTACAGGTCATGCAAACATTTGCATTGAGAGTGTTGCTGAATGCTTAATAAATCATGACAAGGAAAAATTCTTACAAGTAGAAAGAAGGAGGAATGGAATAGTTGAGCACTTCCACCTCATGAGTCCTCTGTTAGATAAAAAGCACCAACAAGGAATAGATTTTAAATATTGACAGTCTTCTGTTATGATTACTACACAGCAGAAAAATTTGGAGCAACTAAGCTCAGGATTACTTTTAGACATCACTGATGAAGTAAGGAACGGCTCTTATTAGGTCTAAGGGTAATAAAATCTAAGCAGGCAAGGCAAAGGAAAAGATGAACTGTTTTTTTTCCATTTTACAATTACAATAGTTAAGATATTAAGAGGTTGCTGGGTGACACAGAAATTGAGGCTTTCAGGTAACTGTCTTATCCACAAGACTATGCCTGCCCTTCAAAGGAAAAGGGTTTTTATAGACAGATATAGATAGATGGAAGGTTTGCACCTGATGAGAAAACGTCACTTAAGTACTATGAAGCACCTCATATTTTCTATATGGAAAGTATATATTAGTTTATGGTTTTGCATGTGAATTGACCATGAGAGAATTACTTGGACGTGAAAACAGTTGCACCCTTTTATTTTATTTTTTTTTTAAATACCTTATTGCCTGGATCCGAGTACCTTATTATTTTTTTATTTATTTACATTTTGGGTAAATATTAGTGATTTATCATTTTATCTTTCACTTCACTGAATTCCTTTAAAACTGTGAAATGAAAAAAAAAGAGCAGCAATATCTAAATTAAAGATCTTCAGCAGTCATAGATAAAAATGAAAGCCACAGCAACATTTTGCAAATTAATCAAAACATATTCAACTAGAGGAAACAGTTCCTCCAGTCTGGGCTCACTACACATGGTACAATGGTGACATACATTAGCGTCTCCATTAGGGAGTTACCATGATGAAGTTCCTGCAAGCCAGCACAAGTTGTCACTTCATATTCTCCTTTCCTTTGGACACAACTGTTTCCAGTTTTCTCTGGATGACACAACACAGTGCAAAACTGCTCAAAGTTAGCACTTGTCATCACAGTGAGTTTTAAGCCATTTAATTAAAAAGGGCAAAAATGCACAAAAAATGAGCAAGGCTCACACTTTTCTGCTTCCTGTCAGCACAGACATAACTCAGTCTGAGAGACTGAAAACACACAATCCACAGACAATTGCCTTTCAATGAGGAATAAATTTCTTTCCTATTCTGCTGTTACCAAGGAATAACAAGATGCGGCCATTTTCATAGAGGTTTATAATTAATCCATTAAGACTACATAACCCTATTCTTTGAGACTGCATAATCACCATGACATTTCATACAACACACAAAATATTGATAAAGCGTAACACAGCTGCTACCTACTTATGAGGCTCTGGATCAGTGCATTAGTGTAAGATGATGTAATAAGTGTAACAGTTACTGAGTCTAAGCACTGGCATGTTTGCGGTACAAGATTTTGGTTTGAATTGTATGAGTTAAGCCATCTACAAAATAATTTGAAAGAATAAATATGTGCACATGTATATTACTCGTTTAGACTGATATAAATTTTAACTGCATGAAGAAACTGACATAAAATAATTAATCGTAGAGGAAATATTCTTGTATATGCAGAAAGACAAGCTACTGCTATTACGTCAACGTATTTCATGTGTGGGCACTGGAAGATATACAAGTAACATGAAAACAAGACTCTTTACACTTATACACTAGAGACACTATAGTGTCTCTATTTAATCAAATATTCAGTGCTGTAGTTTGCCACTGAAATACCTTCTGTTCTGTAGGTTTCAATACATCAACACATTTGCAAAGTGCAAACAACAACCACCTGTATGTTCATTTCTTCCCTTTAACCGCTTCCGACACCAACCATGCTACTGTCTCTCAGACTGATGCTTTTTCTCCTTCAGCTGGCCAGGAGACCTCATGCCAAAATCCAAACCTTTCCCGCTTTTGGAGACTATATCAATAAAAAAAAAGCTCGCCTTTAGGAAACTCCAAGTTATGCAAAATGACACTGTTTCACTAATTTCTTCAGTAACACGCAAGATTAAACAGTCTTTTTTTCTATCTTTTGACCAGTACATTACTTCCTTTCTGGATTCCCTGTGTTCTGTCTCAGGACATGCCAAAGATTCAGCAACGCCTCTGGAGGAAAGCTTTTACCTCTTCAGCAATAGAGCAAATTCCTACAGCACCTCAGCAAGCTGCATCTTTTTTATTTTCCAGCCTCAAAAAACCCTTCTCCAAACACTGTCCCTATTTTTACTTTGTCTCACCTGAACACAAAAACACAGAGTAAAAAAAACCCACCATCATAGAACCAGTAGCTCTAATACCTTATTAAAACCTGAGAGTCCCCATGCTTTTCAGCTGAAGGAGAGGTGAAAGATATATTGCTTTCTGGACATTACACAGACAAGGATACTAATAGCATTTCATAAAAATCTATATAGAAAAGAATATTTTGAATATTGAAAAGATACAAATGGCATAAAGCATCTCAGGATGCACTTAACTGTGAATTTTGTCACTTTGCCACATATCTAATTCATACCGTCTTTCCCAGCTTGAGAAAGATACTCTGAAACGAGTCCCATTTGTTAGATGTAATTAACTACTTCTGGAGCATTTTGACACCATCTACTTTGGAAATGACAGTTAATGATATGGCTGAAATAGAGAACGGCACAGCATTGTTCTCTGCTTAGAGAAGAATATTTTCTGCATTGCACGATCTACTGAGTAAATATTGCAAAATAGTCTCTGTGATTGAATTTGCAGTAGGAAGGAAACACCATTCATGATTAGAAAAAACCCAAGGAATTCATAACTTGCTCAAGAGCGTACAACTGAAATGAATATTGCAGGAAGAGGGTACACAATTTAAAAATCCCAGCGAAAGAATGTAACATCATTTTCTTTCGTCTCTTAACCCGCCACACTCTTAACCTTGGACCTCTGCTGCCTGCTGCTGCCTCTCAAAGAATTCAGAATGAGGATGGCTGACAACTCACTGAGCTCTCCGTCCCTTGCTGTGGAGCTTGCATGGCGCACAAAAGAGTTGAAAATACTCTTTTTTAACATTTATTTGTTTGTACACAGTTTCTCCATACTTAAAGTTGGAGGCACAAGTTCACAGTTAGGAGTGTAGGTTATAATTAATAACAAATAGCTGTCCAAAGTAGCTTATATAAAAATGCTTAAGTTTAAAATAGCAGTTTCTAGGATTGTGGTTTTACGGTTATGTAGTTTCTTGCATCAACATCCCATCCATCAAGTCTGTAACTTGTAGCATATATTTTATTTAATATTGTATTGTTCTATCCAGAAAACCTAACTTCCTTAGCTGAAAGGAAAAGTTGTTAGCTTATGATCTTTTGTGTACTGATAGAAACAATTATGCCCAGCTGAGCATAACCAGGCCCTTCTTAATTATCTTGTCCAGTGAGTCCCATGGTGTAGCTAGGCTTTGTAAACTTGTTACAAGAATTAATTAGTGAAAAGCCTTGAAAACAAATCTAATTATATGGCCACCAAAATGTCTACAGCAGGGCAATAATACCACCAGGAGAAAAAAGTAATAGACTACTTTGACAAGACAGAACAAAAAAAAAATTTAAACTAAGATGCTTAAAACATTGTAAAGTGTCTTCATACTTTAGGTATGAAAAAACAGGATGCTAAAGTAGTTAAGTAAATTTCTAAAATACTGTTAAAAAGATTTAGAACTTGTAAGGATGGTTGTACATATCTAATGAAATTCAGTTTAGTTACACATTGCAGTGTTAAACTTGTGTCAATTTGTTTCTTTTAAGAAAATAAGACAGCATATAAATTATGTATTATCATCTTAGTTTTACTAGTCTTGTATTTCAGCTGTGTATTGTACACATTAGATTTATTTTGACATTATAAAACAGACTATCCAGATATTGAACAATAAAAAAAAGTCAATGCTAAAAAGAATTTAATCACAATTCCCAAACTTTTGGAAATATTACTAACATTTATTGTAAATACTGTAATTTATAGTGACAATACACAACAGGAATTTCCCTCACTCAATCCAACAAACCCTGATACGACTCAATTTCTTATACGGAATTATAACTATAATGTAATCGTTTACGGGAAGCACACACAATACAAATCTAAGAAATAGATTATGAATTTTGTCTTTATTTACAACACTACTTGAAACTATAATTACATATTGATAGCACTGGTTGTAGGATACTGACTTTCAAAATAAAGGAGCAATACCATTGCTGAAATAAGGCAAGTTTGATGTTACAGTTTGGTAGCCTTCAACTGCTTCCAGTTGTTGTAAATGAAAAAGGAATCCAAACAGAGAAATACTTTCCCAAATATGTAATACACGTTTTAGAGAAATATCATACTCAGACACATTTAGCAAGATATGATTTTATGGAAAAAAGCACATTTGTGTTTTACAGATGTGTGCTGAATCTCTTTCTGGCTAATACAGTAAATACTTCATTTTAGGCAGCTAGAAAGAAAAATGTTTCTCTCCTGTTCTTATTAAATAAGAAGCTTGGTAGTAATGACACAGAAATACAAAAGATGTCATCAGCTTCCAGCCCAAATCTCAAGGTGATTAGGATCTACTTTTATAATGGCTTGGAACTTCATTTCTTCTATATATTACAAATTTCAAAAGAAACCCATTGAGAGACTAGATGAAGACTAAAGAGAAAATGTAATCCTCATCTTGAGCATTTCAAGTCCAATATTTTTTTTTGTTGTTTTTCTTTTGATATTTTGAGAAACTGAGAAGTCTGAGTAATTAAAGGAAATGACATACCTTGACACAGTTATTGAGTCCCTGCTGAAAGGATGGTTTTGGTGGTTATGATGCACTGCAATTTACAGTCCAATATATTAAGGAAATCAAGACTGCTTTTATCACTACTACATCTTAAAGTGAGAGCTGCCGTAGCTCAGAATTTCTGTAGAGCTGTATAACCTGCCCTGATTGCTTAAACCAGCTCTGGCCAAGCAGAAGCATAGGAAAAAATTGATGCAGGCTGCGTCAAGCGTGCAGATAACCCCAAATTATCCTTTGAAAAACAAATACATAAAACCTAAATTTAAATTCTACTTTTTGATACTAATTCTCGATAAATGACAACATAATTCCAAATCAAAGTTACACTTGAAGATGATCTAGATCTGAAATATTCATACTAACTGTAACTGGTTTTTCTCCCTTGTCCCCTTTGGGTTTGTTCTTAAGCTAACCAGAAAGGGTTAGGTCCCCAAAAGATTTTTATCTAAAAATTCATTCAACCACTCAATCCTCTTATCTTTTTACTTAGAAAAAATGGCCTCTCCCAGTGACTATGAATGATTTCTGACCTAATGAGGTATCTTACAGTGCCTCAGAGCACTTCTCTCCTAAGTAGTATGGGATTACTATCTTGGACTGTTCAGAGACATAAAAAGGGAACATATAACGCTTGCCCCCTGTTGACTTCTATAGAGCTGTCGAGCTTTTGAAGATTTGTTTTAATGCAATGATTAAAAGACACACATATGGAGGGAAAAGCTGGAGATCACTCCATTTTAGCAATTCTCAAAACTCCAAAGTCACAAGAACTCGCCTAAAAATGAGATATCCCAATGCCAACCTCAGCCCATCCTCCTCTAACTCAGCAATTAGTCACTCCTCATCCTCAGGTAAGATGAGGGCAGCTCAAAATCTTGCCATGGGGCTGGTGTGGAGTTGTGTCTGTTCTCAGACAGGGCTCTGACACTCATCTCTAGCAAGAACGGCGTCTGGCCAGCACTGGCTGCTCTGGTGCTGTGACTGGGCTCAGCACTTTGCACGTGGTTAACGAGTGCTGCTGTCACCTGTTCAAGAATGTTCTGCTTTACCAAAATTATGTACTCCCAGAGAACACACAGAGGTTGTAACGCTCACGTTTTAACACCATTTTAGTACATTAATGACCTGATTAGTTTAAAACTGAACAGTAGCAAGCTGCCCTCTGGAGAGTCCACCTTGGACAAGAAAAGTTCCTCTAGCCAAGTGTACACAGAATCTAACTTATCAGCTTGGTTTGGCTGGAAAGAATACCTCAGCACTGCCAATGTCTATATATTTGCCATTAGAAATCCATTTTTTTCATCTAACACTAAGACCAGTCAGGGAACAAAAAATATTTTTCTTTTAAATCACATTTAAGCTGTCATTTTTTTTCCTGTCATCCTTCTCTGCTGACTTCAGTTCTTTCCAGCAACTGGGGCTCAGAACATGAGGTTTTTGTTTGTTTGCTTCTAAAAACAAAGACACTTCCCTTGCCAGGTAGGCTTTTGGAGTTCTTGCAGCTTTACTTTAAACAAATTCTTAGTTTCCTAGATACATATTAATGTTGTGAGAATGCTCTTTCTGTCACGAACGGACAATTACAAGTGTGGCTGCATATAAATAACAACAGCACATGACAGATTTTGCAAGTTGGCCGTAGCCAAAATGTTTGTGATTTCCTTAGCCCATTTTGTTCTTAAAAATCGTACTTATTTGATGTATTCATTTGCAAGAACCTTTTAAGGGGAAAACCATAGGGCATGTTGTACCTACATGTTCATTCCCACACATCAAACCAGGAGATGCATTCAGATTAGTCTCAGGCTGTAGAAGGGAGACTGAAAACTATGCATAGTTTACAAACTGGTTAATAAACACTTCAGATAAATCCATAAAACTGATACATCACAGTCAAAATATCTTGTGGACTCATTAAAAAAAATAATTAAATCTGGGTGGTTTTTTTCCATTTGGTTTTTTGTTTGTTTTTTATTTATTTTATTTTTTGAAAGCAGATTTCATTTTGACAGAGCATTTAGAAACAAACCTTGTGAAAAATAGAAATATATAGAAATGCTAATGGGACATAGCACAGTACAGGAAGGATAATGACATGCTGGTGAAAAATGATACTATATGAATGCTTCAGATTAGATAAATTAACTAAATATCTATATATAACACAGGATTCTGATGGATTAAAATTCCAGCTCAAGAAAAGAATAATATGGGTTTGGAAACATATCTCCTTTCTCAACCACGAGGACAGCAAAGACATTGTAGAAGAAATCGAAAAGGCTATAGAGGCTGAAAATACGATTATAATGAAACTTCAGTTATCCAATTATTAGGGTAATTAGGGTAAATGAACTAAAGGAAGATGCTGATACTGAATTTTTGGACTTGCATTTTATATGTGTTCTTCAAGGAGCAGCCAGGGAGCAGAGTCACAGGAAGAGAAGCTTCTGGTTAAGGCTCAGGATTTAGTTAAAAACGTTGTGTAGAAAAGGTACAGTGTTGCAGTGGTCAAAATATCCTTAAATTCAGCTTCATTGTGTGTGCAACAGCCTTCTAAAAGAAGGATAACAATATGTTTTCCTCTCTAAAAGCAAGCTACATGAAAACATTGAAATTTGCTGGAAAGAAACCAAGGGATCAAACCTTTGCAAGGTGATGGATACAACTGAAAGGAACTGTACTGGAATCTGGAATAAATTCATGCAGGCAAGACTTGAGAAAGGCCAAAATAAAACCAGCAGGATTCTATTGTTCACATAGGTGCAAATCCGTACTTCACTGATGGTTTGAGCTGTATGAAGGTTTACTCAGTAGAGCAGAATAAGTGGAAACCTAATTGCTGAAGGATTAAAGAGAAACCTTAGAGAAATCTCAAGGAATAAGAAGAAAATTAATACGAATTTAAAGACCTGTTTCTCTATGTTTTGAGAGAAAGCAGCAAGTCAGGGCCAGATGCAAAGGATAAAACAAAGACAAAATTTTTTCACATGTATTTATTTGTTTTATTATCATCTTTTAAATTCTGACCTCATTTGAACTGATTCATGGAATGTTAAGTCTTCTGTAAACCTCCAGGAACGTTGATTCATTCCTGTCATAATTCAAGCATGTATTTTTGCATGTCTGGTCCTTAGTAGTTGTTCTAAGTATGAAAGTCCCTAGTGAGACTGAAAATAGGTAAGACCATTTGACAAAGCAAGTGGCATAAGCAATGTGGTGTTCTGACTTGTCTTTTAGAACTGTAAAAGGCAAATACTTTGGAGTCAGAAGTTTTCAATTAACGCAACTGAAAGCTCAAAATTTTCTATTCAAAGAGAAGATCTTCCTGAAACTTTGAATTAATTGCACAGAAAGCATGGAAATTTCACCAATACTGAAACAGTGGTCCAGCAATTTAGCGAACAATCTTATCTCTCTACCCTTATGTGCTGCAAAACCTCATTCATTAAAGAAGTCTTTATTCAGGAAGAAAAAGACCTGGCAAAAAAGGCAAATAGTGCATCCCTAGCAGAAATGTGGAACGGTGAAAAATTAACACTAATCCAAGCATAAAATACCCGCACAATGGCAAATGTCACTTTTTCCCTTTCAGCTTTCATCACAATTTGCAAACCAGGAATCAGAGAGAATGTGCCAGTCTCACACAGTCCCACAAACAACCTGTCCCAGCATAAATCAAAGGACTTCACCTCACCGGTGGTAAATACATATACAAAAACTTCCTCCATGTTACCTGTGGCAACACTGCCTGGAGATTTCTAATGGCTACTGCTTGCTCCCTTGCACTGTAAGAATCTGTCACTGTAAACATTAGGAAAAGAACCATTTCAAAGGACCCAGGCATCTCCGATGCCCCTGGGGGCCCTGCATCTTACCCCTTTTCTCTCTGGGTAGGGAGAGAAGGAAGGGACACGGTAGGCTTTTTTACTTCTCCCTCTTAAGTTTAATTTACCCTAATAATATCTTATAATTATTGCAAAAAGGTAGTTTATGATAAACCTTTCTTAAAATACAAGACTGGCTTACCCAAGAGTCAAAAGAATACCATGGTTTTTATTGTGCATTTTTCAATCGTAACAGAAAAGTGGAACTAGTGCACACAGAATAAAGTCAAAACAGCACCTCAAAATCCATGCAGTAGTTTCACAGCTTCCCCTTTGATGAAAACAACTCTGTGTTTAGAACTTCCAAATGCCTTTTACCCCCTACAGATACAAGCTCGTTTAGAAAGCTAAATTAATGCTGGGTATAATGCATATTGCAAAAGGTGATATAACTCAAACATTTGAGTATTGAAATGCAGCACAGGACAAGCGGAGGCGTACCTGTTGTACAAAGCAGTCATTTCCCATGTCTTTAGGGAAACAAACAGAAACCCATTATTCTCCTGAAGCTGTCCAGAGTGGTTAGGACTGCGTGATGGAGTTGTGAATAATTTCTTTGGAAGACAGATTCATTTCTTTTAGCACTGACTGAAAGAACACCAGTTAACTTTGGACTGATATGGATGAAGACCAAGGATCAATTCTGTTTTGCCAAGTCTTTCTTCTACTAATCACCAGAAGAGGTTTGTTTAAAAAATATCTGGTAGCAATGACGTCTTAAAAATCTATGAATTCCTAATCAGGGATTTAGAGGTATTTCATTTGCTTTTTTTTAAACATAGCTTCATGAACAGCTGCATGAGGAATGAAAATGTTACCAAACTGCAGACTTTCCATAGAGTTGCTTTCACTTGGCTCTTCATACTTATGTAGAATATAAATTCACTTCATAAGTGGCCAGAAAGGAATACAAAACAATTTGGATCTTGCAACGATTTTCTTAAAACTGAAAGAAATTAATGAAAATTCCCATCTAGCTAGCGCTGTGTTTAGAGGAGATATATGCAGTAATTAGAAATTTGACGAAACGTGGAAGAAAAAAAGAACGGGAAATAAACCCAGAGAACTAAATGAACATTTTAAAAATAACAAGGCCTGACAGCAAAATGAAGTGAAGGCATTTAGTTCAGCTTGGTTTTGAAAACTTAGACCAATTTGAGAAGTGACAGAATAGTGAAGCACTAGCCTTGGGGCATCAGAGAAAGTTTCAAAGATTAAGTTGTTTTCTTCATAACTGACTTTAATACTGAGTGTGCAGTGTGGGCCAACAGAGTGCAAGGCACTTGATTACAAAAGATCTGTTTGCTGGAGAGTCAGCTGGTACTCCGCACCAATCTGTCTTCTTGCTCTATCCACTTACTGCAGCTGCTTGGCTGAAAACTTTTATGGAGCAAGTGCTTTGTATTGGTGAGTGTCTGCACTCTCCGTAACGTGACTCTCTGTCTGATGATACTAGACATTGGGATTATTGCTAATAAACTAGATGCACAATTTCCTGATTTACACTAAGGGTTATGGCACGAATCACTGCATTTCATTCACCACTGTGAAGAAAACGCTTTAGCAAATACCAGGTCTTTAGAGTGCTTGTTGACCTGACCAGCTTTGCCTTCTACAAGTATTTATCACAAACTAATAGGAGAGCAATTTTGCATTTTCCCTTATCAGATTCTTCAAGCTAGTTCTCTAAATAGTGATTATAACAAAAGAATGATTTTAAGAAACCTCTGAAGCAAGAAGCTTTTGAACTTTATTGTACCATACCAGTAAAATTAGTTTCCTACTATTGATTTTCTAAGAACTGTTATAATAATGTTAGGCTGGCAAATAAATGCTACTAGAAAGTAAAAATGTTCCTTAAATTCCTGGAAGAATTATGATAATAAAGATGATGATATGATGAACATGGCCTAAAAGCACTTGAATGGAGCCTGGTCATTTCCATTAAAAGGTGTGGGTTTTCCTAAGCTTTTTGCAATAAAGCAATTTAATTATCCACAGAAAAATGAAAGAAAAAATCTGATAAAAGCAAATAAAGAATTCTAGAAATAATAATAAAAAAGCAGGGCTTGTTTTCTGAGATTGCTTACTGCAAATTGTGGTTACTGCCACATTCCTACCCTCATAATAACTCTCGTAATATGAAAGGCGGATACCACCCAGTTTCTTTTATAGTTCTAGTACTATGTTGGCATATTATATCCAGACAAAAGCATACTAGTCATTCCATTTAAGCTAATTACTCATAAACAGACTCAGGCAGATGAAAAAATAATTCATATCTGAATTTAGGA
This sequence comes from Arenaria interpres, assembly GCA_013399435.1. Classification (NCBI taxonomy): domain Eukaryota; kingdom Metazoa; phylum Chordata; class Aves; order Charadriiformes; family Scolopacidae; genus Arenaria; species Arenaria interpres. The sequence continues at coordinate 13,878 of VXAK01015778.1, forward strand.
AGAGAGGTATTTGCTTGGGGCATAGGGAAAGGTGAAGAACAGGGAAGAGCAAGATAAATTAAATGACTTCATAATAAATTTTAACGTTACTACATTTACAATCTTGACACTGCACTTTGGATAAGATTTGACTGAAAATTCTCAGGCAAATACTTTTCACACTTCCAGCAGTTCATAGCTGACTGAAATTAGCAGCTACTCTCTTGGTTTTTTCTTCCCCAATTTGGCCTGCAATGGTCAGTCATGGCTCTTTGTGTGAAGAAGGTCCCTCTATTTGTATTCTTTTACTCTGAGCCTGCCTAAGACAGTTCTGATAGCCAGCTCATTTCTACAACTCCCATTTCCTTGGTGCAGCGTACCAGCTGGCACTGGGCTGGCTGCACGGTTCCCGCTGCTGATACTCACTCTCACAGGTTTGTATCCCACAGCGCCCTGGGGACTGCTTTATAAACCAATTTGTTTTGTGAATTTTATCAGGAAGGATTGCTTATCTGGAAATCTATACTAGAAGTTAATAATGTACTTGGAGGGAAAGGGGAAAAAAAGTACATTTTTGCAAAGCGTAATACTTAGTTGAAAATTAGTCCTGGACAGTTTTTAGATAAAACACATGTATTGAATCATAGGAAGTTCTATAATCCTAAAGCATAAATGTCTTTAAATAAGTTAGAGTTGAATTTTAATGTTTGTTGAAGCAAACCCCAAATCAACGTACGGTCTTTGTTAAAAGCGTATAACCAAGTTTTGTGTTTCTTAATGTCACTTTCAGTGAAGTTATGTGTTACACCTGAATCAATATTCATCTTGTTGCCAAGAAAAACTGTCTTTTGTTAAATGATGATATATTTTTCTTCTCAAAACAATTTCAAACAGGATGTATGAAGGTCTGAAAAAATGTATTTTAAAAACATAGTTAGTGGGACAGAGATCCAAATGATTTAGCTTGATGGATGCTGCACAAACTTTAATCAACATAAATAAGCTGGAAAATAGTTTCAGATTGCTTACAGCAGCTGTAGTAACTCTTGTTGGAAATTCTGTCTCTCAGGTGAGTCTAATGTCTGTTAACAGCAGTTTTGTGACCTTTCAGGGTGCAAGGAGTATGTACTAGATAATGTTCTGACAATCATCCCTATCACAGCATCTTTAATTTCATTCTATTCTATGAACTTGCACAACCGCAGGACAACAGAAAAAAAAAAATATTTATTGCACCTGTACTTAAGTAACTTAATAAAAGAGTATTTAGAGCATTTTCTAAGTTTACTTTGCTGTATACAAGAGTAACACCCATTCTCCTGCCTGAAACCAGACCAGCTTAAGTGGGCAGGACATCATATTTGGTCAGAAAGTACTTTATTTTTGCATTAGCATAATGCTGCCTTTAAACTTCAGGGCTGTTGAGTTGTGATGGCTGAGCCAGAAAGAGCTGTCTAATTTCTCTAAATTTTGTTTATTTTACATGTTTTTTGATAAACTTATTCAAGAAGTCAGCCTTGCGGTGCGATAATCATCCATGATTCCTTGGGATGGAAATGCCAGGTTTGTTATGCTGGCCAAATGGATGAAGCTTCAGTTTCAAAATATCTTTTTATCTCAGCTTGTTTGAAAGTGAGCAGCATCATACTGAGTGGCTCTCAAGATGGATCTAACTGAATTTCAGGAAGATCGCAACAGTGCTGACAAAAAAAGCCCAAACCACCCCCCCAAAAAACCCCCAACCAAAACTTGAGGTGGGATCCTGCCCTCACCGAATTCAGTAGGCAAAAACCCTGGCTAGACCTATGGGCTTACAGCATTATGTTTTCTTCTAATGAACTAAGTCTAGACACGCAGCTCTATTCTAAACTACCACTCAAAAGGCTAAAAAAAAGCAAGTTATTTCCCCACTATATACAATATTAATCCCAAACATGGTGGGACAAATCCCATGACTGGAGTGTGGCTATCCATGGCTACAGGCCATTCAGAAGGGTCAGGCAAGGAAGGAGATACTACCCTCTACATCAAGAAATAGAGTGTGAGGAGCTGTCTCTGAAGAGCAGCCATGAGCAGGTTGACAGCTTATGGGTAAGAATTAGAGATGGAAGCAACAAAAGGAGCCTTGTGGTTGGTGTCTACTACAGGCCGCCTGATCAAGGGGAGCCTATTGATGAAGTCTTCCCACTCCAGCTCCAGGAGGCATCTCGCTCACAGGCTCTTGTCCCACCGAGGGTAGACAACCATCCTGACAGTAGCATGGTGAGCTGTAGGCAATCCAGGAGACTCCTGGAATGCATTGGGGATACCTTAAGCCAGGTAATAGACAGCCATTCCAGAGGGGATGAGACACTGGACCTGTTGGTCACCAATGCAAATTCAGCTGGAGATGAACTTGGCAAGGGATGTAAAAAATGAGAAGGGCTTCTACAGGTAAGTCAGCCAGAAAAGGAAGGTCAAAGAAAGGTTATTCCCCTTATGAGCAAAATTGGCAAACTGGTAACAATAGACGAGCAGAAGGCTGAAGTACTAACAGGTTTTTTTACCTCAGTCTTCACTGGCAACCTCTTCCCAGACCTCTCGAGTGGATGGACTACAAGGCAGGGACGCGAGGAGCAAAGTACCTCCCACTGTAAGAGAAGATCAGGATCGTGACCACTGAGGAACCACATCCTGGACTGCNTCGTGACCACTGAGGAACCACATCCTGGACTGCATCACAAGAAATGTGGCCA
>VXAK01015783.1:1322-12231 GCA_013399435.1 Arenaria interpres
ATCTAGTCAGAAAAGGTCTACCTACCAATATTTTCAAGTTTCTTTTCTGTTTATAAGGACATTGCCCCTAAGCTAGAATATATCTCCAAAGGGAAATAAAGAAGGCCTTTTGGGTATATTCCTATATCTTCCCTCTTCAAACACTCCATTACTCTCCTGTATACGATCTACCCTGCCCTAAAACACTTCAAAGTTTATCTTGATTTGCTAAAGCCAGGAATAACACTGACCTGTCTCATTATTGATTGTAACACAGATCTCCCTATGCTGGAAAGAGTGCACTAAAATCAAAGGATGGTGAGAAAAATTTGCGTTTATCAAAGTACACAGTATCCTACAGTAGGAGGGTTACTAGCTGGTATGTCAGGATAAGGTTATACACTGGAAAAGGATAGACACTCTGATTTCAAAGATTGGTTTGAGTAGGAAATGAAGCATTTCTCATTCAGTGATACTGTGCATTGAAAACCTTCTCAAAACTAGGAACAGTGTGTGGAAAAATAGTAGCTTCTCCATCTAGGCCTTTTTCCAACCGCTATTTTAATTTTACTTTACATCAGAGGACTGGAACAACCTCGCATTAAAGCAGAAGGTCCCTCTTAGGTGCACTCTGTGCTACAGCACTTCAAAAGATATGTTCCATTAATAAAATACATCTTCTTTTAAACAGCACTCAAACTTAATAGAGATGCTTTTTTAAAAACAAGCAGCAAACAATTTATAGTACCACAAGGTATCTGATTCCTTCCAGACCTTGCTACTTTTTTCCCCTCCTTAAACAAGTACAGATGCAACAGTTGATACTGTCTTTAAATAGATCTTTCAAACCTCGTATCTTATTTTCTCCAAGATGGTTCTCATACTGAGAAGAAATGTAACTAAAGAAATGGGAAAAAATTTGAAAATGTATCTTGGTCCTAGCCATCACAAAATTATTTCAGAGATAAGATGATATTTGAGACAAACAAAAATCAGAGGGTATATAGATGAATGAACAGCAGTAATTATTTGTTGAACTTGTTACACCAATAATATAACTATAAGAGACCTCTGAAATAAAAGTTTTAACAATGGAGTGTATACAAGATCCCCATTAACAACCAACAATCTCAAAGATTCGTCAAAGGCAAAATAAAACTCTTAGCTTATGTGCTTTGTTCTCTGAATATTTCACCTGTTGTTATCTATATATTTCTGAATACATACCAAACAAGCAGCTTTCTTTGAGTAATATTTGAGATAGAAGGTAACACCTTGCAAAAGCATATCTTTAGAATATGACTGCTCCATACAAGCCATTCTTGAATTTTTATGCTATCACCAACTCTCTCTCCTTCCTTTTCCTTCCCCCTTTTTCCTTTTTCCTTTAATTTTCCCTTCCCTTTCTTTTTTCTTCTTTCTTATATTTTTTCCTTTTTGCCTTTTCCTTTTTGTTTAATTTTAACTTCTTCCTTTCCTTTCCTATGATTTAATGTAGTGGGTTTTTTCCTAAAATAAACAAACAAAAAGCATGAACCCAAAGCCTGGTGGCAATCAAAAGATTAAAAAAAAATGAGATGTAGTATTTTCTAATAAAAAGATGACACCCCCAAAGGTGCTACCCTGATGAGTGTTCTCTTCAGCATCTTTCAGGTCTTTCTGTTGGTTTAGCAGATAGAAGTTAGGCAGTTATCTGTTAGTATAACAGATAGGAATAGGTTAAACAGTAGAAAAGCATTGATGGATTTTAACAGAAACAACAGAACACAAGTCCAGACATCCTTGTAATCATGTAAAGGAATTGCTGGTAGATTCATGTTTTAATGGACTGCCTTCTCCAGCAAGCAATTTATTTCTCATATTAGATCTTTAAGCCCCGCGCAGCTACTCACTCACTCCCCCTGGTGGGGTGAGAAAGAAAATCAGAAGGGTAAAAGAAAACTCACGGGTTGGGACCAAGGCAGTTTAACAGGGAAGACAAACACTGCATGCACAGGCTAAGCAAAATAAGGAATTCATTCACATACGCAGGCATTGGGAGGCAGACATTCAGCCATTTACCAGGAAAGCAGGGCTCCATCACATGTAACTGTTACTTAGGAGGACAAATGCCACATCTCCAAACATCCCCCTTTCCTCCTTCTTCCCCCAGCTTTTACTGCTGGGCACAACATCATATGGTATGGAATATTGCTTTGGTCAGTTGGGGTCAGCTGTCCCAGCTTTGTCCCCTCCCACCTTCTTGTGCACCCACAGCCTACTTGCTGGCAGGACAGTGTGAGAAGAAGAAAAGGCCTCGACATGTAAGTACTGCTCAGTAATAACGAAAACATTCCTGTATCATCAACACGGTTTTCATCACAAATCCAAAACATAATGCCATATGAAGAAAACTAACCCTAATCCACCCAAACCCAGTATCCATTGTTAGGGTTTCCACCTAATCGGGACAATGGCACAGGGGAATAGTAGCTTAAAATTTATCCAACATAAATAAACAAGAATGAGAAGGTAGACTGTTCTAAAGAGAAAAAAAATTACCTGTGATAAACAATAAAGTACATTTTATACAGATAAGTAACTAAAAAAGGGAAAGATTGTAATGAGGCAGGGATATAAATTACATTTGAAGAGGCCAATTTCAGAAGGAATTCTGTTCCCTTGCTCTGAGCTCTTCAGTTAATTTCCTTGGTGTTTTTCATCTTTGTTTTCTTGTTGGTTTTATTGTTATTTTTTTCTTTTTTTTTCTTGGGGGAGACATTACGTCAACAAGAAACAAGTCACCAAAATTCACAGGAGGTGTCCCAATGAAAAAGGAAAAAATTGTGACTGGAGTTAGAGGTGATAGAAAAACGACCAAAGTAAAAAAATACTGAAACATGCATCATTTTTTTTTAAGCACTATATGCCTGAAAAGAAAATTAACAATGAAATTAGGCAATTAAATGGGCTGTGTTATCCATTATTCTTCATATTTCAGCTGAAAGGTCCTTGGAGAGGAATGCAGGAGCTTTCTCAGGAAAACTCATATAGTGCTGCGCTCTTGTTTTTGTTAAAACGGGAAGACTAGAAGGGTCTTTCTGAATTTGGTTACCCCCTTCAAAACTGTGCTATTTACTAAAGCAAATGTCGGTATCCACACACAAAAGAAGTGAGCTCATGGGAAACCCAGTGCCAGACTATTTCTTTCAAACATTAGGTTCCTGAGCACTAAAATCTCCTAGATCAATTTAGCCTATATCTAATTAATCTGCCACACAATAGGTTTACTATCATAATAGTGGATGACAAGAAGACTGCAAAAAAAATACCACTGCAATTAAATCTTTCCATCTACATTAATTTAGCAAATTAGTGACTTTGAAATAGCTTCAAATCAGAAACAAAGAGCACTCAGAGTCATTGCTAAATTAGGGGGTTTTTGGGAACTGTTTAAAAAAAAAAGAAATTAAGTGTGTTGATGCAGAACATGGAGAAAACATATAGTGGAGGAAAGTAATGAAGTAGTGTAGATTAATCAGTAACACTACAGTCTTTTTAATCATCTTATTAAGAACGTTCAAAAAATGACATTGTGCTACTCTAAAAGTAGAAATATGAGCAATTACAGAAATCAATGTAACTGCAACTGCTTGTCACTGCTTATCACCTGAAACTATGTTTTCACATTCTGGGTGACAGTGGTTGTTATCACAGAGTTTTGACCATTGCCTGAGTAAAAGTAGTTTTCACACAAGTTAGCAGTTGTAATTTGCTAACTTTGAACTTGAATATCGGAGATAAACATTGGTGCCCTCACTTGTAAATGCTGTTAGGTGAACTATTGAGGACCTGACAATTTTAGGTGTTTAGACCTCATGCTTATGTTGATGGGTACATAATCTGTTTTATTTTTGAGAAAGCTTATGCAAATTTAATTTATGTAATTACACTGCTGGTGAAAATTCCCTTCCAATATAGTGAAATCAATTTTTTGCACCCATATCCTTAAATGTCAGAAAGGTAAGCATGCTTTATCAAAGGGCAAAAGGGAAAGAGACAGGGAAAAACTTGATTTGGGTTTACATGCTCAGATTTGTTAAAGTTTCTACATTGAAAATTACCAAGATCAGCAAATTAGTCCCCAGGAAAGTCATCAATATTAGGAAATCTCAAACAAACAAAGAAGAAAGCCCAAACTCCAAAAACTTGCTTTGGCAGGGGGTGGACTAAATCTTTGATGCTCAAATCTGTAAATAGAATAAAATGGTTTGGGTTGGAAGGGACCTTAAAGACCATCTAGTTCCAACCCCCCTGCCATGTGCTGGGACACTTTCCACTATATCAGGTTGCTCAAAGCCCCATCCAACATGGCCTTGAACACTTTCAGGGATGGGGCAGTCACGATTTCTCTGTCTAATCTGTTCCAGGGCCTCACCACCCTCACAGTAAAGAATTTCTTCCTAGTATCTAATCTAAATCTCTTTCAGTTTAAAACCATTACCTCTCCTCCTATTGCTACATTTTCTCATAAAGAATCCCTCTTCGTCTTTCCTGTAGCCCTCTTTAATTACTGAAAGTCTGTTATAATACCACCCTGGAGCCTTCTCTTCTCCAGGCTGAACAACCCCAACTCTCTCAGCCTGTTTTCATAGTAGAGGCGCATCAGCCCTGTGATCTTCTTTGCGGCCCTCCTTTGGACCAACTTGAGCAGGTCCATGTCTTTTTTGTGTTGTGGGCCCCAGAGCTGGATGCAATACTCCAGGTGGGTTCTCACAAGAGCAGAGTAGAGGGGGAGAATCACTCCCCTCAACCTGCTGGCCCCACTTCTAGCACAAATTGAACACCAGAAGGTATAATCATTTTTTTAATCATACTGTACTAAGGAATTTATTCAAGATAATCTTGCATTTATCACAATGCCTTCCAGTTGACCAAAATATATGCAGGGTAAAAACAGCTAGGGTCAACTAAAACGTTTTATTACTTTGCCTAGCAGTTTATTCTAATAGCAAACCCCTCAGTGTTTAAAAAGGAAAAAGAAAGCTGCCTTAAATTTTTTCTCATTTCTCTTGTGAATTTGCAAATCACGTTCCTGCCTATAGTTCTTGTTTTGCCTTTCTCCATTTAAGTCTAAAAGATTTAATCCCCAGAGTACTAATTTAGGATTACCTGCTGGGGCAAACTGCAGAGCGCCTGAAGGTTGCAGTTTCATAATCACCCAGATCAGAGGACCTCTGACCACTTCACTGTTTCCCTTCAGCCTGTGGTGTCTGTGATTTCTTTGCAAAGAAGCCAAGGCGCAGGGGGTGGTTTGAGGGAGGAGGAGGAGGAAAGCAAGGGAACCTGGATGCTGCTGGGATATATTCCTATTTGGGAAGTGCTCCTCAGAGCAGAATTTGATAAGTGTTCACAGCCAAAATCTAAGAAATTCTGAAGCTTTTGTCCTGGGGATTTTTTTAGGAGGAGGGTAGGTTTGTTGGTTGCTTAGGTGGGTGGGATGGGTTTTCAGTTTTTCCACCCTTTTTGTATATCCTCTTATCTGTTTCTTATTGATATTTATACAAACTTTGAGACTGGATTCTTATGTATCTTTTTTCTCTAGCACCATGTAAATAAAATTATCAGTTCAGAAAAGATAACACAGAAATCAGTAATAAAAGCACAGACAGTATTAATGTCATCCTAAATTTCAATAATTATATTAATGAGTTTCCACTCATCCATAATATCTGCTAGATCTATCGTTGTTGTATTACACACATCTGAAGTTTATCAAAGAAGTGAAGTACCAAGGACAGGATCTGGTGAATTTTCAATATAAAATAAATAAATGTAAGCTGTTGGCAGATATCCATAGAACAGGAAAAGACAACCTGTACAGATAGCTGCAGTTTAGTTTTTGTGCCTTAAATTCATAGCCCAATTTTATTCCAGCCTGCACTTTCTATATGCAAGCTGTGGATATCCAAAACAGGCATAAAGCACTTAAAAAGTGCTTTAAAGCATTATGTCTCCATTCTTACATAGCTACAAATTTATGAACAAATAATTGGAATTTTTCCAAATTTGAGCATGTAAATTTGCCTTTAGGCAAGGAGTATAAGAAAATTGATCTCACAGAGTTAGTTTTTCCACAGTGTCACACGTTTAAGGACAGGAGTTTATCATAGAAATGCCTTCTCAACCATATGTACAGATTTACCAATGTGATTCTACAATAAGTTGAAATGATTGAACAGTATTTGAACTGTGATAGAGATAAGGTGTTGTATAACAGTTGAATTAGACCTGAGAATATTTAGGAAAGCCTTCTGGAAAAAAGAGATATCCTTATAATAATAATAAAAAATAATAATAATAAAAACAACAACAACAATCTGTAATGGAATTAAGTTCCTAAAGTACCTCCAAAATTGTACTCAGAATATAAGAAGAAAATTTTGGACTTGTGAAGGTAAAACACAACTCCACAATTTCCACTTTCTATGCTTTGATCTTCTGTGGCTATTACTCCTCCTGTTCTGTGGCTAGGTGAAAAGTAAATGGTTTTACAGTATAACCATTTTGTATATGGCTCTGTATTGTGTACAATATTGTGCACAATATCATGTAACATACAAATACGTGGTTGAGGCCCCTTCCCTTGGAGTGTATGTATTATGGTACCTAAAGTACAGAATTTGTCCTTCCTCCAGCAGGTATACTCCTGAGCTTACCTTTTTAACTGCTGTGTTAAGCCAGCCCCGTTCAGCCTTTGCTATGGTCCAATCATAACAGCCTGGAACTCGAAATGTGCTATTTCATCCTACTTTCCAGGTCATTTGCCGAGACAACCAGCAGTGTTTAAACTTGCTCAGGCTTCCGTATCAATGAACAGATGGTGTAAATCCACTCTGAGATGCAGAATCTGCACCATCCCTCTTTTTCAGCCAGTTTAGCGCATATTGGTTTGTATTGAAGGAGAACATATAGCTAAGGACACACTGTGCTACACACTGTATAAGCATAACAAATTGAGAGTTTTTGTCCAGGGAGCCTAAATTTAAGTTTGAAATGAAAGACAGCAGGTGGATAAGACAGATGGAGAGGAAACACAAAAATAGCAGTAAGGCAGCTGTAACCAGTGCAATAAGCAGTGGTCACACCAGCTGGCTAATCACTGACAAGTGATTTCTATCATTGCCACAAAGACAAGCTTGAAGGAAGGATTTAAAGTGGAAGTGAGGAATTTTTGGAGTTGTTTCCACACAGAAATCAGAATGTGAGAAAATGACATTGTTTGTGTGAAAAATTCAACAAACAAGCAATCAGAAGCCAGGATTCCAGCCAGCACGGCAGTGGGAATCTGAATCCTTGATGTATATATATGACTGCAGATGAGGTGGGCATTAAGCTTGAAGCGTTTTAAAAGTGATAAGAAGTTGCGTAAAATGAGAGCTCCATTAAGGAGGGTTTGTGTTAGCTATGTTTGAGGCAATTAAAAAAACAAGGATTTGTACAAAATAACCTAGAAATATTTTAGGTTGATTTGAAGGAGACAAGTTTCAATATGCTTAGGGAAAAGTAGGCAAAATTTCCTTTCCCAAAGGGATACCTAAACATCTCGACAGAACTGGTTTTAGTGGGGGGCAGGAGGCTGAGTGGAGCTGAGGAATGGATGTCTCTGAGGACTGACATGTCTGCCTTTTCACCTCAAAAATCAAAGTCAAAAGGCTTTTTCCTGTTACAACAGATAGACCTCTGTGGACTTAGGATGTGCACCATACGTAGGGAGTGTGGAGACTCATGATGTCTGATGTGCCTTGCCCAGGAAGCAAAGACAGACAATTCTGTATCCAGGTAAACTTCACTGTTTCTTTCTATCAACATCCAAAAAGTGTCTATAGTTAAGAACTTATTTGGAGCAGGTTTGCTATTTAGGAACATCTTTTTTCGGTTTTGGTACTTTATATTGGTCTCCGAAGCTTGTATCTCTATCCCTGTATCTTTTTCCTCTTCACAGATGGTTTCAACAGCTTGAGCTTGCCTCGTTGCAGATGATGCCAGATGCTTGCTCTCTAACAGGCAGTTTTAGTTCTCTCTCACCCACATTCACACAAACAGGTGATACCAGATGCCCCCTCAACCCCAGGTCTCACCCAAATGGGTGCAAATACACACACCCAAGCAATGCAGTAGATCTGCATATACTAAACAAGTGAAGCCAGGTATGTTTTCATGAGTTAGGACTTGCTGGAAGACCTTAATCTTTCACTGGCTTCTCCAATGTCTAATCAATATTTACTCTTCTCCTGCTTTGCACCTATTTCTTCCTCTTTCTAGATCAAAGGTAAATAGATTACAATTTAATACTTGAGATCTAAAGGGCTATTATAAAGTAGTTTAGTTTATACACAAGTCACAGATTTACAATAAGATAATTTATTAGGTAAACATTTATCGTATTTATTTCTGGATCTGTAAAATTTGTTTATTCAACAGTTATGGGGAAACTAATAAACCCACCTTTCATGTATATACAGCATTTTCCGTGGAAATTACCACCAAAAGCTGTAAAAAAGGTTTTACATGCTACTGCAGGAATACTGCAAAGTTAAAAATTTATTTCTAACTGACATTTAGTGCCCACTAAACAGTATTTACATCATACCTACTATCATTGTAAAAAATGTGTAACTGTAAGTGAAGGATTTTAGGGAAAGAAGGTTTTCTTCTGCTGCCAATTTGTTTATTTTATATCCTTTCAACACTTTGCAGGTATCAGTCAAAACCTTGATGCCAATTATTCTTAAACTGATAGATAGAGATAAGTGATTCATTGAAACATTTCAAACAATAACATTGGTTATCTTGTCATCTTGTTCCATTTTGTTCTAAGGTGGTCCTACTTCTCAGATTCATCTATACAACAAAATCCAAAGAGCTAGATCTGGTGGCTAGAAGAAGCCTATTAGGCTCTCCCCTTCTGTAAGAATCCAAGCACGAACATCGGATTACAGGACTGAGGGTTTAGGTTCTGATATTAGAAGCTTCAAAGGACCCAGATCTACCAGTATGGTGCTCACTACAGGACTGGTTTTGCTGCATAAATGCCTTAGCTGGCACACCCAGAATGCACAGAATTCTATAGGAGTGTAGAAGAATACCTTGATAAAATCGACATTTTGCACTCTTTAAACGGCAAACCCAGAAAATAGGTCTTGGGATGGTGTATAATGAGTAGTTAACCCTGTATTGGTATCCTAGAAAGTGTAATCAGTCAAATAAAAGCAGGTGAGAGTCTTCCATAATCTCTAATTTTCACACTGTAGGATGCAGGTTTTCTTTAAAATATTTTACATTTTATCCTCTCTTTAAAATATATTGTGTGGCCTATAAAGTGTTATTTCAAGAGAAAATTATTTATTTGAGGAGTACTGAATATTTTCTCAAATACTACAAATAAATTAGCTGATGTTCTGTGAAGCTTCTTGCAGATAATCCTATAATTCAGTACAGAAAGATGTGAATAAGATGTTTTATATTGCCTGGCTTTGTTGAGAAAATTTTTTAATCTTTCCAGCAGTCTGGACATGCTTTAGCATTATTGGAGGGTTAGTCTTAGAAGAGCATCAGGCATTTCTCATAGTCACTCTGAATAAGCTGATCAGCACCAGTAAAACTGTCTACAAGGAAGCACCTTCAGAATGCAAAAAGTAGTACTGAAGCAGAAGCAGCAAAATATGGGAGACAGAAAGAATATTACAGCGTCAAAGAACAGATATAAAGTTAGGGGTTGTTCAAATCAAAATAGTAGATTCTTAATATGACTGCCCAAATGGTTGGTGGCTTTCGATCTGTTTCCTCCTTGCTCTATGATGACAGTGATTCTGATTTATTTTTCATTATTATACCTGCACATATGGAGTGGAAGAGAGATACCGAGTGCAGAAAAGTGGTATTTTCGGATGCCTTTGCTTTTACTTAATTCATATGGGTATCTTTTAGTCACAGTTTTGCCAGACCATGAAAAGAACCATCTGGAACACATCTAATTGGGACTCTCGAACCTAGATAAAGTGAAAACTAAAAGTTACTCACTGCTTGAGTCAGTTCTTCTGTCAGAGCAAAGTATTGAGTTAGAAAGTGTCCTAGGGCTTTCTTGAAAGCATTGTGGGGTCCAAGCATACACCTGCCTAGGCATATAATCAGAGACATTATGCTATACTTGTACATAATATACAGATGTTTCAAATGGATACAGAATGCCTAGGTCTAGGTTTTCTGGGCTTTTTCAGACCACCTGAAGAAATGCAATAGGTCCAACATACAGTTTATGAAATGTCTTTCAAAGCAGGGATTTTTGGTCCAATTATTTTGGTCTATACAGTAAGGTTGTAGTGAGATCAGAAACACTGCAAGTGATTGCCTTAGCATTGGGTTATTCTAAACTGAATATCTGCCTTCTGTTCCACACACATCAAAGTCAAAACTATCATAGACAATTATCTCTTCTTGGGTGAGTCAAACCTGTCAGTGGTGTTGTTTCCCTGAGATTTTGAAAATAGCTATTTTAATGCCTAGTGTCCAGAAATGATCCAGAAGGTAAGCATCAACTTAATGACCAAAATACAGATCCTTGATCACTGGAGATGTTTTAGGGCAGGCTGGATAGTCGGACTTCCTTTCTTGTTCCAAAAATGTTTAGATCTCTATTTAATAAATTCATCTCTCCTGCAAGTGAACCTGCTTCTCAAAATCTAGAATCTTCTAGGCTTCTTATTGTGGGACTCAGTAAATTTGTGTTACTGTTGATGAATCTTTTATTGTTAGCTCAATGAAGATTGCAACTTTTTTTTTTTTTACTGGCTTTTCAATGACTGGAGTATGAGACATGGTAGCATTCATCATAGCTAGTCTTTATGCTCACCAGATATGATACATTTTGGATTTAAAAATAAATAAATAA
>VXAK01015784.1:0-43366 GCA_013399435.1 Arenaria interpres
CATATCATTATACAAAATCATTCACTTTCCATTTCCTATTCTTGCTTGTCTGAATGCACAAATGCAAATTCTAAGAAGTAAAATATTTGGTAAAAAGGTCAGACAGAAATAGGAATAACTAAGAGTGTCTCTTCAGGCTGTTGTGCAACAAATATTGCTGTTGAATCTATGTGATCCTGCCAGAACATATTTGAATCTTTTTAGTGAATGTAGAGTTACAGAGTTGAGTTGCAAACATCACTGTGAATTAGTAAAACCATGAGACTGTGACTGGATGCTGTATGAGGCATCAGCAGGACCTTCAGCCCAGTATCCTAGCCAGTGCTGTACCCTCCCAGAAACAGAATATCATCTTGTTGCTATGCAGGAATATTTCTGCAGCTTCTCTATTGGCAAGGTTAGCACTGTTCTCATTAGAAAGCTTTTATTGGACATAGGATCTTTTGTCAGGGCAACATGTCTTTTGTTTCCCACATGGTCAATTAGAATTCGCACTTTGCTTGGTCTCCGTCGTCTGAGGATGACCACCCATACATCCTCATAGAGAGAAGGGGAGAAGAAACTTTTCCTCTGGCAAAGCCCTGTGATATACCAGGGATGGAAGAAGGTGTTCACACCCTCACTCAGACCTGCCAACTTGTTAGCAAACATGCAGGACTGATGGTGTATCCAGAAATTAACACTGCACAAAAACATGAATAAATAAACAAATAAACAAGCTCATCAGAAGGATCTCTTACCTGCCTGGGCTAGCAGCTTTCTGATTTTCATCTTGGTACTGGGAAAACTTAACCCTCCTTAATCAGCAAATATATGTAATATTCATTACTTAGCACAAATGCACATGGATTTAAACTGCTATCAATATTAAATAATTCTCTATAGAAAATAGCTAGATTTATTTACTGCATCTAAGCATTTTGCAAAAAGCTAAATTTGTAATATTCTTCAACTCCATGGCATGAAAATTCTTTTTAAAGCCTAGTAGCTGATAAAAATGTCCTTCATGTTGTCTGTAATTATTGCAGTTACATTGCCTCATGGGTTTTTTGTAGTTTTATTAGAGGCAAACTGATCACATTTTCAATGTAAATCAAATAATTAAATAAATGAAATTTTAGGAATGCACCATGCTTAAGCGTTTAGAATAGCATTAGTTGCCCCTATTTAAACAGCTGACTAACTCCAAATATTTTTAGCAATCTGTAGTACCTGTGCAATTTTCACTACACAGTTAACTTGGCTCTGAACACACTAGTTGTTTACCTTTTACTCAGAGCGAATTTGCTAAGTATAGGAAATTTAGTTATGCATGTTCTCTAATGCAAGTATTGGTCAAAGCCAGGTCTAAAATAATGAGGACATCTCTGGAATTTGAAAATTGAATGGAGATTAAAGTTCATTCAGCTTCAGATTTACCTCCCACTCCAACTAAAACATTTTTTATATTTTTTTTTCCTGAAGTATCAAGCTGTTTGTGACTACATAATATGAAAGACTGAGGAAAGGGTTCAACACTAGTGCGTCTAAATCTATCTGACAACATTCAGTAGGGTGCTAGCTACTAAATCCTGTTTTGTTTTGTTTTATTTTGTTTCTATTAAAGTGCTTACTGGATTTTATTAGGAGTTATCCACATATATACCAGAGACAATATATTAACAACAAAATATATATAAATAATATAATTCAGACTTTTAAGACCTCTATATACGATTATTAAAACTATTGTAGAGATCATATTCTTATCAGAAAATTATAGATTAAATATTTCTAATCTTTTTGGCAGGCATAAATATCACAGTAGAGCAGTTTTCATACTCATCAATTCCATAAAGATGTGTTCCTGGTTTCTGCATAAGAGCACTCATTCCATTGCAATTTTTTTCTTGTGGATATACTTTTTTTTTTATTTATTTATTTGATTTTTTTTTTTAACAAAATCAATCCATTAATGAATTTGCCTGTTTAAATCACAAACGTTGGCAGGGTTGAAAACAGCGTGATGAAGAAAATGCACCAAAAGTAGAAATGAGAGGGGCATGGCAGGAAAGCTGTGGGCCTTTATGAAAGTAAATTTATAAACTTTTTGTTCCCTGAATGTATTCTAATTGTTCCTTGACTGATCCTCATATTTCTAATTCAGCATCCTTTTCTGTTAGACAGTTCTGTGTTTTTACTAGTCTACAGGTAAAATGGTACTTTTTAACATCTACTCGGCATTATTTTTCTTTCGTTCCACTTATGCTCACTGAGCTTGTCATCGGAAATCATCTGGAATGAGTTTCTTTTGCTGTTATTAACCACTCCATTTAACAATGTGAGCACTTTTATAAGGTCATACTCTTATTTTTTCCTTTTTTTTTGGAGTGAACAGGAAATGACTTTCAAAAGCTCTGCAATCACCATTTTCAACATGGCAATGTTACTATGGAATTTTATCTTATCCACACAAAGACTACACTCTAGCTTCTTGTGGAATATGAACATATAAAAATGCTGTGATGACAAATCACTCTGATTAGTCAGAGATATAATTAACGTGCTTTCAGATATTAAGCACTCATCATTAACAGTAAATCAATGAAATGGAGTTTTTTCTGATTAGTTGGAATTATTTTCCCATACTATTATTATTTTAATTAATGATTCAACTAATAATAGATTTCAATCATTAACAAAAAACCTCTGAAGATAAAAGATTTTCTTTAAAGACTGAGAAAGGTTTAAAACACTTAAAAAAATTATTTTTTTCTGTTTATGGCTAGAAGGCATACAATACTATTTGGATGTAAAGGAGAAAATGATTGCACAAGCAGATTCTGCTTATAAATATTAAAATAATATTAAGAGAAGAAAGGCAAAGCCACGGGAGATTTGAATCAAAAATGAAGAGTAATTGAAGCTCAGTTGCTCCAATTGCTCTTCTTTTCCTGAAGAATAATAACTATGAAATGAACAGATGAACTATGAACAGGATAGTGAGAATTTAGCTATCATCCGTGGGTGAGGAGAATGTGGAGGGGGGATAAAATGACTATTATTCTCAATAAAGTGAGATTAAAACATACATGATAATTTATGTGGACTGGGGTACCTCAGGATTAAATAGGAAAGTTTGTAACTACTAAAAGGAGTAGTGTAACTACTAAAAGGGGAGTGAAAAAAACCACAATTATTCTGGAAATTGTTAAATTACATTTTATTTTAGGTTATACTCCTCTCTGCAGTCCATCATGGTGTAAGGCTATGGCTTAACATAAGTGCTAAAAACAAAAGCAAACAATATTTATGTCAGACTGTCCAAAACTGCTAAAAAAAATTCCAATTAAAAATTAAGTTTTACTTGTTGGACACACTATGCTACATGCTGCGTGAAACATCAGTTTACTCTGCACATTTTGCAAGATTACCATAATGAATGTTCAATGTGAAATAATGTTAAAAGCCACTAGAACTAGGAACACAGGTGCAATTCCTGTATTCTGTTTTTAATCATGATGACTGTCAAATTAAAATGCAAATTAGGACTAATTTGCAAAAAATTATCTAATGACTTTCAAAATGTGAAAGCAAGCCATCTACAAATCTATTAGTGTTACCTTCAAACAGCTTATTGAAAAGAAAGGGGAAGGGGAAAGGAAAGGGGAAGGGGAAAGAGAAGGGGAAGGAAAATTTAATAAAACTTGCTGGCCATGTCATTTCTACTTTGCATAATTCATCTAATATCTAAGCAGAAAATAGTTTTTTAAGTGTCAGGTTCTAAGGCTCTTTACAAGGCGTCTTCAAAGGATTTTCTTTGTGAGGAAGGGAAAATCCAGTTTTAATGATTCAATCTCTCTCATACTTTAGTGTATGCTAGCTTCTGGGTTTCATACTTAATGGTTATTGCATGAATAGCCTCATTTGACAAGCAGCACTGAAATGTTCAATGAGAAAATTTTTCAATTAATAACTTAAATCATTAGAAATTTTTAACTTTTCCAGCAATAACAAAATTGGATACTTAAAATTGGATTTTTTTTTATGTTGTATAAGACATAAAGGAAAATGAGATCTAATATATATTCACTAACAATTTCAGAATTATTTTTCAAAATCACTAACATCTTTGTCTTACTACGTATCTATTTATTGACTTCTTCATGTTTGTTTATTTATTCAATCCCTAGAAAGATTCTGAGGCAGTGTATCACTTCAGACAAGGAACTTTATTGTTTGTGTAATTGCGACACCCTGTTGATGAAAAGTATTTACTGGGTTTATTAAATATTCTTGTTAAAAGAAAAACAGTGCAGCAAAAGTGTAGGAAAGAAAAGGTAGAAGATCTTGACTAAAGTAGGAGGAACAAAAGTGCAAAATATTGGGGGAAGGCATTATCACAGCAGTTCAAACCACAGAATTAGTCACAGACTTAAAACCTTAGCAATGACTAATATTAGAAGCTGGAAAGAAGAGACTGGTCCATGCACAATACTATGTCATGGGAATTTTTGTATAGTTCATTCAAAGAAGAACGCTATTGGTTGGAGTTGGTTTACTTGTCAGATATGAATCTTGTCGTTAAATATTAGGTAAGTATACATGTACTTCTTCCATGATGTGGAATATACAAGTAAAAATTCTTTTTCCCCTTGTTTTCAGTTCTTCTACCTACAAACATAAAAAGGAAGAAACTAAAGCCTCCTTAAACTCAATAACAAAATACCTTATTAAACAAAAATGGGATACATCCTATCTACTCTTCAGTAAAATTTGGTAGCCTAGATTATGACTTTTTAATTTTGTTTAAATTTGGTGTTTGTTTTATTGTTTATGCTTGTCATTTTAGTGGCCGGGCTTGCAACACTTCTCTGAATCAAATGTACACCTGTGCTATTCATAGGCATGTGAGTGCTGACAAATGTAAGAGCAGATGAAGGGGAAAAAAAAAAAAAGATGGAGATGTCTTAAATCATTTTCACCAACAGAAAAAAATTACTTGTGGAAATATGTGGCTTTGTGGAAATATGTCATCACCTTGTGAGTTCAGTTATACTTTGGAGTAATCTAAATGGATTCCGATTAGACTACATCTGGAGTAATTCTTACCCAGCATAAACAAGACTGACAGCAACAAGCAACAGCTGTTTTATATTGCAGCTTTTTCCTAATGTTACTGTACTTTAGGGCATCATAAATGAAAAGTTTTTACACTATCATACCACATATTTTAGTACTACCACTACCATAAGCAAAGATTAGCAAACTGATGCAGCCAAAAATAAATAATATTCCCTTAACTGAGTCCTAATAATATACCAGTGTTCTTATTTTTAAACTTTTTGCATTATATTTCCCTGTAGAGCTCAGGTTTTTGTTATGCTGAAGACTGTTCTCTGCATGTGTACAGTGTGCACTGAGCCACTGACTGAAGAAAAGTATTCTTAAACCATTTAGGCATAAAGTGTGATTCTGATCTAAGTCAAAGGTAATTCTCTCCCAGTCAAAGGGGAGAATTTGATACTTCATATGATTGAAAGTCAAGTCTCATTTAAAGTGCCTGAAATCCAGGGAATGTTCCAATTTTAACATTTCTGTAAAATTTACAGTGCAATGAATTTCTCTTTTTTTATTTAAACAGTTACATAGTAATTAACAGGACATTTCCGTATCTCCTGTAACTGAGATGTTGTAGAAATAGTTCGATAAAATAGGGATTATATTTTACTGTGAAGCTGAGGAGGACTCCAAAAGTTAAAAGTGTTAAAAGGCTAGGAAGGAATATGTAAGCCTGCTGAACTGAAAAATAATGTTGTCTTTACTTAACATCTGTGAAGATCAGTTCTAACTTGGGATCTAACCAAGTATTCTGCCATTTCCAGATGTTTGCCAGTTGTCTTTCAAGGGATTTATGACTGATTACCTGCTTATCACACAAGCTGTAACTAATCTCTAGACTGTGCCATAAACAGTAGCTGTAATATTTTGTTTGCAATATATTGTTTGAAGACTGCTGGTCTTTACGATATAAAATATGGCTTCTTTATATTAACCTAGTTTAAGGGGGGTGGACAGCTTTTGTACACAAGTCTTTGAAGATTCCTGAGCATCTGTAGTAGAATATTAGCTGTGCAGTCATCATATTTTATACCAAACAAAAAACGGATAATGGAAGTGTAGAACTTTATTTTAGCAGGTTTTATCATAAAGAAATTGGAAACAGTTATTCCATGGAGAAGCTCACGTTCACAATCCCAATCAGTTTGCATTCAGGCACTAAGGGAGGTTATATCTCACTTAATCTTGGACCTCTATACTACAAATGTCTGCATATGAGGCAGTCAAGCCTCTTCATAGTTGATAGTTGATATGGGCATTTTTTAGATTCAATGTGTCTTACGTATTTTTGGTATTTACCTCACAAAAAGTTAAGGGTTTAATTCTGCCCATTGACTCCAAGAAAAGCCTACATGTATATAAGAGCTCATATAGAAAGATGAGTCAGAAAAACCTCAACCAGAGATTTTTTTAAGATGACTTCCATGTGAGTGTTAGGTTGTTCCCCAAGAGCTCAAAAGCACTCCCTGCTCTTCCAGTAGCCTATACAAAATTTAGTTTTGCTGCAGTCCTTGACTCCAATCCCCATGTAATAGATGATAGTGTGAGTCAGATGAGTGAAGCAGTTATCCTGAGTGGAAAAACAAAGTAATGCAAAGACCATCAGAAACCTGTTTAAAAGAACCTTTGGACTGAAATAAAATCTAAATATCAGCTGCATCTGGGGGTATCAGGAACACCACCATAAAACTGAAGAACAGCTAGAACCAGCTGCTATGTACCATAGACCCATCCAGTTCAGTGCAAAGAGATCTAAACTTAGCAGTGCTGGAATGAACAAGAACTTGATAATGCATCTATGGAAAATTAATTACTTTGGGGGCTTTTTTTTATTGAGTAGCAGAGAGTGCGATGCAGACATTTGCTAGGATGCAGCTAACATTTCTCTGATGGATTTTCCACTGTGCATGAAACACATAAGTGAATGAAACTGGAGCAGGGAAAAAATACAGTATTCAGCATGCAAAGTTTGATTTCACATGAGGGAAAGAAACAAGGGGGGGTGGGGTAGAGAGGATGACATTAAGTTTTATAATAGTTCAACAACATGGAAACCATAACAGTGCAAAAAATACACAGGATGATAGCTAGTTATGTAGATGTTTTCTTAAGTGACAGTGGACACAACATCAGAATAAAATGAATTATTAAATGACAAAGCTCCTGGAGGTTGCCATCTCCAGATATCTTCAGGCAAGCTCTCCTTCCCCAGTCTGGTGGAAGGGAGGTTGCTGACAGCTCCCTAACTCTTAGTGCAGACAGTAGATAAAGACCTTATTCCCATGGGCTAGTCATTGTCCTTAGATGCCCCAAGGACCTTTCAACTCATGTCCTGGGTTCACTGGGCAAGTTATCGGGTTTCCTCCACCTGTTATTGTATCACCGACCTTGGCCACGTTTAATCTAATTAGCCTTTTGTCAGATAACCTTACAAAGGCTATGGAACATTTATTCAGTGTTAAGTTAGATACAATTGTTCAAACCAAGGTGAGGACAAAATCAGCAGGGTTGATAATAAACTGTTAACAAGAGGTACACGACTAGATTGCAGCATTTATAGCCATGACTTTTGCTGCTGCAGAAACGGAGAGGGAAAGGGAAGAAAAGGATGAGATGTAAAATACATATACAAACTGAAAACACACTAAAAATTGAACATCTGTAATAATGTGTAGTGGGTGCATCTTGAGTTATAGAACATAATAACCCATCTATATTCTAAAAGATGCTAAGGATCAGAACAAAAGTGTGTTGAATTTAAAGATTTTGGGGTACATTATAGGGCTGAAATATCCTAATGACCACAAGGTTTATGCTTTTAGGAGAATGTTCTTCTCCCTATAGCAGAAGGTAAAGAGGTGCTAAATAATTTAATGTTGGAGTAACTCATTTTATGAGCAGGTATGTTCTCTGATTAATGAGGAGGAAGAGAGAGAGAAATACCATTTTTTTTTTATTAAATTATCAAAAGAACTAAACAAATAGATAAATATTTCCTAATCCTAACATATGAAACATTGTACAGAGGTGTATCTTAATGCCAAAAGACATAAATTGAGGTTTCATGTTATGTGTGTATTATATAATGTTGACACTTTTCTTACATTATGGGCTTTGTTTCCTTTATTTTCTCCCCTGGCGTGATGGACTGTATTCTCTTCTTCCCTCACAGATGCTTAGGTTATTTCAGTGATCATAACAGTAAAAATAAAATGAAATAGATACTTTTGGACTCCCAGAATACACTGAAATAGAAGTGGTGCCTGGGGATATAACAACTTGTATTATTACTTTTGATTTTTTTTTAATATATTTTTTATTTTCTTCCTTTGTTTCTGTTCTATCATGCAAATAACATACTTTTAAGTGAAGTATAAAGAATTTTGCACAGCATATTAAGAATCCATGTAATCTTTTTAAGGTTTATGAACTTTACTGAGGGAATTCCAGCAAAATTAATTTACAGTCTCTTTAGGAGAGAAATAGAATATATCTGAAATGTCAAAAATATTTTTACACAGAAACCATTTTTAATTAAGGGAGTGTTAATGTTAGTTCAAAAACATAATTCCTGTATTTTCCAGATTTGTTAGAAATTAATATGATACCATAACTCTCTCTTTTTCTTTGGAAAGATTCATCTAATTACAAAAGTTTATGGGAAAAACAGGTACTGTGTGTTTGATTTGAAAGACATACAAGCAAGAAATCAGTAATCTGCTTAGAAAAAGAATTTATTTTATGACCCATACAAAATGATTTAAAATAATAAGAATTTCTGCAGCAGCAAATGGCTTCTAATAAATATTGTATTGCATGAAAGCAAAGAAAAGGAAAAAGTGTTTTCTTTTAGGAGTCCTACTACTCAGAATAAAATTTGAAAGATCATCTATTTCAAACCCATGGCACAGTAAAGAGCATATGCAAGATTAATCATTTTTGTTTGTTCAATGTCTTGGCTACCGATAAAAATTAATGCTTAACAACATGTTAAAAAAATTGAAATTATGCACAGCATTATTTTCAATTGTAGGTGCAGGAAACTACTTCAATGATTGGTAATTGAAGAGTTTTCAGGCTAATGCCTTATGTATAGGCTTTTAATTTTCTGTAGGGAAGCATACTAAAATTGTGAGTGCTAAATTATAAATATTTTTTTACATGAAAGATTGAAAATAATGCAACACATCAAATACCTTATTTTAATGTGGCAAATCAAATACTGAGATGACAAGTGCCATATTTTCTTACTCATAATCATACTGTGGGTGCCTGAATTTTCAGGTGTTTTCAGGTAAGTGTTGCTGTGTGAGGAAACCCATAAATCTGCTGTATTACTCAAAGCCACAGTAATTTGACCCTAAATCTTTCATTTTACTTTGGCCAGCTAGAGATGTTACAAGGCTAATCACAAAGAAACATTGGAAAGATACATTAAGGTCACACTGTAAAAAACCAGTTCCCTTGTTTTTACATTATAACACCAAATTTGTTGTAGTGATTTTACGGTGACATTCCTCTCCATGAGATTTCATCATCACAGGTGTTTTGAAAACTCACAAAGTGCTGCCTGTATCTGTTGTTCCAAAGTACCAAAAACTCTCAGTCAAATGAACATAGATCATTTGTACCCATTGCATCATACTTACAGACTAGCAGTACTGAACTAGTAACCTCACAGAAGCCCATGTCAAAGTATCATCCATGGGGTTCTCCATGAATACCCAGTTAAGTCAGGTAAAGATAATCAGTGGCAGCCCAGACCTAGAAATAGTAAACCTATACCACAAGACAGAGCTCTGGTAAGGTTTTCTGCCTCTCAAGCATCATGGAGTCATTCATAGCATAAACAAAGGTAGCCAAAAAAACAGATGCCCGTACGTTCAATACTATCTAATTAAATTCAGATATGATAGTTACTGAGGGGAGGGGAGGAAAGTAACACAAGAGTCTTTTTTCTCATACCCAGCTTCTCAACATTTATTTTAATAATAGTGTTAGCCTTGATTCCAGACACCAGGGTAAAATTATACAACTTTCTTGAAAGACTCACTGAAGTCTTCCATCTGCAAATTCCCTCCCGCCATCCATTCTTGAGTCACTTTGCTGTGCTTCACTTTCTCATCTTATTTTTGCTTTTTCCTTTATGGCTCAGGAAATCCACCGAGGAACTCTTAAATCTTCATTATTCTGAGTACTTTCACATTTGCTCTCATCTTTGCCCATTCAGTTGAAAAATCTAACAATTTGTGCAAGGATATATTATGTATTATTTGGTTACTTCTACCATGAGTCTTTTCAACTTCAGTTTCATATTCTCATTCTTGCTTTTTAATTGTCCATGCTTCTTTTCTCTTTCTACATCCTGATAAGATTTCTTTAATACCAACCTCCATTCACATAGCCTTTTCCTGGTTTTGACATAACTCTTAAATCCAGTGGATTTTTCCTTCTCTTCTTTATTTTTCTGTTTGTAGAACCTCTTTTCATCTATTTATCCATCCATCCATCCATCCATCCATCCATCCATCCATCCATCCATCCATCCATTCTCTTTGAAATTTTCCAAATATTATCCTTCACTCAACACCAACGCTCTGCATTTCCCAAAAATCCTTTCCTTCTACAGGGAACTTTTCATTTTATTCCTTTCTACCTTGCTTTCTCTTTCTGCTAATTTCTCTTTTGCATATTTTCAATGTGAAAATATTTTAAAGTATTCTCTGCTTCCCCAACAAACAATTTTCTTTTTTTTTTTTTTTATTTCACATTTATAGTTGTGTCTGTGGGGATTGTCTTTGTTATTTAGGGATCTATTTTGCTTTTAAGGAAAAAGAATATACCAATATTGACTTAATCATAAAATTTTATGTCTTTTTTTTTCTGCATAATATCTTTATGTTCTTGTCTGACCCTTTCTGTATTCTGTATTCATTTGGACACATAAAGGTATTTTCTATGTTTCTTAATGCACATGGTTCCACAGAACTCACCAAAGATATTTCTCTGAGACAAAGGGGCTTCAATAACTGCATAGATCTGGAGAGACTTGTCAGCTGTGGGAATCATGAGAACATCACAGGAGAAAAACTTCTGTGAGTCCTCTCCCACTCACAAATATGATTTAAACTTCTGACATTTTTTTTTTCATACTTTCCCAATACAAGTGTTTATGGCCCCAGTAAAAATGTGGGTTTATAGATATGAAAAAAATTACATTTCTAGACTCCGAATCAGTCAGATACTTTTAAAACGGACTAAAGAAATGAAAAGGGAAAATTAAGAAAAAAGTGTTAAATGAAGAGGGAAAGAAAGAAAGGGAAGGGAAGGGAAGGCAAGGGAAGGGAAGGGAAGGCAAGGGAAGGGAAGGGAAGGCAAGGGAAGGGAAGGGAAGGCAAGGGAAGGGAAGGGAAGGCAAGGGAAGGGAAGGGAAGGCAAGGGAAGGGAAGGGAAGGCAAGGGAAGGGAAGGGGAAGGAAGTGTAAGTTGATGAGTCTCTTGACTCTCATGTCTCATCCTCTTCAGAATTATCACTAATCAAGTTCTTCACCACGTCATCATCTCTCCTTTTATTTTCCTCCTGGCACACTAATTATCATCTGTTATAAATTTAAATCAAGATTATAGCAGTGAAGTATACTTAACATGTTGCATATACATGAATTGCAATATTTTATCAAGGATGCTCACTCCTAAAAATAATCCGTATGCAGCATTTCAAGCCTGCTCTTGGTATTTTAAGCTGCTTCTTTAATAAGTTCTGCAGAACCCAGTGAGGAAATGGAACAACTGGGGAAAAAAGTAAACTGGTCTTGCTCTTTTTTAATGAAGATATACAGAATATTATTGAGTCTCACTAGCAAGGTACCATGCTGAGAGCTGGAAGAGACACTTGTATAACAATGTTTTCACAGGAAGCTGAAAAAACCTACCGGCTTTCTCAGACACTTAATAAGAGATCAATTAGCTTGAATTTTTATAGTCACAAGCATAAAGTTTTCCATATCATGAATTAAACAGAATTATCTCAGCTCAGTGTCTTTCAGGTACTGTAAAATACAACCCTTCCCAATACAGCAGAGGTTCTGCCATCTTGCCTATTGAATTCAAAGTTAGCAGGAACAGATTTCAAAAATAATCAAGTATGTTTAGTTTGAGGCCAGTCACTTATTTCACTGTTGAAATGTTATTTCATCGTATCTTGAAAAATTCAGTGTCCTTGAGAATGTTAATTAATTAATACATTTGAGAAGTGTAAAACAGTATGTTAAATTACTCTGTAATACAATTTTTTATATGTTTATATTAGTGGCCCATGTTTGGGTTTGATTTTTATTGGCTGGTTGTTTTTTTGGTTTTTTGTTGTTTTTTTCTTTTTTTTCTGTTGAATACAGCCATTTATTATGATTTACCGAGAGATCCTTTTCTCACAGTCCAACATCTTTGAAATGCGTGTCCTCCAATGATGACAGGATCTCACCATTTTGACATACACAAGATAATGCACTTATGGGATTCATTTCTGCCAAAAGAGAAAGATGGTCCTAAGATCTGGTTTTATTAGCATGATCTGTCCCAGGTTTCCTGTGTGGCCTTGAAAAAATCTTGGTCAACTCCACGGTAGTGCCAGTTAAGGTGATAAATCCACACAACTCAGCACAGTTCGGACTCGCTGTCTCAGCCACTGAAGCAGAAATGCCTTGTCTTCGCTAAACTAAGTTAATAACTATTATATTAAGTAAAGTTATAATTTCTCAGGAGAGTCCTTTCATGATTATAGAGGCCAAACTTTATTTTTTTTCACACCATCTAGCCAGTCACTCACACTGGCTTAGGTGAAATCTGCATTACATTGTCCATACCCATAGTGCAAACATGACCATGGTGTCTCTGATAAAAATTCAGAGGAATATAAAATCTTCCACAGTGCTAAAAGAAAGGTTAGTGAATTCAAACAGTGGATCCACAACTTAGCTAGGCTAAGTTAAGGCTCACTTACAAATCAGGTAACCTGGGAATTCAGCCTTTTTTAACAAGGTGGTTTCAAAGCTACATGACTGACTTTTTTTTTCATAATCAGCTGGCGGGAGGGGAATTCAACCCCCTGCTGAGGTGCCTATATGTACAGGACTCAGGTGTCCAGCTACAGGAAGATAGGGGTTTTTTCTGCATGACCTGGAAAGAGGCACACTTGGTGGAGGTTTTTAGGTGCCTTCTCCCAGGACTATTTATGTATTTTATCCATGTGTTTTATAAAGTGAAATGCACAAAGAGCCTACAGAGCAGAATAAGAGAAGCATTGTGTTCTTTGAGGAGGTATTTTGTCTTTGAAAGGGGAAATAAAGAAAAAAAAACACCCACTATCACTTCCCTGTATAATTCATCACTGGCAAATCTTAATTTCATTAACACTCGGATTCTTTTTTGAGGGTAGGGTCACAGTTGCTGGCAGACTGTTCTTCAAGTACTCACTACATGTAATGTGGGTGTGAGTCTTGAAGAGAATAGTCAGCTCTATTAATTAAAAATCAGTACTGCAGATATGCTTAATTTAAATTCCCTTGGAAAATTATGCACAGTTGATTCACGTCCACAGATTTCTAAGAAATTCTTTGTTGCACAGCTGCTACAATTTTTATTTCTATTCAGTGATTTCTTTCATAATAAACTCCAACTTTAAGGCAGTTCAGTAAAACTGTAAAATATAAAAGGACTGTAGCTCTCATAAAAAGGCAGCGATAATAAAGAAAATTGCTGTGAATGATGTTCTGCCACGTAGGTGATAAAAAGGAATTAAAACCAAATGCTTCATTGGTTGTTAATATTATCCCAGAATCACCACTGTGCACTCTGGAAAGTGTGATCAGCTGACACTCTGATCAAATCAGTACCATTATACAATTAGTATTTTTACACCTTTAAATGTGAAGTAAATTAGTAAACACAACTCTAATTTAAGGCATGGAGAAGTAAAACCAAAGGTTATGGAAGCGTACTAGAGCAATACTTGAGATCCTGTCTCACAAATTAACTTTTGGTGTCACAGGGGGTTTCCTCCTGACATGCTGACCACCCAAAGCCCTTCAGCATCTTTAAGTCTTGGAGTGCCTTGTGAAGGGAACTTGATATGTCTGTATTGACAGCCTTGGAAGAACTTCAAGCTCCTAAATCCTGGTAGGTGCCAAGTCTTGACTTTTTGTCAGTGTGACAGCCTGGCATGCAGCAGACCTGCCTCCCAGATCTGGTGCTTCAGGGAGGGACCCTTAATGGGCAGACCACATCAACCTCATCGCATCCTACAGTCCAGGATTAGGTAAAGTGCCTCAACAAGTTCAGAACTGCAACTGCAGTGGACTTTCTTGTTGGTCAGCAGCTTTCTTGCCTCCTAGCTTATTTTCTCATCAGAGGAATATAAGCTCCCAGGAAAACTGTGAAACCTCCTACTGAGAGAAATACAAACTTTTGCATTTTATTTAAAGCTGGTCTAGCAAAATTACTGGAATACATATTATACAAAATGCAAGATAATAATCCTGCATTTACAAAAGCTTGGTCCAGACATTTTAACACGTCTTTCCTATTTCTTACCTCTAGGATCCCATGAAATGGCATTAAAACTGATAACATTTTCCTCCCTAAACTGTAAAAATAGCTTAATTCTCCCATGTTCTTTGCTAAAGGTATACCTCAGTAATGGTAAATAACATCACCTAGAGGGCATATTTTAAATTACATTAACGTTTGACTTCCTTTTTTTCTTTTATTCATGAGGGAACATACTCAATTTTCTGTGTATAGGAAGGATTTTGCAAACCTTCC
This sequence comes from Arenaria interpres, assembly GCA_013399435.1. Classification (NCBI taxonomy): domain Eukaryota; kingdom Metazoa; phylum Chordata; class Aves; order Charadriiformes; family Scolopacidae; genus Arenaria; species Arenaria interpres. The sequence continues at coordinate 14,919 of VXAK01015784.1, forward strand.
TTCTGGAATATCCATGGTAATCTACTCAATATCATTATTAAAGGCACTATTTTTTAAAGAGACATTGCTTTCAGATTTAAAGAATCTGCAAATGTAATGTGATATTTAAAAAATACAGCAGAGCTTGGGTTTTGTTAATATATTTTATTTTACAAGTGATCATTGATATAATCACTCAGTTTTTAGTGGCATTTGTGTCCTATCAAATAAAATACGATCAGCAAAACAGCTTTCATTACACTGAGATTAAACGATATATACTGCATTTTTAGATACTGAAGTATGTATCTTACTAATAAAGCATATGGAATGTAAGTCAGAATCTCTCTAGCTATGTGTTCATCAAAATTACTGCTCTATACACTTATAAAGTGAGGGCTTTTTTCTTATTATGATTCATTTTTCAAATTGTTCAAATTAGATTATATTAAGAATAAATCTGATTCTCTCTCCCTCTTAATTTAGAAAAGCATAAAGGCTTACATCAGGGGAATGCAATGGTCATTATTGATATTAATTTAAGCAATAACAGAAACATTGTTTCATAAGTATGTGACATGCCTCTGGAGTGGCCATATTAGAAGGCAGCAAGCCAAAAGGTTAACCTTTTTAAAGGAAATGGGTTATTAATACCTTGTCAAACCTCTGGAATTTCTGTCTTTGCTACTACACTACAAGCCTGAAAAATATATTGCTGAGTAAATGTGTGTGAAACTTTATCCCAAATCTTGTACACTGAATGTGACTGCGTGACAGGAAAGTGAGAATACAATGAAGATTCCTATTCTTAGAAATAACACTGCTTTGATTTTGGAAGATGAAATAAATTTTCAAATAGGTCAAATAGCTTCACAGTGCATAGGCTTTGTAAGTGTAATGGGTTGTGCAGCAGCTGAGAAGAATTAAGACATGTCACTTTCTACCTTAGAATCACCCCTAAAAACCCTATGATAACTGGACAATCAGTGACAAAAAAGAACTAGGTTTAGAATTTACATTAAAAAGAAAAAAGAATGTTACAATAAAGTCCTATATTTTTATAGAAATGGTATTAATTCAATATTAAAAGTCTCAAATTGAAATAATTTGAAACAGAATCTCAAATATTAATTGAATTTTGGCTCTACAAACCAAACCAAACTAATCTGTAAAAGCAGTCTGCTATGTCTTTCCATTACAACAAACAGCTCAGTAGGAGATAGGAAAAACAACAAACTTCCTTCCTTCTCATCCCTGATTTTCAGGTTTGGTTGATATGTCCTGGTTATGATAAGGAAAATACTGCATCCTTCCTTGAATGTATGACTTCAATCACTTTGCTTTTGACAAGAGAAGGTAAGCACCTTTCTTCCTTCTGTGCATGGCTAGAATTAGATATGGAATTGACCTCAAACGTCTGCAAATCGAAGGTTATTCTCAAAACAAGTCAGTGAGCATACTTTAATGACAGGAAGTTGGGTTGTTCATCATGCTCACTGGAGAAGTTTTACTATGATTCTTATTTGTTTCAAAGTCAATTTGGGAAGTATATTGTCAAAAAAGTATTAACTCTTCATGACCTCTTAAGGTCTCTGTGACAGCAGATACTAGTAACTGTCCATTTTTAATGGCAGGATATTCACAACCTACTAAGCACTAATTCACACCCTGCTAAACACTAATTGGACATTTGTTGACAGTCTGAACAAACACAGTGGCCACATTTCCTTCCCAGCATCAATGTCTTTATCCCAGACCAAAAGACCAGATGCTAGTAATGTAAGCCACTAGTACAGTGTTTATATTTTTTACTGTTCTGCTACAACTGAATGGTATAGAGTAGTGGAAAACGTGGAAGGTGTCATTTGGAGATACTAAAATTTACTTTACAAAGACAGTCATTGAAGAATGCCATTTGCTCTTCACTCTTTTCCTGGAAAAACATAGTTGTTTTTGCTTAAGCACTCTTTATGTAATAATCTTCTTTAGGGAATCTTTGCCATACCTCAGTGAGGAAGTCAAGCCTCTGCTAAGGCATTAGATACTATGAGAAGTGGAAATCTAGTTTTCACCTTTGATTCCCAAGTCCAAAATTGAAATCTTAGAGTGTAGCCTAGTGAATGGGGTTAACTTTTGCATTTGGGTGGGTGGGAGGGTTAAAGTAAGAAAGTAAGGTCAAGGTCATTAAGGTAAGGAAGTAAGGTCATTTAGGTAAGAAAGTAAGTCATGCCCCTTATCATCACTAAACTAGAAGGTAGGACATACTGATCTAGTCAATCTTTGTCACATTTATTCCTGTTTATGGAAAACTATGTTATGGAAGATTGCAGCATATTAAAGGTTTTGTGTTTCTAGGCAGTGTATGTACAAGTCTACTTCTTGTCTTTTTATGCCTGGAGCATCTGTTAATAGGAATATTATCAATTCCAGCAGCCTAAAGGCAGATTGTATGGAATACATTTGCAAAGCAATCTGGTGCATAAAATGTGCATCATTTTCTATGCTGTATCAAGTCATATTTCTTCAGTTCCATTTTAAGTTCATTTTCCAATCACTACAGATAATGCAACAGTCTGAGAGCATGATCTTATGCAGAATGCAAGGCAATGAATAATACTTGGAGTAGAAATTTATTACCTGTTTTTAATATTTTAGCTTTCTTCTTGTTTCTTAAACATTTCCATCCTGTAATAAAGAGTATTACATAAAAAGACTATTACAGTCAGAAAAGCTTTGTTTGCCTGAGGATGCAACCAGTCAGTACACTGAAGGTTACACAGAGGCTGCCATCCAGAGGCACCTAGACAGGTTGAAGAAATGGGCTGAGAGAAACCTCATGAAGTTCAACAAGGCAAAATGCAAATTCCTGTCCCAAGGAAGGAAAATCCCCTGGCAGCGATACAGACTGATGGATTGGGTAGCAGCTCTGCCAAAAAGGGTCTGGGAACCAGGAAGGTGAACATGAGCCAGCAGTGTGCCCTGGCAGCAGATACAGCCAGCAGCATTAATGGGAGAAAAGGCAGCAGGTCCAGGGAAGTGACTATTCCTGCCTTTACTCCGTGCTGATTATACCACATCTAATTACTGTCTGACATCGATAAACCACCAAGGTGGTTGGGACTAGAGCACTTGCCTTATAGGATGAGGCTGAGGGACCAGGGCTCGTTCAGCTTGTGGAAGAGAAGTCTTCAGGGCTCCTAACTAAAGCACCTCAGCGACTATGGTGAAATCAGCAAGGAGACAGAGCTAGGCATAATTTGAAAAAAAGGAGTTTCGGGTTAGATAAAAGGAGAAACTTTTTCCCCACGAGGATAGTTGGTCAGTGGAGCAGGTTGCCCAGAGAGATTGCACTGTCTCTGTCTTTCGAGGCTTTCAAGATCCACCTGGACATAGCCCTGAGGATCCTGGTCTGACCTCAGAGGTGCCCTTGCTTTGAGTTGAAGGTTGGACAAGAGGCATTCTGAGGTACCTTCCCACTTGAATTGCCCTTTGATCCTACAAAATACAACGTGATTTGGGGAGGGAAAAAAAGGCATCACTTCTACATTTTTCAAGGTATCTTTCCTTATTCATGTAACTGAACATCATTTGTAAGACTGCATTTGACAGTCTCATTTGGTTGCTTTACAAGCCTACTTTTGTGAAGTATTCATAGTAAGTTCTAGTTTTTACTTCAATTTTAACAATTTTTGTTAGTCATGAAGAGATTTTATTTTTACCAACATAATATATCAAAACCACAAATGAATGGCTTTTTTCGGTAAAACAATAAGTCTTTTGAAGGTGTAAGATACTCACAGATTATAAAATGACACTAGAGATTTGTAATTAAATGCATATTATACATATTTGTTCATCAATTTTCTTGCGTTTAAAAGTTTTTATAATTTTCCTAGAGAATGCCTTCTGAAGGAAAAATATCTTAATAGTATCACAGATCTTGCCTACGTATCAAAGCTTCAATTGTGTAAACTCAACATTTCTGAATTCCATGTTTTATCTATAAAAAGATGTTATATTAATGTACTAATTTTTTTTTTCACGAACAGTCTTTATTGTATCATAAGGATTTTAAATACTTGAAAATATATAATCTTGAGAACTTGTCTTTTATATCTTGTTGGCTAAAAGAAATTATAACTTACGCTGAAACTCTGATGAGTGTTTGTAGTTCTTATCCAAATCAATAGCAACTCTGGGCAGTCAGGCACTATAACACTGCATGCTAATATGTACTGAAGTGAAGTTTCAAAAAAAAAAGAATGATAGATCTCATGTTCCATTAGAATTATTTCACATATTAAATTACTGAGATTATTTTACAGCTGAAATCCTAAATTTCCTGGATATTAAACAACGTAGCAAAAATTTGTCTTTATTTATGAAGGAAGTGTTGAGATTACTTTTTCATTAAAATTATACTGATTTATTTACACATGGTGGGAAAATCAGCTTGTGATTATATCACATCTTGTGTCTTGTTGATTTTTTGTTATAAGTGTTGAATTAAGGTATAATACTGGGAGAGTTTTGGGGGTTTTTTTAATAAATAAATCCAAAAAATGCAGTTTTGTTGGTTTGTTGTTATTTTGGTTTGTTTGGGGTTTTTTGGGCTTGGTGGTTGTTTTTATTTAGTTTGGGTTGGGTATTTTTGTTTGGTTGGTTGTTTTGTTAGTTGTTTATGTTTGTTTTTTGGTTTTGGGGTTTTGGTTTTTTGTTTTTGGTTTTGGTTTTTTGTAATGTTACTTACAGCTGTATTCCATTATTCTTTTTTGGGGAATTTGAGGGACAAAGAGGATTTTCAGCTTCCCATCTTTTTGCAAACTACTTCGATAGACATAGTCTTACATTACGGATGACTCTAAAAGTTCTGATATTGATTTTTTTGGGGGAAGAACCAAGTTCAGATTTAACTTTGTGAGGGCAAAACGCATTTTACTCTCAGCATGCAAGTTAGAGTTTGTTCGAAGAATGCCAATTCACATTATTGATCTTTAGCAGCTTGCTCACCAAGAAACAGTAGACAGAAGATAAAAATGGCCCCAATGAGAATGGTTCACTATTCCATCCAATACGATATCCCATGTCTAACATTGGTCAGTACCCTACATAGAAGAGGAAGACAGAACAAAGAATCCCTTTAAGGACTATTAGAGATAAAACAAATGGTCATAATTAGCTAATATTTAACTTTCAGTCTCATCCTCAATAGCTTCCTTGGTTTTTTTACCTAATCAAAACAATGTAAAATATGTTTACTAAAAATTCTGGACAGTTTCACTTTTCATATTGAAAAGGACAAATAAAGAAAATATTTTTTAGGCTCCCAGTCTCTGAAGGAAGCCTACAGGAGAGCTGGAGAAGGACTCTTTTTCAGGGACAGTCGCCATAGGATGAGGGGTAATGGTTTTAAATTGGAGGAGGGGAGATTTAGATTAGACACTAGAAAGAAATTCTTTACAGTGAGGGTGGTGAGGCACTGGAACAGGTTGCCCAGAGAAGTTGTGGATGCCCCATCCCTGGAAGTGTTCAAGACCAGGCTGGATAGGGCTTTGAGCAACCTGGTGTTGTGGGAGGTGTCCCTGCCCATGGCAGGGGGGTTGGAGCTGTATGATCTTTAAGGTCCCTTCCAGCCCAAACCATTCTATGATTCTATGATTCTATGACCATCAAGTGCAGCATGTCGACCTCACCACCGAGTTTGGTGTCATCAGCAAACTTGCTGAGGGTGCACTCTATCCCACTGTCCATGTCTCCAACAAAGATGTTGAACAGCATTGGTCCCAGTACGGACCCCGGAGGAACACCACTCATCACTGGCCACCAATTGCACATTGAGCCATTGACCACAACCCTTTGGGTGCAGCCAGCCAGCCAGCTCCTTATCCACCGAGTGGTCCATCCATCGAATGCATTAGTTTCCAGTTTTGAGATCAGGATGTTGTGTGGGACAATATCGAATCCTTTGCAGAAGTCCAGGTAGATGACATCTGTTGCTCTGCCCTTGTCCACCAAATGTGTGGCAGTATCATAAAAGGCCACCAAATTTGTCAGGCACGATTTGCCCTTGGTGAAGCCATGTTGGCTGTCTCCAATCACCTCCTTATTTTCCATGTGCCTTAGTAGAGATTCCAGGAGGATCTGCTCCATAATCTTGCCAGGCACAAAGGTGAGACTGATTGGCTTACAGTTCCTATGATCTTTAAGGTCCCTTCCAATTCTAAATATTCTATGATTCTATGATAAAATGCAACCAGCTATTGCTCATTTACTTGATGGAAAACACAGGGGATTTTAATTTTTATATGATTTCAGGAGATTTTGTTATACCTTTAAAGATAATTAAATCTGTAATTTGATTATCTCAAATATGTAGAATAATGGCTTACTAATGTTTAAGAACAGCAAATGTAAAGAAATGTAGAGACATATCCTATTGCTTTGAAAAGGATTGTGTACTGTATCTTTAAAATAAGGTAAAGATGATTGGAATGAAGGATAGAAACTGTTACATTATTTAGTGTTTAGGTGTATGTGTTTATGTGTACTGCATAAACTGAGACCATCTCTATTTTTCTCTGTGTGCATAATTTTGTGAATAACACAAATTCTTATTCGGTACACTTTATGTACACACTGTTATTGGCTTAGACAGATAGCAACTGTGCAATTCTGAATAAGCAATAAAAAAAAAATATTTAGGTAGTTATACATGTACATATTTGTTATGGATACAATTATTTCCCCACTGAAGAGTGCCAAGCATGTGGGAGAATAGGACAGAATATTTTTAAAACTATGGGATGTGTATTATCTTTTTATTAAAAGTTTGAGTTTCTTTAGTGTTACTTATGTGTAAGAAAATGTGATTTGAATTAATTTTTAATGTATTTGTGCTGGTTTTCCTCTAATAAGTGGGCAAACCAACCCAATGTAAGTTAATTAGAGTTTTTTCTATTTCTTTAATAAATTTCAAGTGCAAGTTACTTTCACAACAATAAAATTAATTAAATGCATTAAGGTGCACTTAATGAGTGAACAAAAATCCTGAAAAATAAGTAATTTTCATGTAACATCTGATTTCTTGATGCAAAGGATGATAGAGATGTAGAAAAAGGAAAGAAAATATGTTGCAGGAATAAAAATGGAAAGTTTATGAATTCTAAGAAAGATGGAAAATTAAAATGACATTAATGGTGTGCTGAGTTGGAATACAGAAGAGAGATTTATTATTAGTTTACCAATAATTTTTCCTTCATTAATGGAACAGCAAATGATTTTACTTGCATAATAAACAGTCTAATAGGCATGAACTCCATTTTCTACAGCAATAATTCAGATGTCTTACTGGGACAAGGTATTCAGCCCTTGACCTCACAGTTTATTCACCTGGGAACCAATTATTGACTTCTGAAATGGAGCGCCCTTCCAATAAATTTTAAATAATTTATATCCTAATTTCATGTATATGCATCAAACTGAATCAAGTATGATCATAAATTTTAATGAAAAGTACAAGATTTTCTCCATAATAGTTCATCTCATAAAAATTTCCAGGTTTCATTCTGCTTACATTTGTTAGTAAAAAAAATTCTTCAACGGTATTAATCATGGGTCATTGAATTTTAAACCTTTAATTCTTGCCTACTGTTTTTATACACAGCAGAGGATGATAATGTTTATAAAATCCTGTATAAACATTTTCATAAAGAGCATAAAGAAGAAAAGGTGAGTCAGAACTCTGATAAGCATTAATAAATCTTCATGTACATTACAGCCCTCAGAAATGTTGACAATTACTCAGTGGCTGTGCATGAGTGCTTATATATAATGCTGAAAGACTGTAATTATCAGTAAAATTTTACATCCATTTCATCTCATCCAATATGAATCATGACTGTCATAAATACTGTGTATACTAAAATGGTCGTTTGGTTAAAAACAGCTTAGATTTCTTTTATGGGAAAAGAAATAATCAAATGAGCTTCCATCTAGCTAGCTATTTAGTTATTTCTTTCCTTTCCCTATACCCTTTAAAAATTGTCTGAAAACAACTTTTGTGCATTTCATTATGACTACATACTCACTGCTGATCTTTTAGATTCCATTTTTTTTAATTATTTGCCATATTGAAGTAGAAAATGGAAAGATACATTTTCTGGGGCTAGGAAATTGTGCAGTTTTGTCCTTCTAGACTCCTACTGTTATTCACAGGGAAGAGTGTTTTTTTGTTCTCGGTAAGGAATGCATGATGTTTTGCTTCAAAATGTAATGGATTGATTAGACCCTTTTGTAAACCTAAGAAAGTTATATAGAAAGATTGCATGAAGTTCATCTCACCTAACAGTAGATATCCCAAATGCAGAAGCCTCTCTGACCTTGTCAACATAGACTATATTTTTAGTGACTGACTATCCTTATGACTTGTTTTTTATACAGTAAATCACAGATAAGAATATAATAATCAAATACACAGCAGGTTTATTTCTTTTTCGGTTCTCAAATATGTGTGTAGGTTGTATGATAATTGTTTTAGTCCAGAAACTATAATGTTAGAAGTGTATTGTTCTTAGAAGATTAGAAAGTGTAATAGAGTTTCTAGTGGATCCATGCATGAGCATGAAACTTGCTTGTTACAGTCAGTAAGTCATCCCAAGTCTATTGGTGCAAAGCAACCTAGTTGTTCAAGAGATTGAATAAGAAATGCATCCGGTTTCAAAAGTGGGGAAGATATGAAGTCAAAAGGACAGTGAAATAATAAAAGCATTCAGCTAAACAAACAGTTTGCAGGCAAGGAAATCAAATAGATGTAAGTAGTAAGACAAAATGGTGTGAAAACTTCCAGAAGCTTAGTCATTAATCTAAAAAATGAAGTACAATTTTAAAATACCTAATGACAAAACATATTAGTGTCAGCTGGAAAAGCATTCATTTTAAACAAGTAAAACCCTTGATGCTTTGTTTGAGACCTCTTGTAACTGTCACTGGGCAGGTGAAGCTACTGACATGGGGTCTCAAAGAGATTATAGAGGGAAGGATTTAAAGAGTTTGTTATTACTCTAAAAACTAAGATTGAAAACAGAGGTCACAGAGGACCTAAATAAACAGCTGGGACAGATACAAGCAAACAGGCAAACACAACAGACAGCTGGTTAGAGGTACAAATTAAGAAAAAAGTTTCTTACATTTATGTTTCAAGACCAATGTTTGAAAGACGTAGGGGAAGAATTCAGAACTATGAAAAGATGTTTTGCGGAAAGCAGGCAGACTAAAGGGGTTTAAAATTGCATGAGATAACCTGAACATATCTAGAATATGTGTCTAGGTGTATGATAGAAAAGACCAGAAATAACATGTCTTGAGTTTAGGTTAACTGAATGGCATGTGGAAGACTACAGGAGATAGTTAACAGTATGAGATGCTGATGAAATCATCGACAGTGCCATGGTTGTGGATGAACTGCAGAGTGGGTTAAGGGAATTACGTGGAAAAAAAAATAAACATCATAAACAGCTAAAGGAGATTGTGGAGAGACCTTTGCACAGCAAATGCCGGTAGTGCCTTGGTAACTCCATTGGTAATACCATGAAAAGTAGAGATGACCTAGGCAATAGTAGCAGAAATACTGAACTACTAAATAATCAAAAGAGGTGTGATTATGCCACTGTATTCAACACTGGTGTGGCCTCACCTTGAGTACTGTGTGCAGTTCTGGGCCCTATAATTTAAGAAGGAATGTCCTGTGAGGAGTGGCTCAGGAATCTGGATTTGTCTAGTTTGTAGAGAAGTAGGCCGAGGGATGACATCATTGCTCTCTACAGCTACCTGAGGAGGGGAAGTGGAGAGGGAGGTGCTGGTATCCAGTGGTAAGTTGCCTGGGAATGGTTCAAAGCTGCATCAGGGGAAGTTCAGACTGGACATCAGGAAGCATTTCTTTACTGAGAGGTGGTCAAACACTTGAACAGACTTCTTAGAGAAACGGTCTCTGTCGGGTGGTGCTTGTCAGTGATTAAGAGGCATTTGGACAATGCCCTTAATAATGTACTTTAGTTCTTAGTCAGCACTGAATTTGTCAGGCAGTTGAACTAGATAATTGTAGGTAATTTCCAAGTGAAATTTCTATTCTATTCTATTCTATTCTATTCTATTCTATTCTATTCTATTCTTAGTGGAAAAAAAAGTAATTAGGAGTGGGATGCTGATTTGCAAGATGGTTGTAGAACAGAAAGGGAATCACTAAGGCATCAAAAAGTGTCAAGACAAGGATAATAAAGTATGCACACCAGCTGACCAAGGCTATTGAGGGGTGCCTACAGGCCAGCCCTGTCTTTTCTTGAAAGATGGACAAATGATATGTGCAAATATCGTGAACAAATGATGGTGAGGATGATATTACTCTCACTTAACTCTGGCTATCACATTCACATCTGATGACAAGGTGAATGACTCTCTGCCTGTGTCTGTCTCTTCCCTGTGACAGCCCATAGGCAAACTAAGCTACTTCAGGTTATAATTTTTTTACATCCCTATTTTTTTTGTGAGATTAAGCAAAATCAAAATTGCTAGAATGCTGATAGGATGGAAAAAGCTAGGCATATACATTCATCTTATTTAAACCTATGTAAGACATAAAAAATGCAGTTACAAAATAAGGACTGGCAAGGTGGCAGGGTTAATTTGATATAATGGAACTTACAAAGATAGAAAGGCTTTCAAGTACTGTTTAATAAAGCCTTAAGGGACTATGAAATCTGCAGAGACTCAGTTCATTTTCCTCATCAGATTTATCTGAGGATAGAAGGATAGAAGAATTTTACTAATTAAAAGCTGATGCACCTTTTGGTGTCTCATAAGGGGTTCTGTATTAGTCAGTCTGAACTGTAATAAATTCTTCAAAGCCTCAGAAAAAAGTGGGAGTAGAAAAGAGCAGTGGAAGGATCTTCAGGATCAATGGTGCTTATTGGCATGTGTGCTGGCAGTTTGCATTTTGATTTGGGGTATTAATTTTGCTGTTTTTTGATCTCAGTCAGTGTATGGTCATAATTATGAACAAAAATAAATGAAGAAAAGCACAAAGAGCTGGTATGTGGCAGGCTTTCCTTGATATATATATAAGGCTGTGAAAAACTGTCTTGTTCATACAAAGTTCAATTATGTTAACCTAATAGTTCAAATTCTTTTATACCTTGATTTCCATTTTTCTTTTAAACTTACTCTTCTCATGACAATTTGAAAAATGAAAAAAAAAAGAAAAAAATAATCCACTACAAAAAGTAGAAAAGAAATACTAATAATTATCAGAGGTTATATTTTTTCCTTTTTTTTTTTTAACTCATCAAAAAGTCATTGGAAATAAAAATTATTCATGTTTTTCTGCTGGAAAGCAGTTTCATCAAAGTTTTCCGTTTCATTAGTAAATGATCTAATTCATCCAATATGGGAAAATTCTAATTCTTTGTTTTTTGTGCAATTATCTGTTACTTAAGATGAAAGATTGATGATACATTGCATGAAACAGTAAGTTTTAATGTAGGAAATAACCTTTTAAAAACAAATATATATGTTTGATTAGGTGGAAAGTTACAAAATCAAGGGTGTTCAAGATTTTTTTGCTTTTATTCTCCAAATACTGATGTATTTTTCCAGTCTAAAAGTCATCCTTTGAAGAACACTTAAAGAATATATGGGCATATTTGATGATCCATTCATGAAAATTCATCATTGCTTTTAAATAAATTATCTGGAAGTGCAAACTACTACATTTGCAGCTGAAATATGTAAATTCAGGACATCGTGATTTCTCCAAAATTCCTAATGATGTTGCTAGCTAACTATGCAGCCCAAGTCACTGTCTAAAAATTATAACTCTTTGTTTTTGTCCTCTTTGGGAGACTGAATTTATCATCTTTTAGTAATACAAAACTTTAAAACTTTTTTGTATTTTTTCTTAAGGATAGTAATCAGTGGGAATATAGACTGATTATTTCCATACTGCCTTCTGGGGAACAGCTTAAATACATTAGGAAGACATTTTCTTGTGCTTCTGAACTGCTGAGCCAGAATCAGGAACACAGACTTTTGGAAAGGCAAACTAGTCAGTCAAGGAATAATATGCAAGCACAAATTCTAGAGTAAAAGTATTGGAATTTAAATTCAGGGGGGATAAACTCAGTGCTTCTGGTTATATGCCTACGAATATAGATGGGGCTCATGGCTCCTAATCCTCCTCAAGAGCATCTTAAAGCAACAGATGCTTAATAGAGAAATAAGGAATATTTTAGTTTCATTGCTATTGCCTCAAAGCTGCTTATTTTTCTAACTACTTACCAATAGCAAGAAGTTACATTTCTATATATCTTGTTTCTTTACAATGATGAAGTATCTCAGAGGCTGCAACATACAATCCAATGCCCAGAAGATCTGTATGTTGATTGGACTTTCTTTTCTGAAATGAATGTGAATGCACAGATCCTTTTATTTTGATAAAAAAGAAATCACCAAAGTAACGAGACACTGACACATTTTTTTTCAATTAATTCTCATATGTGAAATTTTAAATATATGCATTTTATTAATAAATTGTGACAAATACAGTATACATTTTCAGGGACATATTTGATGAGACAAGAACATTCAGAATAATAAACATGGAACAATAGGGAAATAACTGAAAAGTATTGGGGATCCAAGAATATATGAGAAAACTATATAAAATTTTTTTTGTCACTCATTAAGCCAGTGAAACAGCACAAACTACAACAGAACAATATCTTCTGTTGTTTTACATATAGTTTAATAAAGGCTGTAAGTATATGTGGAAGGAGAGTATCTGCTTCTCTAAGGGTATCCCATCAGAGGAGCCACAAACCAGAACGTGCAGAGACAAACTTAACCAACAAATGAAAAGGGAGGTCATGATAAGAACAAAAGTCAGCTGCAGTAATTGGTAAGGAAATGTGGAGTGTGGAAATGTTTATTTCTTCCAGTTGGGATGATAAGGAAAGGCAGGGAGACAAACACACAGACATAAAACTTGGCCAATTAACATTAACAAAGAAAGTAACTAGAAACAAATGTAGTCAGTCACACTAGTTGATGAGCAATCAAGAAACTGCAAGCAAATAAGGACTTTGTGTCTGATGTGAGTCTTGTACGAGGGTGCTGTCGAAAGCAGAGCCTTGTCCATGGCCGTCTGTGTGGCAGACCACGTCCTCTGTGTGTGCGTGTATGTGTGTGTGAATAAAAAAAAAGGTAAGTAATTTTCCAGTAAGATAGTAAGCATAGATGAAAAGAAGAGTTCATAGAAGTGTCAAAGAGTGCCTGTCATATGTTGTTAAGATGTCAAATGTTGTTAAGACAGTGAAAAATGAAAATATAGTGAATCCATTTCACAACTGATACATAAGCAACTGATGACACCAGATTTTTGCCAAGCTCACCCTGCAAAGATTTTCCCCGTTAGTCTGAATTTTATGTCCCACCTAAGTAAGATTCTGCCTTTGAGTTAGTCCTGCAAAAGTGCACCAGAGGTATCTGGTGACAGACCAGCAAAACAAGGACGAAGGAAGAATTTATTCCAAACAGTATTCCCAAGCAATCCCTTCCAGACATCTCAGCGGAAAACATAAAATTTCCCTTGACAGTTGAAGTTAATCACTACATGTGCTTTTTCAAAACCATGAAAATCTGGAGACAAGGAAGTGATAATGCATTCTCAGGGAAAAGGATAACGTGGGTAGAAACTTTTTAAAGGGAAGGAGAATCCTGCTTGTAATAGTTTTTTGGTTGTGTTCTAGACCATCAAAAATCTACTAGAAACTGCACAAACAAGCATACAAATACATATAATGCCATAGACATTAAGCTTATCCTGTGCTTGTAAAAGTCACTAAAGATTTTTGTTTCAAATGAATAAGAAATGTGCTTCGTTAACATAGAATTTGATGATTATTTGCTCTGAAGGATAAAAGACTGCAATAATGCAGTAACCTTTCAGCAGAAAAGTATCTCTCATCTGATGTCTTTTTAATCTTTTGTTTGATTTTGAAAGCTATATAATACTTGCATAGTTTGTGCATAGTGTCCCTTCCTCCACTCCTTCCACAGACATACACATATAAGCCACAGTACAGAAAATGTTCAAAAAGCAAAATGCACAAAAAAATGGCTAAAATTTATTATTTTAGTGTCTTCTAATCTAATATGAAATTAAGTTCTTGTCTTATATCTTGATCTTGAATTTGGTTTCAGCACTCTCTAAAGGCATTTTTTCAGCATTTTATATAATCACTTGAAAAAATAATGTGGTTTGTTGAAGAGGAGTGGCAGAAAAGAAACAAGATTGCTTTGAGACACAGTTACTAACTTATATAGAAAATATCTTTAAAGTGAGAGGCTGACTTTATAGACACAGTTAGTATTATGTTAGAATGGAAAATAGAGGCTTTCGAAGAGGTGATGTAAAGGGAGAATATCCCCAGGAAAAAATGGCAGCTCTGGAGAAAGGGATTAGTCACCCTTTTGCTGTTCTAGTAAGCGATATTGAAGTAACAATACCCCTCTTTCAGAACACAAGGCAAAAACACACAGCATACATAAATATCTTGTTTATCTGTGGAACACAATGAAACTCAGCATGAAATATGTGATGCTACATAATATGAAGTGCTGCATTAACAGCCTAGGGAAAGGACTGTAAAGAAAAAAAAAAGTGTCACTTGCAGAAGTAACATTTTAAGAAGTGTATTTTCAGCTCTATTCCTGAGCTCAGAAACTGAAACAATAAAAAGAAATCAAATTCACATTATTCAAAATGATGTTAGTAAAATTCCCAAAGCAGTATTAGTTGGGTGACGTCACCAGGTCATTATGGTCATACTGCCTTTGATTTCACTGGTGCTCCAGTGATTTGCAATTTACTACTGTATTCGTAAGATTTTCAAAGTCAGTTCTCAAAGTAGTATCCAACATCCAGTAAGTCTTACATGCTTTGTTCTTTGAAGATTGCAATTACATGGGATGTATTGATATATGTTCCAGTGTACAAAACTGTGTTCTGGATTGGCAAGATGTTTTCACTATAAATCATTCATCAATATTCATATCATCCCAAACCCCAATGTTTTCTTTAAAACATAAATTAAAAACAATTCTTCAGAAAGATCTCAAAAAGTAAGTGTACAGAAAAAAATACACTGAGTGTTTATTTTCCAGCAGAGTTCTTCAGGGTCTGATCTATTCTATGTAATATTTTAATTTACATAGTGTGTACTATGTTAATTTCATGTTCTTCCTTTTTTTTAGAAGGTCAAATTATTTTGTGAAAATGTTTCCAGGGCTTTACAGAAGTTTATTATAACAGCATCATTATTTTTATTAATGGTATTGTTAATCCAATGAAAAATGACACTACATTAGTGTAACAAGATCTATTTATTATAAATCCTATTGATTGTCAGCAGCTATGCTTCCAGTACTTAATTTTTATCTTTTTATTAATAAGTTCAGTATCAAAACTCCATTTTTTTTTCCAGGAATCAATACTAATTTAACAAACCAAATTCCTTGAACCATCTTATCAATGCTTTAAAATATCAGGTTTTCTACTGTCTGTCCAACATGCTTTGTTTGTTCCCATTTTTCTTCCCCTCCTTTCTTAACTCAGGAATTTCCTGAAGTTTTTATGAACAATTAAACAATCAGCATTCAGAATCTAGAGAAGATAACAGCTGGTGCATTATGAATTCCTAAATTCCTTCTCAAGCAGATAATTTCAAAAGAAAATCTAACTTTATTGCCTGTTGTTTAGCACACTCAGCTATTAATGTAATGGGTTAACTTCTGATACATAATCTTTCCTTTTCAGACTGCGAGTATTAATGGGAATTTTCCTTTACATACCTCCTTAGGTATACCATACATACCATACATACATATAAAGGGCATACCTTTTATAACTGCTGGACAAATTCAAATAAACCATAAAAATATGTCGCCATAGGTCTAAGAACCAGCACATCATTTTCAGTCATCTTTGTTCTTCATTATTCAGTGAGCAAACTTGGCTTACTTAATGTAGCAAGATAAAGTTATTTTGGGATATTAGTTGAATGGTTCTGCATCAGTGTTTTCTAATTATAAAACTACTTTTCCCATAAGTTAAAAATTAAATTACTACTCCAGAATTTTGTCTCATGGAAGTGTAAAATCATTATATTATTTATCAGTTCAATCTTCAATTTTGGTGTTAGAACACTGGAACTTTTTTTTTTTTTTGTCATTTTAAAGAGAGAACCTGCACACCATCTTCAATGTCAGGGAATGGTGAGGTCAGGCTGGAAGTCAGGAGCCAAGGGTGAGGTAAACTAGCAGAGCAGAAACTTGCCAAGGTGCACAGTCCTATGGTATCTGACCAGGAGAGAAGGGCTGGGATGGGGATAACGACCAGGTGCCTGATGGCCAGGCAAGTCCTCAGTGATCAGGTAGCCCTGAGACCACGCAGGATGTTTATGCCCATGGGCCAGGACCAGAGCCAGGATCAGGACCAGAAAGGCAGAGCTGCTGCCTAACTCCAGCCATGGCCCAGAATGAGTGCCTGCATGAAAATGCTGCTCCCACATGAAGCAGAGAAGGTGCCAAACAGGTATGCTGCAGCTCCTTCTCATCCAGACCTTCTCAATTATCTGATTGTGGTTGCAATTCTGCCCTGTATCAAGCAGCCTTGACCACAGCCTAACAAGCTCTTGGGGCATTTGGTGCACTTGAGGCCCAACACTGGGATTTGTTTGGTTTCAGAAGGAAGGTAAGGTTTCATGTGAGCATGTTTTTCTAAAATATTACTTTGTACAGTATAATATGATGTGACACAGCGACATGACAAGATGTTAATTCCCCGCCAAAATATATTTGACAAAAAGCTGTTTGAAACTCAGGAAAGCTTCTATCAATGCATTTATTCAAACTCAAGGTATCATGGGACCCTTACTGGTATACAAATGTCTTGTATCTCTTTCTTTACCTGTTCTTATCAAGTACATCTGGAAAAAAACTTATTACATACAGCTTGATTATTTAATTTGTCCCTGTTTCTGTTGGCAGAATTTGTTATGAAGCTCTTGTTTTCAAATATGTTTGTCTTTACTTGACAAGTGTTTTGTATGAAAGAACAAAACAAAACACAAAATAAACACCCTATGGCTTACTAGTTAACTATCCCTCTTAGGTATTCTATATTCAAGAGCTGATGTTCCAGCTGTGTAACTGAATATATTTTTCCAGCTGAAATGCATGTATGTAATTAAATGAATCCCAGCTACATGTTTGGCATTTTTCTGAACACTCAGGTGAATAAATATTCTCTTTCACAAATATTTGCAAATGGAAATCAGAAGAGGTTGCAAAGGCAGTCAGAATGAAAATAAAATAAATCTAACTATACTGAGGACTGGAAAAGTCACAGTATGGTGGAAGATATGTCTCCATATGGGGTTCTCCAAACTTAAAGATGAGAGGTTTTTTAGAAAAGGAACAGACTTAGGCTCTAGATGACGTATACACAAATTTTTCCTTTGTCTAGTAGAGTCCAATAGGTTACAATGGAGGAAGGCTCGGAAATTTAGAAAGACATGCGAGGCAGAATGAGTAAAGAGTGTGGTACTCACATAGCACGGAGTGATGCATATCTGAAAGCACCACTGAGGCAAATGAGGCCTGGACTAAACTGCCCAGCTTGAACTAGATTAATCCAACATCTGCTTGCAAACAGAGAAGCGCCTGTGTACTTTGTTATGTAACTGTTGTCAGCTTCACAGCCTTATTGTAGGTTTGGAGACAGAGACCAGAGAGTGATAGGAGTCCCAGCAACAGCCATTAATTGGCCTTAGATAAAGAAGTTGTCCTGGGACTTGGTAACTTCCAAGACTTGAACCAACAGCCTAATTCAGAAACCAATTAATAGATAGTCGCCCCTTGTGGTGGTAATTCCATACTTCTACTTTCAACTCCACCCTGAAGATGAAGCCTGAGGTAGAAAAACTATGTATCACGATGGTGACTCAGTTGTGGTCAGAGTGCATGCCTGGTTCCCCTAGATCCATGGGGCAGGCCTAGCCCCTAGGAGTGAGGCTGGGGAGGCAATTAGAGTGTGTGGGGTGGCGTGTGTGTGTGAAAGAGAGAGGCTATGAGTTTCTCTTAGGATGGAAGTCTTAAACTAGAAATTATTCTCCACTCTCTATCCACCCTGTGTAGTAAATAAATGTTAGATTAAATATCACAGTTCTTGCAGCCACTCCACCAATGATTCCCCCGTGACATTTGGAATGCATTTGCTGGACTATTAAGATCTGGAGCTTTCAGGTGGCATACCGTACATAATAGAATTGGATGCTGTGTCCTAGCAGTGGAAAAACATGACAAGAGGAAAATATCCCATTAAACTCTTTCCCTTTATTCATTACCATAAATATTACAAAGACAGGACCTCTTGATCAGGCAGTTTATTTCAACCATCTACAGAATTAAGAAAATAAACATTCTGAGGAAAACAAAACAAAACAAAACAAAAACCTGGGTGTTTAAAGGCACAGGCACAAACTGAAGGAGAGAATAAATGAAAGAAGGCAGACGTCTAAATACCATATACAGCATTGGGAACTGCACTATAAATCATATCTAAACAATTTTAAAGGGAGGAAGGTAACAACAGCAAAATTATTTTTAATTTGGGAAGAGAAATTAAGTTATAGAAGAAAAAAATCACAAAATGTAATTAGAGCTTCCTGATGCCTATGAAAGAATGTCTGAACGCTCTTTAGCTCTCTGTGTGGTAGTTTAACATTTTACATAATTTTCTCAATAAAAGGAAAGGCAGTAAGAGATTGTTCTACACAAAATGAAAGCTGTAACACAATCATAAGAGAAACTGATGATAAATTAATTACATTAATGTAGCCACAGAAGTAGGGACACCTGGAAACAGGAATAACTTGTAGGAAAAAAATTCCTAATAAGGACATGATAATTTGAAAAGTGCACACCATTAAGTAGTTACAAATTTGATATTCTTATTGTTACTTGTGAAAAATAACATTCAATTTATGTTTTTACTGGCTATTATGTGATTTTTCTCTCTTGATATTTTAATAACACTTTCTATTGACATAAATAGATTTAATGTATAAAAAAATGCATGGTCTATACCTTTCAGAATCTGGCTTGAAGTTTCTCTTTAAGGTAGGTATGTAATATATGCAAAAGAGAAAGTGTTATAAGAAACACACATTACCATTTTTTTAAGCTCCCTAAGCATACTAATCAGAATCCAATTTGATTTCAAATGATTATGCATATCATTCTTCATTAAAGATGGAAGCAGCTAAATAACTAATTCTCATTACAAACCTGTTATAGACTAAAATGCTGATTCATGATCATGATGGACAAGCCACAGTGAGAACTTTGACAGGGGCCTGTTCTGGCAGAAGGCTTCTCAGCAGGGAAAAAAGGGCATATTGAAAGAGGAAAGTCTGCTCCACCTGGTCAGGATCCAGATTTGTGTCACTCCAGTCTAACAAGAATCACGCCTGGCTCCCCTGAGGTAGGGACCAATTACAGCTGGTCATTTCTTCAGCTGCATACATGATCTCTTGGTAAACATAGCTAATTAATAGGCTGAATCAGTAAATATCTACTCCTTAACATTACAGACAAATAAAATATTTTCTCTTTGCTTAATAAAACTTCAAACATATCTTTCTACTTTAAACAGTTTGTTCTGATTACCGTTTTTCCAGTAGCCCTTGGCAGAGAAACCATCTAATTAGTACTCCAAAGCTGTTCCAACCTTTTTAGAAAGACAGCTTTCAGTTAACTAGATATTGTAAATCCAATTTTTTTTAGACCAAATATGTAAGAATACTTTTTCAGTTATCAGATGAGACTGCAGAAACTCTCTGGAGACTGTTTTTGCGGGGTTTTAGAGTTGATTTTTTTGTTTGGGTTTTTTTTTGGGTTTTTTTTTGTTTTTTTTTGTTTGGTTTGGGATATTTTCCAAATCACAAACTCACACAATTACAGAATGGTAGGCCTGGTAAGGAACATTCAGAGATCATCTCATTTAACTCCCCTGACAAAACAGGTTCACCTAGAGCAGGTTGAATGAGGACGTCCAGGTGAGTTTTGAAAATCTCCAGAGGAGGAGACTCCACAGCCTCTCCAAGCAACCTGTTTCAGTGCTCTGTCCCCCTCAAAGTAAAGAAGTTGTTCCTCATGTTGAGATGGAACTTCCTGTGTTCCAGTTTGTGCCCATTGCTCCTTCACCCATCACTAGGCACGACTGGAAAGAGTCTTATCCTCTTCATACCCACCCTTTAGATATTTATAACCACTGATAACATCCCCTCTCAGTCTTTTCTTCTCCAGGCTAAACAGACGCAGGCGTCTCAGCCTTTCCTTATAAGAAAGATGCTTCAGTCCCTTGATCATCTTTGTAGCCCTCCACTGGACTCTTTCCAGTCCAGTGTCAGTCGCTTCAAGGTCATTGCATTTCTTAAGTCACATTTTGGGTAATTCACTTCTGTAATCACTTAAACAAAATATATTTATGATGTTACTTTAACAAAGTTTAGGGGATTACTGATGTAAGTAGTTTCAAATCAGTGTCATCAGTGTTCAAGGGAATTCCAAACTCCTTTTCATATAGAAAAATGAGAAGTTATGTACTTTATATATACATGAGTATATAACTATGTGCAGAATTATATATATACATACATATATGCAAAAAACCCTGTAGTTATTATACATATAAACACACATATATATATAGCTATACACATAGTTATATATTGTGTCAAATACTCTCATATTACATTATTTGAACTAGATTCTGGGATGCTAAGTTCATGTCTGAACTCATTCCCCAGTGAGAGAAAAATTGCCAGCATGATTAAATATATACAGGATTGAGCACCAACAGCCAGACATACCTGTAACAAGCATTAAAACATACCACATATGCCATTAAAACAAAACAGAACAAAACGAACCTACCAACAAATAGACCTTTTCCCCACTTGACAGGGGATTTTAAATTTTTTTGAAGTTATTATAAAGACAATGTTATTGCTTGGCTTGCTATCTGCTAGGTCATCTGAAAATATACAATATCAAGAAGGTTCATTGCCTCTTGCTGTCCACTACATTTGAAGTTTAGTTAATTGTATACATTGGCTCTCTCTGCCTTGTCTTCTCAACATCTTCTTGCCTGTCGCCAAGGTGAGTTCGAGGATTTAGCATGATTAATTATCATATAACAAGAGACACTTAACTTTGCAATGATTTAATTATTTATTGGAAAGTGGATGGAAGCCTAACACTTCTTTGTACTTATGAGTTAATGCATTTGAGTCTTCCTGTTTAACTCTGTCTTGTGCCTAGTTTCCATTTGCTTTTATGGTTCTAGCCTATATTTAGTGTAATTTTAGATTAAAGTATTTTAACAAGCATAATGTTATAATTTAAACACAAATTCAAATGCAGTGTTGAAATGTCAGTGATGACTGATAAAATAAGTGCATTTATAAGCACAGATTTATTCCAAGTCATTAAAAAAACAATATTTATGCAAAACTACATAAATTTGGAGAGTGAATGTTTTGACATTATTGCTGACAAATTATGAAAACACTGTGTAAGGTCCAATATATGTAAATTTAAATCTGCAACTGGGAACAGTCTTTCAGAAGTTGTGCTTTGAAGTGGTGTGATGGTCTTTGGAAAATACTTTAAGTCAAATAACTTTTTAATTAAAAAATTGTGTGTTAACTTACTGTAGGTGCCACCTGTCTCAGTGGGAATATTTCAAACCTTCCATGATTGAACAGATCTGTTTTATCCATGTGGCTCAAGACATTCTACTTGAATAGAAGATTCATAGAAGGATCCTTGGTTATCTCTGTAGTGTATGAAGAGATGGACTCAGGTCGGGGGTGCAACCAAAATCGTTTATTGAAAGAAACACTTGACTTATAGAAGACTCATAGAAGGATCCTTACTTGAGAATGAGAAGGCAGGCAGGCAGAATAAGAGAGAAACGGGTTAGTATTTTGGAGGGGGGTAGAATTTAAGGTGTGGGATTATACTGTACTTTTCTTATGGTTCTTTGAAACCTTTCAGACTAGTTCATGATTAAAATATTCTTATGAACACACACACATACAAAAAAAAAAATGGAAAAAATGACAAAGCATAAAAAGGACTTCTTTACTTGTAAGCCTACCCTCTACCTTCTATACAGTCTATGTAACTGTGGTACAGGTGGTAAAAGGACACTCTCAGCCTATCCAGAAAGTACATATTATTACACTAAAAAAATGAAGTGTCTCTAAAGATTCAGTACGACTTGCGTACGATCTAAAAAGTCATATTTATGCCTTTGGACTTTCCTGCATTGTTCCAAAGAAGGCACTACTGTTTTCGTGAAGAGGTCAGTTTATTTGACTAAGAAGTATTGATATAATTTCCTGTTATGCTCTAGATTTTGTGCACAGTGCTAACACCAATTCCCAGATAACACTCAATCTTAATGTATGTGACAAATGGAGAACAGCTTGAAGCAGTACCATAGTATACAGGTAACCAGGAGACTTACTACTACTCAGGAGAATGCTGGAGAGAACAATTACCTCTTTAATTAAAGCAATTAGTTTACTAAATTTCAATTATTCCACCCATAAATCTCTGCATATATATATTTATATACATATCTATAAAACTGCGTATAAAGACAGTTATGAAAAGATTTCATGAAATATTTTATTTTTGTGAACTTCTAATAAAACCAACTTGAAATAGAGGCAGTATACATAGCTGAATTAAGAACAAATTGTTTAAATTTAAACTCTTTTCCAAGGTTATGACTGTCTGGTTTGACAGGATTGCCATAGAAATATCAGTTTAACTTGTTTTACTATAATTAACCTCGTTACATAAGAAAAAATATGCAGAGGTATACGAAGCAAGTTCCCTTGACCAATGCCACTGGTGATCCAAAACTCACTCGCTTTACATTTAAGGGCCATTGTGCCATCCTAACCTGGTTATATGAGAAGGAATGTATACATTAGAAAAACAACTGACCAGGTAATAAATCTTCTCTATCTCTGTGAAAAATAAAAATTGTGCAGGCATTGGACTTGAGAACAGACTGCAGCGGTCTGATTGTCTAAGGCAAAAGCTGAAGTAGACTCCAGACTGTGAATCTCACCTTTGTTGAGACCAAGTTTGGGTTTAAATACTCAAAAAGAGGCTCTTTGTAAGGTGGGTTCTGCATGTATGCCAAAAATTGCTATGGAAGACATGAAGTATAGTTTTCTTTGCTCAAGATGTGCATGGCTATGCCCTCTCCCACCTGCTCAACATTACAGGAATCTATCTACCAGAGACAAAATTGGGGAAGAGTTTTAAAGACCAGGAAGCTGTCTTTCCCCTCCCTTTCCATTCCTCACTCTCACATGCTTGATGCTTAAGTTTAAACCTTGTCAATACCCATATCTTTTTCTTTTTCTTTTTCTTTTTTTTACAAGCCACCAAGACAACAAACTCAACAAGGACTTAACTTTTCTATTTTTCTTTGTAATTCTACTGACATTTGTCATAATAAAGTTTTTTTCTCTTTGACCTTCAGAATTCCCCTGAAGTTTTCTTAATTTCTTTCTAATTAGTTGCCGAGAGAAGCTGTGGGTGCCCCATCCCTCAAAGTGTTCAAGGCCAGGTAGGATGGCACTTTGAGCAACATGGTCTAGTGCAAGGTGTCCCTGCCCATAGCAGGGGGGTTGGAACTTTAAGGTTCCATCTTACCCAGACCATTCTAGAACTCATTATTAAAGTATCCTTTACCTTCCCATGAGTTTGGTAATGCCCATCCACTTCTCTTGTACTATGCAATGTTTGTTCATTCTCTGCTCCAGTCCTGTTTTCTTCTACTACTACTGTGTGCTCCCTGGACTCTGCTCCAGCCTTTTCAGTCTTTCTCCTGGTCTTACTTCCCTGTCCCCTTCACCTGATAAGTCTACAAATACTTGCTAATATTTGATAATACAGCCCAAACCACAGAGTTAGAAAGACTGTATTCTTATGCACTAAAAAAAATAAATGGTTATTACCATGATTCCTGACTTAGGTTACTAAAACGCCTTTCCAAAAAATAGAATGGATGTTTAATGCAAGGCAAATAATGACAAATCAAATGGTTAAAACTGCTTTTATGGTTCCATACTATCTTAAAGTATTTGGATGCCCCAGTAGAAGACACCTAAAGGCGCTGAAAATTCCGGTTCAGTCAATCTTATAATGCTGTATAGCTTTCCTATATAAAGCAGTTTTTACTCCAAGTTCTGGCAATTTTTTAGAGCTCCTTCCCCAGAACAAAAATATGAGTTTGACTGCCAGGGTAGCTCAAGAAAAAAACTCTTTGCAGGATTAAGAAAAACATGTAAATGACTAATGTCAACCATTAAACTGAAAATCTTGCTGCAAGACTGGTTTAATCATTATTCAAATTTCCTTCCAAGAGTATTACCCCAGGGAATAGTCTACTAGCTAAAGAAAGGTGCTTTTATTATGTTGTTATTACTGGTCTCCTACTTTTCAAGACCGTCTTACTTTGTATATATTATGAATATTTTATTTATTCCTCCTACTCTTTCTGAAGAATAATGGACCAGATAATTAGCACACATAGGTTTAATCATCTCACCTAAGGATAGGACTTCAGTAAAGCCCACCTTAAATTTTCAAAGGAGTTTTCCTTTCAAATATTTTTTTGTACTCATGAATAATTCTGAAATCATGCGTACCAAAGCATGATTGTTTAACATGTGAACTATCTGCAACCTGTTCTTCCTATATTCACAATGGATAGTGTCAAGAGGAATAATTCTGAAGTTAATAGAACAGTGGTTATGTAACATTAGTCTAAAAAGACAACTCAATTACCAAAAAACATATGAACATTCAAAGTAACACTCAGGCACATTTTATGTTGGCATTTACATTTTTTATTTCTTTCTTAGAAAATTTAAAATTTCTTTTTTTAATTAAAAATATTTTATGTTTACCTGATGCTTTTGTAACATTATTTCTGAACTATTTTATTCTGATTTTAGTAAGGGTGGGTTTTTTTTATTTCATTGGAAAAAATAACTATTTTCTCATTTTTAATATTTTATTAATTTCCACTTCAAACTACTTTTTCAACATGAGCTGGCAACGTGCACTCCCATCCTAGAAAGCCATCTGCATCCCGGTCTACATCAAGAGAAATATGGCCAGAAGTTGAGGGAGGTGATTCCACCCCTCTACTCCATTCTCATGAGACCCTGACCTGAAGTATTGCCTCCAGCTCTGGACCTCCCAACATAAAAAGTCTTATACTACACTTTAATGCAGACTTTATTTTGCCCTGCTCTTCAAGGTATTTAAGATAGGAAAATATTAAATTTGCAGCAGTTAATTATACAGTTTCCTTTTCTTGCATGTCTTTTGAATATCTCCAGATGTTCTGACACTGAAACATCTGTGTTGTATGACATAACTATATATAAATGTTATAACTAAATATAAATGACTAAATATAACTAAATATAAATGACTTTTTTTTTAATTATTTGTAAATATATATAAATATATATTGCAGAAATTAGGAAATCCAGAGTAATAGCTCACAGCACTTTCATCACGCTGACAAAAGCACAGTGTTATGAGATAATCACACAAAGAAACATCCCAAAATATTGGGATGCTTTGGAGTGCATTGGAATTCTCTATACAGAAGCTATTACTCGTAGGTTCAATGCATTTTTTTCCCTCTACCTTAAAATATAATTACTTCTGTGACACAAAGATAAGTGTGTGCTAATTACTTAGTTTTCAATAAACAAAGGATGAAAAATCAGGGATTGCTCTGTAACATCACTGATGACCGTGCTAAATCCAATCTTTGCTGGGAGAAAAATCCTCTAGTAACTGCTGCTTGGTATAAAAATGCCCGGATTCTGATATAAACCCCACATTTTTCTTTGGGATATCTTCTGCTACATAGACATATAATCAAACTGCTAGAACAGCACAGATGCTATGGAATAATTCCTCAAGTCATAATGGAAGGGGCAAATCTACCAGCAGGATCCCACTCACAGATAATGAACAGGGTTCTTGAAAATAGTCCAATGACACAGTCAAAAAGAAAGATAACTTTCCTTTAGATCTTTCAGTCTGTATTTTCTTTATTATGCTTGTTATGAAATGGTGATTAACTAAATATGGCAAGAGCTCTTATCCTGTGACTATGATTAGGTTAAGGGTTCTTTGTCATTTCAATTACACACAAAAAAAGGAAACATCCTTGTTGAGTAGAAGGAAATAAGGAAATGACTGAGAATACAACCTTATCTGAACATGAGTGATTATAGTACTTTTCTTTGGAAATTGATATGAACCGAGTTTATTATAGAGCTCCCTTGATTATGAAAGGCTTACATGTAAAAATGTTGAAACACTACTAACTCTATTTCAGGTTATATTTGGAATGTGTAAAGCAGATTAAAACTACATTTTGTCTTCTTTTGTTTATTTATATATAATTTCTGGACATAGTTCTCCCCTCCCCCTCTGGATATAAATACCCTATTAGTTCAAAATCATTTAAAAATTAATGCTATGTGTGTTAATTTTTATTTTATGGAAATTTTCTATATTGGATGTATAATAGTCTGTGGATTTTTTAAAATTAATTAATACAGTACATAGTTATTTACTGTTTAATTGTAAATTTCAATACAATTTTAAAATTAGAAAATTAATTTGAACATTTAATCTTGCTAAGGAAGAATTCATCATGTTTTTCTATAGATAAATCCTGATTTAGAAACAATTGGATTGCAGGAAATCTTTAAGAAAAAAACTTTCTAGTCAACCATGTATTCTACTAGGACACGTAAGGCATGCACATAGACAAACAGATGATCTGAAAATTCAATCCATTTATTTCATTTCTTTTAGAAACTCATTGTGATTTCTAGTTGATATTTATTCTAAGTTAGTCTAAGTAGACAGTGGATTAAATTAAATCCTATGAATAAAAAAAAAAAATCTGAATAAACTTGAATCTTTTGGCTTACTAAACTAATAAAAAATAAGTGTGAAGCTTTAATTCAATTAAAAATTGTCCTTTATATGTACATGTAATTGTGGTTATGTCCAGATGTCCACTTCTCAGTTTTACAGAGGTTATTTTATCTGGCTTGGTGGATGAGTTTTATCAATCATCTCTACTGCACTGCACAAATATCCAATTATAAAACCAGAAGAATTTTTTTAAGGGCTCTACTTCTTTCACAATTGCTCACAATGACTTTTCAGTGTTTCAGTGTTTATGGTGCTGTATAGGAAGTCACTTAAGCACAATATTTTTCTAGTTCATCTGTTCCATTCTACATCTGTGACACATAAAGAAGTTTATATATGAGAGACATAGAATGTGTTTTGGAGGAATATATATAAAAATGAACTGCTTTTCGTAAAGTTTTTTTGTGGTAAAAAATTCAGAAAGAAAATAGATAAGAGGATGACACAGTCTTTTTTAGAATAATTTCTCCAGATACTCTAGTTGTATGTCATGAATTATTTTTATTTCATGTTTTTATATTTTTAAAATATGTATCTGTCACAATGTAACTACTGAAGAATAAAATCATAGCAATTTGACCTTGACACCAAACTTAATAGACTATATTAAAAGGCATTTTTGAACTTTGGTTCAAGACCAAAGTAGGTAGGGTTCAAGACCACAGGTAGACCTGTGCAAGATAGAGAATTTTTATTTGATAAATGCAAGAAATAATTCATCCTTCGAATATCAAGAGGATGCTAGATGAAAGAGCATTAAAGTATAAACAAAAAGGTCAGAAAAAAAGTTAATGCTGTTTATTACAGTGGTTCTCACTGCTCAAGGTCACTGGAGACATTGCTGATCAGATCTGCTAACTTGCCTCCTTGCCTTTCCTAGATTGCTTTAATTGCTAAAAATGTTTTACCAGTGAGCAGTGCCTGTAATTAAGCTAGTGATGTCATATCATAATAAATGAAATAAATGTAATTTTAGCACATATGAATGGCAGAGGGCCATCTTGTGCAAAGTTTGATAGCTCCAGGAATAAAAACTTTAAGGGTTTTTTGATTCTCATGAAAGCTAGTAGAACACTGATTAATTAGATACGTTCATATTTATGAGAAATTTTTTCAAAACCCACTAAGATAGCAAACCCATTGAGGATTTTCCTTTCAGTAATTTAAGCTATATTATTGAATTTTTCCATATAATTCTATTCACATTTTATTGTTATACAGGTTATTTCTTTGAATATCTTTCTTAACTACATTGAAGGATTTCCTTTTGATGTTTATTTATTTAT
>VXAK01015788.1:5649-57410 GCA_013399435.1 Arenaria interpres
TCCCTTCCAACCCCAACAATTCCGTGATTCCGTGATTTTCGACGCAGGTTCATATCTTTACCTTCTCTGTGTTGTTTAATGATCATAGTCAAGCTGATGGTGCTTGGTGCTGTACCAAACATGCTGTGATTGGCAAGCTGAGGGGAAAGGGGTTGGGCATCATGCTGCCCTAGTGGAGAACAGCAAGGATCCCAGCCCTGAAGCCTTTCCCAAGACACAGCAATCAGTTCTGACTTTATTTTTGAAGAGCGGTAAAAGCAGTGAAGCAAGATGATTAGCTCTTTCTAAGTTTTGTTTATGATGTGTTTTAGATTTTGGAGCATCACGTAATTGAAAGCAGCCCGCAATTCCTCTGGAAACTCAACAATAATTTTGTTAAAATGTAGGGAGGATTCAACGTAAATAACGTGTTCTTTCCTCTTTCTCTGTAGGATTAACGGTTGCAGATCTGGTGTTTCCCTGGTAAGTCTTCCCGAGGAATAGTTCTTGCCTCAAGTCATTCTTCATGTGAAGGGTTGCAAGGAGAACGTTGTGGGCACCTTGCCTTCATGCGGAAACGGATTTGGAGGGGTGAATTTGTGTCAAACCCTTTCCCACTCTACTGTGCTGAGGGCGGTCATTCCGGCAAGATTCGAAGCTGGAGTGATGTGTATCCGGAGATAAAACAGCCAAGGGAATTCTGGATCGAGCTAATCTGTCTATAACCAGGGGATGGTTTTATGGGGAAGCGATTGTCCCACCTGCCCCCGGCACGCTGTTCTAAACTAGGCACCGGTTGCGGTTACTCTTGGAGATGGGAGCTGGGCTTGGACTGTGAACCTCATCTAGAGTGGGGAGTGGGTCAGTTCTGAATTTGAGTCACAGTTCTGCAGCTTGTCTTTTACTGCCCCGAAGATGCTAATTTAATTTTGAGCAAATGGAATTTTTGTGGCGGCATGGGTATCGCCCCAAAAAGACCGGAATGCAGTTACCTCCCCGAACTTCATGGCCTCAGCTGACCACCGAAAGAGGTGGAAAGGTCCCGTAGCACAAGCTCAGCTGTCCGGGAATTCCCAGCAATCGGAGGAAGTAAAGTTGTCCAGTTTCTGTTGGGCCAACGCAGGCTGCTCCGTTAGCTTTTGTGGTTGCTGTCGTGCACCTGAGCCATCTGTCAGCTCTAACTCCCGTCCGCTCCGTTCTCCAGGTTTGTGTTCATCATGGGGACATCAATATCGTTGTCGCTGAGCTCCATGCTGAAGTGGGGCAGTTCCAAGCGGAAGGTGCTCGGGAAAATCCTCTGGAGGAGTTTTCTGCTAATCCTGCTGGGAATCATAGTTGTGAACCCCAATTACTGCCTTGGACCTTGTGAGTGGAACCTGCCCTTTTCCTCGTATCCCCGCAACCGTTGTTGCTGCCTCCTTGGCTGGGCTGTTGAGAAAACAGTGTCAGCCTTGCTCTAGTGTCCACTTGTATGGGGACAGTTTGATGGTGTGCTGTAGATTCCTGGTCAGTTTGACCCCCGTTTGTCATTTCAGTGGTGGCTTTCCTGGGATTATGATTAACAGAAAGCAGGGTGGCAGCGTGGAGGTGTCCCTTGTACCTGCAGGTGCAGCGGGTCTCAGCTCTCCCTGGAGAAGAGTAGCGTTTGCATTTAGGGAAGAGCCCACGTCTGCTCCTTTTCCACGTTGCTTGCCTGTTTTCCAGTGTCCTGGGATAATCTGCGTATTCCCGGGGTGCTGCAGAGGCTGGGATTCACGTACCTGGTGGTTGCTGCTCTCGAACTCCTGTTTACAAGATCCGGGGCTGAGAGTGGGATCTTGGTGAGTTAACGTGGGGAGATGGCCAGTGATACCGGAGAAGGGTTGGGCAGCTTTGGCTCTTGTTCGGCCGCAAAGAACACATGAGAAACGATGACAAAAGATGTGGCATCTCACCTGATGTGTGGCGCAGTGTGACCCGGCAAACATTTTGGGGAACGCGCACCCTTCGGTGTCCCGGCCTGCAACTTATCACACCTAGCTTTGTTTATCTGAGGATTTCACCAGTCCCTTCGGATGGTGCTCAGAAGCAGGCGTTCCCAGGCACTTTTGATGACTTTCCACCACCAAGGGACCCCAGGGACAGGCATCTCTCTGCCGAGTCCTGCGGCCTGTGTTTCGTCCAGTTAATTTTGGCAGCGTTTTTTCACAGCAGGGGAAAGTAATACTGCTTTTTGGCCTTTCTGGAGCCTGTTTTCCCCAAAGGCTTTTGTTCTTCTCATGAATCAAAATTCCTTTTGACGTTTCCAAGCTAAAAAACATTGTGGGCTTTTGTGTCGGTTTGTTTCTTCCCCTCCCCCAAGTGACCAAGTATCTGGAAATGGTTTGAGGAGATGAAAGGTCTATTGGTAGAACCCAGTTTCGTAAGGACAACAGCTCCCTCTTGTTATCTGGGGAGCTGCCTGCCAGGAAGCACAGGATGTCCCCAAGGGCATGGTTTTCACTTGCCAGCTCATATCCCCCTCCCTCCATCTCGTGCAGGAGACACCGTGTCCGGCTCTGCAGGATATTCTCCCCTACTGGCCACAATGGATTTTCATTCTGACTTTAGAAGTGATTTGGCTCTGCCTGACCTTTTTGTTACCGGTGCCAGGTTGTCCCAGGTAAGACTGTGCATTCAGATGACTTTCGATGGGGCATCAGATTGTTTTTCTTCTGCTGAGGAGAAGATACATTTTATTAGCCGTAGGGAGAGAAGGAAGAGGAGAGCTTTTAGGCCGGCGGGGTTAAGGGAAGCGCTCGTCGTGTGAAAAAGCATCCTTTACTTTGGTACCAGAGTACCAGGTGCTATAAAAGTGCTACCGTTGTTCCTTTCTATCTAAGGAAGATGATTAAAATCTCCCTGAGGTCTGGATGCGATCGCTGCAATATCCTCCCTGTCTCTATCTTTGCCCCTTTGAAGGGCCAGCCCCAGCAGAGGAGGTGGAGCAGCCGGCTGGGTGGCCAGGGCCGAACCGAAGCGTTGCTGTGGGCTCCCCATACCGCCTGTCCCCTCACGACCTGCTCGTGGCATTGCCATGACCAAAACGGGGTGCCACCAGCCAGCTGTCCCGTAGGACCTCTGTTTCGCTGTGTACCTCTGGCCCCGGAAAACGTGGGGCGTTCAGCGTGCCGGGCCAGTGGACCAGCTACTCTTCAGGTGGAGAGTACTAGCACTTTGTGCCATAACCTGTGTGCTTCTGTCCTAGGGGCTATCTTGGTCCTGGGGGCATTGGAGACTTTGGGAACTATCCCAACTGCACCGGAGGAGCAGCTGGTTACATTGATCGTTTGCTTCTTGGAGAAAACCATATATATCAGCATCCCTCTTCAAGCGTACGTAGCTTTTGGTTTGCTGCGCAGCTGCGGGCGGGCGCTGACCATAGCTGTCATGAAGGTCTCAGGAATGGTACCTGCGAGGGGAGGGAAGAGACTGGTTGCTCAGCTGCCCTGTAACAATTGTTTTTCTCTCCAAGGTGATTTACCAAACGACCATGCCGTACGATCCTGAAGGGATCCTGGGGACCATAAATACCATTTTTATGGCATTTCTGGGACTGCAGGTACCTCTTTTCTTTCTGGCTGGGTGATATTTATTTAAGGACAGGGAACTGCTGGAGAGGGTACAGCAGAGGGCTGCACAGATGCTGAGGGGCCTGGAGCATCTCCCTTACGAGGAGAGGCTGAGGGACTTGGGTCTTTTCAGTCTGGAGAAGAGAAGGCTGAGGGGGGATCTGATCAATGCTTAGAAATACTTCAAGGGAGGGTGTCAAGAGGATGGGGCCGGTCTTTTTTCAGTGGTGCCCAGGGACAGGACAAGAGGAAATGGGCACAAACTTGAATAGAAGAAGTTCCACCTAAACATGAGGAGGAACTTCTTCACTGTGAGGGTGGCAGAGCCCTGGAAGAGGCTGCCCAGGGAGGTGGTGGAGTCTCCTTCTCTGGAGACATTCCAAACCTGCCTGGAGACATTCCTGTGCAACCTGCTCTGGGTGGCCCTGCTTTGGCAGGGGGTTGGACTAGATGATCTCCAGAGGTCCCTTCCAACCCCGTGTGATTCTGTGATTCTATATTATGGGAAGATTTGAAGGAATCTTGGAAGTGGGGAGGGAACTCGGTTTCTTTCTTTAAGGCTGAGATTGGTCCTAACAAAACCTTTTCCAGAGCAATGCTCTCAGGCTGACTTTGCCTGAGCTGAGCGTCAGAGAAGTGGAATCTAACCTGGCGGAAGGAATGTTACCTCATGTAGCACTGGGTAAAAATTGATTTGGAACCTTTTCAGGGGAGAGCTCGGAACAGAAGCGTGACGCTGAGGAACGAGTGATCAGGACGCGTTTCCTAGCGGTGCCTGAAAAGGAGCGTGCGCTCCCAGCGGGCCAGGGTGGGACGTGGCGCTGTGGAGAAGTTGTTGGGGCTGGTTGTTGGGAGTCAACGCGACGTTATTCCTTCGTTATTCAGTCCTTGCTGAGGGTCTTGAGTCACATTGTGTCAACCTAATCAAGTTGCTTGTCCCCTTCCTCAGTGTTAATGCAGTAGAAAAGGTGCACCTCTGTTGCCGAGTGGGTGTTTTCCCCATCTGTGTCTATTCTTTGCAAAGAGTTCCCATTCTCAGCTTTTCAGCCGCTCGGTTGTTATAAATCCTACTCATTAGCACAGGCAGCCGGTGGCAAAACAGATCTGGCTCTTGAAATGTAGTTACATTTATGAGCATTCATTCTCTTTTTTTTTGTATTCTTTTTTTTTATATTAGGCAGGAAAAATTATCTTGTTCTACAAAGACCAGCACAAGCAAATTATGAGTCGGTTCCTGGTATGGAGCGTAGTCATGGTAAGTCAGAGGGTCATGTAGCTCTTTAATAGACATGTATTTTTATGCAACGCAAACTTAGTATTTCTGAAACGAGTTGCAGCGGTTTTATAAACTTCAGCAACTTTCTGTTTCAGGGAATTATTTCTGCTATCTTGACAAAATGTTCTAAAGAAGAAGGGTTTATTCCCATAAACAAGAACTTATGGTAAGCAGAGAGACACAACTTTTAGTATGATTTTTTTTTTTTTAAGTACTGTTTTTACCTTGGAGAATGTTTTACCTTTCTTATATTGAGATCTGTCTGCATCACATAGTTCTCTAAATAATCTTTCTACTGAAAACGTCTCTAGGTCAATATCATATGTGACAACCATGAGCTGCTTTGCCTTCATCCTCTTACTGCTGATATATTACCTTGTGGACGTCAAGAGACTGTGGTCGGGTGCTCCATTCTTCTATCCAGGTCAGTAAAATCGCAGCAGGAAACATAGTCCTTCCAATTCTTTCTGCACCGCTACTATCCTTTTATGTTTTCTGCGCTTCCCTTGCCTTTAAAAGAGTTGGAAATTAGAATGAGGTGACCTGAAGGGTGCCGGAATGATTAACTTGAGCTGAATCTCTGCAGAGAACTGGGACATTTGAGACCAGATACTTAGGAGAGGGGGAGTGTCGGGTCTTTAAATGAGGGCTGGAGGCTCTCGGTTTGGTCTCGAGTTAAGGTCCCGGGGAACAGCTGCCTAGTACCAAGCAAAATACCACAGCTAGTTGATAGTTGGTTTTGGAAAGGACTTTGCTGAGACTTGAGCAACCTCACGGGAAGCTCAAAGGCCTGTCAGCAGAGCGATACCACTTCTGAAGATGCGGAGGACAAAATCCCCTGGGCAGCTGTGTAGGTCCTGTCTCTGTCTTTGGAGATAAGCCAGTCTCCCAAAGCATCCCACTGTGGTTTTAACCACGCCGGGCTCTTGACAAACATCTGAGTACAGACTGCAAACCCACAGCAGAGGGAACCTTCCAGCAGCTTTGGCGTTTGGACAGGAAGATGGGTAGGGCGACAGCAGGGTATCGTATCTCCTACCAGAAATCCCAGAGCTTTGAAGGGTGCTCAGCGTTTGTTTGTAAAGGCAACAGATCTGACCAAATGGGTTGGCACTCGGCCACCCTGAAGGCAGCAAGTACGATTATTCTCCTTGTCAGTAAAATTGCAGGATAGCGATTTGGTTGTGCTCCCGATTTTTGTCTATCAAAACTGTCTATTTCTTTTCTTTTTTGGGGGAGAGGACCCTTCAGACTGTATTTGAAAGCACACGTGTGTAGTATCTTTGGGGCAGGCAACGCTAGGTGTTGCGATTAGCTCTTGCTGCCTCGGTGCCGCCCTGTTTCCTAAGCCTGGCCTGCCTCTGCCTGCTTACTCTGAAGCAAGCTCCTACCTGCTCTTTCAGACGGTGTGACCTCTGCTTACTTTCAGGGATGAACTCGATCCTGGTCTACATCGGACATGAAGTGTTTGAGAATTATTTCCCTTTTAAGTGGAAGATGCAAGACAGTCAATCCCACGCGGAGCATCTGACTCAAAACCTCACTGCGACAACACTTTGGGTCATAATATCGTATTTACTTTACAGGAGAAGGATATTCTGGAAAATCTGATAGAGGTGGTCGAGGTGTAAATTCTGATGGGGCAAGTGCGTAAGGTGGATTGGCCTGAAATGTGGCCACTCGTGCTGGGCTGTATGACTAAAAAGGGATACTGGTTCAAGTTTACAGTGTTGTGCACGTTGTCATCAAGACTTTTATGTGACTTAAGGGACAGTATTTTCCTATTTAGCAAAAACTTACTAGTCTGCTGCAGTTTGCTCTCTTTCTGCTTTCTGTATTTTGTAAATATTTTACCGATCTCCCTCCTTCCTATAGAGAAACTGAACGTATTGCAACAGTCAGGCAAAGACAGCCTGGTGGTGCTTACAAAAGGGAACTGCAAGGGATCTGGGTGGTGACCGCGAGGGGTGAGGAGAACGGGACCGCGGTAACAGTCGTTGCACCTAACTCGGGTGGTCTGGGCTCTGTATATACCCTTGGCACCCGCTGCATGCCTGCGCCACCCCGGCTGCTGCCACACATCTAACTCGGCCTTCTTTTTGAATGGGGGAGCACCGGCAGCGTCCTCACCCGGCCCTCGGGCCGGCGGCACAGTGAGCGGCTGGGAAAGCTCAGGGGCAGCTCCGCGCTGCGGAAAGCGGGTGGCTCAACTCACCGTTCTGCTTTGTGTCCTTCCAATTTGGTCTCGGATCAAAACCTTAGGTGTAAGATCCTCCTGAAGCCTGCTGCCGAAGATCTCTTCTGTCGGTTTATTGATCGGCGTGCTGCTGCTCCAGCTTCAGCAGCCCCTCCGTGCACGTTCTGGGCTTTCTCTCGTGTTACGTACCCGTCGCGTGGATGAGGTCCAGGTTTCACGTGCTGCACTTCAAGAGTGCAGAAAGGCCGGTTCCTATTGAGTTTGTATAATCAACAAAGTTCAATCAAAGCAATCCTCTTTATAAATGGATCTACGTAAGGACCCCCAATCTGAAAACCAGCAATACAGGTAGAATTCAGCCATAAAGGAAGAGATAGCAGACCAATTAATAATTGTGGAAAACTCAGGAAATTCACTCATGTTGTGATTTCCAAACTAGCACTAATAAAAAGCCTGGAAATACCCTGCTGTGTTCTCCGTGTATGTATAAAGATGGAAAGAACTAAGACGCACACCTTAGTAAACTGTTACGGAAAAAATCCAAAACAAATAGGACATTACAGAAGACTTCTTAAACAAAGATTTATTTATAAAGTTTGATCTACCCACATAAGAAAACTAAGCGGTGAACAAACCCTGAGGAGTGTTTGTGTACCGCACAACCTGTAACTCACAGGTACCTCCTTTGAACCCGCTCAACAAGTGGTTTTTCCACTGCCACGCTGCTGCTCGTACAATGAAGAGCCTTCTCCTCTCTCCGCAAGAGACACCGCATCGTGATCCAGTCCGTTCAAGCGAGTGTCTGAAGCAGCAGTATTTTCTCATTGATGCAGAACCTATGCAAGACCACCATGAGGTTCTCCCCACAGCGCGAGACCTGGCGCTCCATGGCCAGGCGGAAATCTTCTTTCACTCCTTTAGTTATGCCCCGGGTAACTGTGTGATGCCTTAAGCCATGAAGGAAAGAGAGACAGGAAAAAAAAAGATAATAATCAAAATAACAGTTAATTGGTGCGCTACGGTAATTGAAAAGGTACTGGTCATAACCGAGTTTACATAAGGAGACCCAAACAGTCCTTGCTATGCTGTTTTTTAAAAATCATGTGTTTTGTAGCTTACAAGTCTTTCAACAGTTAGAACTTCCATAAAAGTCTACGCTCTCACTGCTTTGGTAATGACTGTCTGGGGGGAAAAATGTTGCTGTTCTGGCTAAGAGGAAAATCCATCCTCTCAACCCAGCATGTACAGAGTCCTCCTTGCTTGGGGATAGGAGGGTTTTTTTCTCTCTACCTTTGCTGCCCAAGCCACCTCCTCCTCGTAATCGCTTCTATAAACGGTTGGGGGTGAAAGAAGAATGAAAAGACGAACCTGCTTTCCCTGGAGGAAGGGGACAGATGGCTGCCACCATAAAGAGCAGAGGGCATCTTGTGCCAGTAAGAAAGCGCGGGAAGGAGCTATAGAATCTTGTGGGCACTGATAACTCTTTTGACTAATGAAAGGCGCAGTGAACGTTTCGGAGGTCAACACAAAGCCCAAATCAAGCCAGGCTATGAGTGTGTGTCAGGAGAAACCAGCTCTTGTGAAGATACCAGACACCAGGCAGGGGTCACCTTTACTCTGAGCAGAAGTTCAGGACTTGTTTTCAAACAGAACAACGGTTCAGCTAGTGAGCAAGATAAAGCAATGCTGGCTGGGGAAACTCTTGGGATACTGCCCCGCTAAAGGCCGTTCTTATGAACAGTTCTTTGTCCTCACGCTGGCCTGTAGCGCTCGATACTTAAATCTTGTCCTTAAAACAACGTTCTGCAGCACCAAAGCAACTGCACTTTACTTGCACTGCTCCAGAACTGGGTAAGTAAGACCACAAGACTTTGTGACATTTACTCCCAAGCCCTACTTGGGAAGGGAAGCAAAAGATAGGCCCTGAAATGAGAGCCCTGGCACTGCTAAAGGAGCATCATAAATTAAATTAGAGAGAAAAGCATAATGCTAACGTCGAGACAAGTCCTGAGTCATGGGTAAGAAGGTAAGAGCTGGACCAAAGCAAGCAAGCACACTGAAAGACAGAAAGGAAACAAAAAATCAAGGGGGTGAGGCTATCTATGCCAATCCAGGGATGCTGGAAAGGAGAAAGGGAAAAGCCTGGGAATTCCCCTCACCAACACCCCAGCTCCACTTCAATTAGCAAGTCCAGCATTTGAGAAGAGACTTCTTTGCCAAAAGGAAAAAAAAAAAAGCACAGACCTCTGTAACAGGTGGAAAAAGCAAAGAAGAGACTAGCCTGGAGACTGCTGGGCCATTCGTCGGTAAGCTAGGCTGAGCGAAGCAAAACTGCACTGAAAATACTCCAGCTTATCCAGAGGTTGTGGGATAAGCCCCGTTTTCCATCTTTACTGTCTTAAATATTGCTGGCAGCCGAGTGCTACGGTCAGTTACAACCTAAAGGAGAAGAGACAACCTACAGCTACTGAGCAAGCCAGCTGCACCTCTGAAGATGTGTGTCATGTAACAGCTGGGAAACAGAAAAGAGAATTCAGGACAACTAAAGAAAAGTAGCTACAAACCGATCCAGTAACCAGTATCTTGAAAAGAAAAGGTTATACTCTTCCTAATACATGACTGAACATTAGGGGAGATTTCTACATTTTTTGTTTAAATTCAACAGTGATTATTAAATTGAAAGGACACAGATACTGGCAACTTATGGGAAAAAGAAAAATAAATGTCATAAGAGAACAACATGGTTTGCCAGGCAATGTAGGCACAAATGGAGAAAAAGAAAAAAAAGAAAAAAAAGGTAAATACTGAGTAACAAATTGCTGAAAACCATGGGCAGTAAAACATGTTGACAAAACACAGCACACTATGAGCGGGGTTTTTCCACTTGGTACCTGTCAGCAGTCTGTATGCTGGGCTGTAGCACAGGTATGAATTCCTGCTGCAGTAACCCCATGGGAGGGCTAGAAGTCCTTTAAAAAACAGCAAATAGCAGCATTCAAACATCCACACACCAACTCCCCTCCCACTCTGCTGCAAAACAACTCTCCAGAAAAAAGGAGCAACAAAGAAGTAGGGCGAGACCACGTAGCAGTAGGAGCACCGAGCAGCCGAAGGGGTGCAGGACCCTACGAGCATCAAACATGCAAACACCCCCAGATTTCATCGCAAGGCTCTTCTGCAACTGAGGTCTAAATACATACACATATTTTTGGACAGTTACACCAGGGGGAAGGACAGCGGTAGGCGCAAAACCAATATCCAGTTGTACTACGGTGAACTCTCGTAGCTCTTCCCGGGAAGGGTGTCAGTCGGAAAAGATTTAATTTGAGGAGCACCGCAGATCCCACGGCTTCCCTGCAGAGCGTCAGCAAACTGGAAGAGCCCACCAGTTGGGAGTTAAGGGATTTGCTGCTGAGCCCAAGCCGGGTGCATGCACAGCGGGTATCGGCCAAGTTGAGTACGTGACAGCGTTCGTTAACAGGCTGCCTAAGTATCTTCTCATCAAATTCAGACTGCACACAAAAAATGGCTGTGGGAGGACGGCACAAACGCCCACGCGGAGCAACCTCCCATTTCTGACCAGTACCACATCAACCAGCCACCAAAAGGTGTCTCAGCTGAAAGACGATTTGTCTTCTCTGTGAAGTTAGGTCCTTACCTCTGTTCGCTATCTATTAACACAAGATAATAACCTCACACGTCCAGCCTTCAGCAAACCCAACGCCCCACCTGAGGAGAAATGAGCAGTTTGGTACAGAGAGAACAGCTCTAGTTTCTTAACCTAAGTCTCTTAAAACGTCTTATTATCTTATTATCTTATTAGGCACCCAAGGTATGAGTGCAGCATTCACCCCACAGATGCTCAGAAGGGAGCAGAGAAGCAAGACTCACGCTTACGTGCCTGTAACACTGAGTTAGGTGCCTACCTTCAGGTCTCACAGGTGGGCATTTGGGTTAGTATCTGTAATTTATTAATGAATATGGATGGAGAGCTATGCTTAAAAAAGCCAAATAAAGACGGGACGTTTTAGTAGTACAGAAACACTCTACAATACAGCTACAATAACCTGAAATAACATATTCACAAGAATTTTTCAATCAAATGAGATAATTTTTCAAGAGTTCTTGGCATGAATATGTCCAGAGGGTCTTTGGTCTTGGGGTCTAGAGAATAAGTTCTACAAGGAGAGGCTGAAGGAGCTGGGCATGTTTGGTTTGGAGAAGAGGAGGCTGAGGGGAGACCTCCTTGCCCTCTACAACTCCCTGACAGGAGGGTGTAGAGAGGTGGGGGTTGGCCTCTTCTCCCAAGGGAATGATGACAGGAGCAGAGGAAATGGTCTGAAGTTGGGGCAGGGGAGGTTTAGATTAGATCTGAGGAAGAATGACTTTCCTGAGAGGGGGAGGTTTAGATTAGATCTGAGGAAGAATGACTTTCCTGAGAGGGTGGTCTCTGGAACGGCCTGCCCAGGGAGGTGGTGGAGTCCCCATCCCTGGAGGGATTTAAGAAACATGTAGAGGTGGCACTTCAGGGCATGTTCTAGTGCCCGAGATTGTTGGGTTGTGTCTGTTTGTGGGGGTTTTTGTTTGTTTGTTTGTTTTTGTTGTTTGTTTTTTTTTGTGTGTGGCTGGACTCAACGATCTCAAAGGTCCCTTTCAACCATGAAGATTCTGTGATTCAGTACTTGCAAAACGGACACAGGGAACAGAAAATACAAAGGAACAGCAAGATGTTATTGGTCCCAGGGTGGCAGGTGTTTGCAAAAGGGATTCTGTGCAACTGTGTCTTCATTACGGTTTGCAAGACCTGCAGTCAGAACTAAACATACCCAAGTGAGCAATCAGAATAAAAATTACTCTTCCAAGATACTTCGTTTCACTTCAAACCAACTGTGTTTCTCCTCCCCTGTCCCCAAGGGGAGATAGGATGGGGATGTGAGTAGAGGCAAAACACTCAACAGCTTTCCTATCAAGTTCACACAGTTTGGTAGGCTAAGATTAGACTAATTAGAGTAAGATTTAAGAGGAGCGCAACGTTCATCCGTCATTTCTTACATATTGTGCTTTTCCTCTTTGACCTCACTAGCTAACACTGTCACTACTGACATGTACAATCAGCGAAACTATGAAACTTGGCTTGTCTGGAGTTGAAAAGCACGTAGTGGCTGAATTCAGAGCTCATCACACAAGTCTCGGCGACACTGCAAACAGCAGGAGCTGGCCGTATCACCAGTGAAAACCAAAACCCTGGACCTTCATATTCCCACAACGGATACAAGCAGTGGGAAAGCTTACAAGCTGTATATATATATATATATATGTATATGTATTTCGCAGGACCTGATTGCAAGCCAACAGGCTACCAAGATCTTACTTCAGCTTTTGAAAACCACACTGCATTTTGCTTTCCTGGGTTCAGAAAAATTAATGTAATTTTCTATTAAGTATAAGGTACAAAGGAAAAGTACTGGAGGAAGAATGTGGAATTCACCCGGGGAGAAAATGCCCTGTAAATCACGAAACAAAAAGCTGTCCTTATAAAAAACATAGAATATCTGTAACGCATTTCCCATCAATTAAGATTGCTACGTACATTTACGCTGGGGAAAGATCAGGCAAAGGAGCAACTGCTCTCTGTCTTTGGGCTGCTGTGGCACACTCAAATCTTCCTGTGTGTGGCTGAACGCTGTCTGAGCTGCTAATTATTGGGAGGATGGTGCAGCAGCTCATACAACCAGAGCTGGTGACAGTTTTGGAAGACGAAAAAGCCAGTCTGCAGATTTTGATCCTACCAACCAACCACTGTCCCAGGAACACAGGGCTGTTCTGGCACGCTCTGTCCAAAACCCCAGCTGGGGGAGGCTATGAGCTAACCAGTGCTGCTTGAGGTCAACGCTGTTGGGTGACACTGCCAGGCCAGCTAAAAAAATAACCGGGGTACCAGGGGAGCAGACGTCATCTCCAATTAGTGGACTACGCCCTGAACTCTCCCTCCCATCCCATCAGCTCTCTGGTGAAGTGGTTCCTGTCCAACACACCTCAGCCGCATAAAAGACACCGTAAACGGCTTTTCCAGCTGGATGGGATATTTGATTGTTTTGGCTCAGTAAGCACAAAGAAACGGACCTCTCTTCTACAAGCATTTCCATCATTCAGGAAACAAACCACTGGTCAAAAAGAGGTCGAAGAGAGATGATTTCTATCTCGCTGGAAACACCGCTCGCTCCCTACTTCCTGACGGGTGGGATCAGAACAGTTAAGAGCTACCACGCCAATCAAAATAAAAGCTGTCACCCTGAGAAATGGCACTGAACTACTGCAACAAACTTGAGACAGCAGCTAAGAAGTTACTAGGCGTAGTCTTCAGTGCTAAGCCCTCTTGCTGACAAAGCTTATTACTTAACATCATTCATAGTGCAGCGTACCCTGATTCTTGTTTGCGTGCAGCTGGTTAGAAGCAGTGAGATATAACAAGGGTAAGAGTTTGTGAATCTAGAGCTTAAAAGAGAAAATTCTCTGTCACATAATTATGTTTCTTCTTTTTCTTTTCTTTAGTTACACCTAGTATCTCATTTTTCTGTTGGTTACTCTGGAAAATCTATTTACTACTCTAAGTTTGGATCCAGTTGTCTAACGTTATGCTCCTGTTTTTTGAAAACTTTAGCCCATTTCTAGTTAGTGAAGAGCCAGAATACACTAACCCAAACTGGAATTTCAACAAACTTCAGCAGTACCCCTCTTGTAAAGCAAAATACCACAAGTTCTAATAAACAACCAGGATATTCCAAAACATTCTGCCACTAAAACCCTGCAGCAGATACTTGTTCAGTCTTGTCTCAAAACTAAGAACGCCTAGGAAGTTAATCCAAATTATTAATTTCCTTCAGCATCTCATAATAAGATAAGCAGAATAAGCTTGTTCCGTACATAGCAGGAGATGGCCGGCTAGTTCTGTCAGAAAGTTCGTTACAGTTTACCTGGAGTGTAATTTAATTTATATTTTATACCAAAGTTTTTCATCATTCAGTGGTCTTTCGTAACTTTGTTTACAACAAATGGTGCTTTCTGTTCAGCATCACTGTTCAGCAAAAGGACCACCTTGCACTCATGCCTAATTATTTAACAAATTCCCACAAAGTGCAAGCAATTTGTGGTTGAAAGAGCAATACTGTAATCACTTCAATACCAATCGTTCTAAAGCAAATGCAACACTTAAAGTTCTGTAAAAGTAGGAGTTCTGCTTAAAAGCAGGAGAATTCACAGATCAGCAGGAGAGTGAGAAAAAGAAATGCACAGCCTTGTTTGAACTCCTTAGCCAGCTCCTTAGATTTAAACTCGGAAGACAGGACAAACTTACTATCCAGAAGATTACATAAAAGCAAAGAGAATCAGAACCTACTTCCCCCCCCCCCCCCCCCCCCCCTTTTTTTTTTCCAAAGGAAACAGTAAATGCTTTTTTATCCTTACTTGATCAACATTGCTTGATTTGGCAGCAGTTCCAGATGAATTTTCCCTCCTTCCTGTGTTCTTAAATAAGCAAATTCCTCCAACATATCAATATCTGAAGAAAACGTTAAAGATTTGAGTAGGGAAAAAAAAAAAAAATCACAGAGAACATTCCTTATTGCTCGCATCTGAAGCCACATTGCTGAAAGGCCAGTCAAAATAAACAGCTGTTGAAGCATCTCATTCTTAAAAACCATAAAGATCACAGCACATATTCCCAATCCTCAAAAAAATGCACAAGAAATGCATTTAAAATCAAAGGCAAAATACACACATCACCCAATTTCTTTTCTCTTCGTTTCTTCACATGTACAGTCAGACA
Source organism: Arenaria interpres (assembly GCA_013399435.1). Classification (NCBI taxonomy): domain Eukaryota; kingdom Metazoa; phylum Chordata; class Aves; order Charadriiformes; family Scolopacidae; genus Arenaria; species Arenaria interpres. The sequence continues at coordinate 20,517 of VXAK01015788.1, forward strand.
GGGGTAAAGAAAGCTCATTTCTCCAAATTCCCCTCGTTTTTACTTACTTTTTCTACACTGGAGGTTACCAAAGCAGTGCGTACTGAGGCTGGGACTGAGGGACATGCCACCACAGTGGTACATACCACCGCTTTTACTTTCTACTTTGGTCCCTTATTTAACTTTTCTTCTTCTTTTTTTTCCCTTCCTTCCTTTAACATCAGAGCTTTTTTATTTGTCTCAGATTGGAGTTAGACCCCTTGCTTCCTGTGGAACCTGGCTGGATGACCATTTGGGTCCGAACAGGTGACAGGAGCCGTATTTATAATGCACTGCGCACTGCCACCTATTACATGAGCCTTGCTTAGTACGGAAATAAATACAATTTCACAGAGAAAAGCTGCTGCTGTAACTATCTAACAGCTTTTTCAACACCCCAGCACATAGTTTTGGATGTGAAAGACATTATTGGTTACACAAAGGATACTTGTGACATAGTTGAAAAAATTCTCGTACTGGAAGTTTCCTTGTTGGCAGATTTTGTTGATGGCTTTCAGGAACAAGTTCTCACCCCTCGGCCATTCATGCTGAAGCAGAACCACGACGTGGCCCAGCGCCATATCATCTCTGCTGTCTGTGAAAGCTCTGAGCTTCAGGGAAAAAACTGACATTGAGACAATCACGGAACACACGTTGCTTTTATAAATATATGGCAAATATAAAAAGAAGTTCTTTAGGAGTGTATTTTATTCTGCCCTGATATATATAGCTAAAATAGGCTAGTAATTTCCAGCCAGAATACCAAATTCTCTCCACTGACCTATAAGGGAAATCTGAATACAGACAAAAATACGTTGAGATTAATTCTATCTCCTCTGCTCAAAACTAAAATGAACAGATGAGAGAGAACAAACCCTCCTCCTGCCAACCCCCAAGAAAAAGACTCTCCACAAACCCATTGAGGTGAGAAGCACTTGAGCACCACTGGGATAAGGCCATGCAGTTTTGGGACCCCAGATACACAAACCAGGCCTTACAGACATGAAGGAATCTGACTACAGCTTACCTTGAAGCAAGCTAACAACAGATGAAGGCAGTAAGGCATGATAGCTCGACTGGTACACGGCCAAAGCTTCAAATCAGAGCCTGCAACAGAACAGTTTATCATACACTTCTTTAGGGATCTCACCATTATCTAAGTTTGAAAGAAATTAGAACGGAGCAAAACAAATCTACAATTGCCAAATCTCAGGTAAGGAGGAAAACTTTGAAGGTAAATTATAAATGATTCAAAACGTGAAGTTACTCATTTTAAAAATTTTTCTTCGTTTCTCTTTTCCTGTTGTAGGACTTTGTCACCAATATAATTTAATAGGTACCAGCAGGAAAACCACTCACAAAAAACAAGAGGGGATAAAGAACTTCCTGCCTTTTCATAATACAAAGAGAGAAGAATTACATACTCAACCAAAACGCATGAACTAAAATTGAGCTGACACCGAGTTTAGGGTAGCAGCAACTCCATACCTTTCCTGAATTTAGACTTTACTTTAGGTTGCTCCTCTTGCACTTTACCTCCTTCTTGTATTGGAAGTAAAATACAGCACATGAGGTCAAGCACTTTTTCGCAGGTTTGCTGTAAAAAGGAGGAGAGAGACATGATAGCGCTAAGTCTAAATTAAAGTTCTTAAAATTCTGGTATGTTAATAATGATTAAAAATTTCAGACACCACAAAAGAAAAAAAAACAAATCACAGAATTTTCTGCTAGAACTTAAGTGGACTTAATGCATAACTTAGTTTGGCTCAGCAAGAGCAAAAAGACCTAGCAGTCATTAAACAATCTCTGAGAGCCTGCCTAAGTCATTTTAATTGTGAAAAAATATGCATCGGCATTCTTCATTTTAAGAGTGTAAAATCAATACAACTGCAATCAAAAACTATTCTATTTTGAGGGATTAAGTTTTCCAATGAATTCTTAGAATAGCTTTTAAAAGCTTGTTCTGTCCGAGGTAAAAATCGAAAGGAAAATGGCAATCTGACAGCATGACAGAAATGTGATGAATTTTAAATGCTATTTCATAGAGACAGTAAGAGGTCTGTGGGGATATATTACCACATTTCCAATGAAAAAGTGTTAAACTGGAAGGGACAAAAAGACTTGTCCAGTAGTACTGGAGTGATGTTAGAGCCTAAGAGACCCAGCCTTTATTATTAGTTCTGACACTGACTGACCTCAGAACACTCCTGTAATATTAAAACCACAAAATATGTATTGCTAAGGTAACACAAGTTCAGAGGTCAGGCCAGACAATATTGTTCTGGCGTCTCTTACACTCTCAGTTGATAACTAATTCTTTTCTAGATGATCACAGAAGTTTGTTTTCTATAAACCTTTTCTTTCCCCTGCCACGTGAAGCTTATGCCTAAAGAATTTTCTCTCAAAACTTTTTTACGGAATTAAAATTTAAGGTTACATTTACAGACAACTCAAACACTTGTAGCCAGGGAAAACTGTAAATAAACTCCTAAATCGTAACTACCAAACAGACTCTTTAAGCGAGATGCTAATGGACAGTCAGATAACGTGCCAGGTAGTGCAATTCTTCTCTCTGTGAAGTATGGATTTTTCAGTAGACTGAAAACAGGCTAACAGGAAAATTCAAAGGAAGAAGACAAACGGGAATCACGGAGCAGATGATGAAAGACCAGTGTGCGGCATGCTGTACGTACCCGATACTCTCCAAGGGCAAAGTGGCAAGTTGCTAACTGGATTAGCGCTCTCTGATTTTCTAGTGAGCCCTGTCCTGTTATTTGCTGTGGAGAATGAGAGCCCTGAAGAGCTGCCAAGTGATGTAGGCTGCTGATTGCTTTTTTGTACTGCCCCTTTAAAAAAAAAAAAAAAAAAAGATATAAAAAAATAGCGTTAGGGCCTTTGTATACACTGGCTAGAAAGACAGAAATAAGAATTTCCTTACAGAAAACTTTCAAGACAGATCGCGTCCAAGGAACGTTTTAATCTAGCAGAACACTCTGACCTTCTAGTTCACATCACACTAGGGATGTGCTGTGCGCAGAAGTAGCAAGGCAACGAGAAGACAAGCAGAATTCATTTTTTAAAAGCCTGTTTACAAAACAGCATTTATAACTGAAACAAATAATCACTAGAGTCAATCATTACTTTATTTAGACTAATAAAGGTTGAAATTGCTTTTGTTGAGGTGCAAGCATAGGCAAAAATAAAAGACCTCGAAAGGGAAAATATGAAAGAACAAGCTTTGTTCTCTAGATGGTATTTGGAATGAGTACAGTCAGACTGATTTCTGAGAAGAACGGTAAGTTTTAACTGAGGGATGTTAAAATCATCTCCTGTTTGAAAATTCTTCTCTCTGTGTTCCAATAGAATGCACCGACAAATAAAATACACTTTTCTTCTGTAACACTATATATATATGTATCTACGGGTCAAAACGTCAACACAGAGGTCTTTTCCATATGCCAAAACTAGCTGGAGCTCAAACAAACAGCTTTTGGGTCGGGAATCTCCTAAGTAGGGTACGATCCCACCCCCAAAAGGGTCATGCTTTAGAAGATAAAATCAGTAGACAAAGCAAACTTGCTGCTCAGAAGAGCTATTCACTAGAAGGAAGAGCGATGTAGTAGTGTCATTTTTACTAGTTTTTACTTTATTTTTTTATTTTTACCTGGTAGATGATCATGTCTGTAAGAAAGATTCTTAACCAGAGCCAGGTGTCTGTCTTCCATGACAAACAAATTCTGGTGAACTCTGCGTAAGTGATCAGAGAAGAAAAAGTATGAGAGAAAATGAAGCATTTTACAGCTTTGGGCTGAAAATCAATTGTCTAGAAAAAAAAAAGCTTAATTTAAAAATGAAATAAAACAGTGAGAGTGTGAAATCCCTAAAATATAGGGTACTCTCTTCCTATACAACCATATTTGGATTACACTTCTCTTCAAGTGTCCAACAAAGCTAAAAGTAGCTAGGTGGTACCATTTGCCTACTTTTTAGAAGAGAAATTTGTTTTCAAGATTATCACACCTGATATTATCAGAAAGGGTGAGACACTGTAAAGACACATCCTAAGCACGAACTAAAGCAGTCATTAGCAGCACATCCTCACCCAGTATTCCCAGCACCACCATGAAACAACTGCTCCTTCAGTAAAAGCTGCTTCCAAGAGAAGTGGGGGTGAATAAGCAAAGATGCATGACGGATGAAACAAAATCCAGGAACAAAATATTTAGAAATGCAACAGCTCATAAAGCTTCTTATTGGAACTTTGATCAAAAAAATACCCAGGACCCAAAGTAAAATCCATTTTAGGGATTCACAATGACTTCTATGAACAGCAATGAAGCCTAAATGCAACTGTGCCTGCAGTTAGCCTTACCTTTGTCGAGTGATTCCAGAGAACAGAGCAGCTCCCAGCTCTCTCTCGCCAGCTTAAAGCTCTCTAATACCTCAATAGAGTTTGCAAGATCTGCCTTGTTTACTGTAATATGGCGACTTCGTGCCTTCCCAGAAGGATCCTCATCATCTGAGCTCTGCTTGAGTATAAAACAGAAAGATTCACTTCTTAATTTGTACTTATTTCAAAGAACTCTAAAGCCACAGAAGTTCCACTGAACATAAATTCTGTACTAGAGATGCCAAGGTCCCAGTTTAAGCACCTTTTGTGACTCTTCACTTTGCTTGTTTTAATTTTGGAACAATCTGGTTTGCTACCCAGAAAGTCAGTGGTATAGCTATAGCATGTTAAACAGTATCCCAGAAGAATTCATTCTGTTAAATGCGGCACACCCGTAATGAGCTTCATCCAGATTATCTGTTAAAGTACAAACATCCTTTATACCTTATCACTCAGTTTAAGCCTACAGTGCCATAATGTAAAGCTAATGTAACTCTTGTATAAGTGCATGCTTCTACCAGCGGACAAATTCTATAAAGTAGCGGCTTTCTACTATTAAAGAAATAGATGTGTTCACAGTTCAGTCATAAAAAGCCAATTAATTTGGACATCTGACTGCTACAGCTACCATTTTTAACAGCTTCTGAAGAACTCCTTCAAGTTAATGTATTCACATCAGCACGTGTGTCTACAGCAATTGCTACAAAATTTGTTTTATTCTTGCTGGCTTTAGCCAAAGGAACCTGTTTGTAAACTGTGGTTATAAACAGCTACTCCAGGGTAGCTCTAAAAAGATGTCTATTACATCTGTGTCAAAACCACTACTGTCTAAATGCCAGTACGTACGCCATTCTTGTTAAAAACAAAAAAGTTTAGAAAAGTTACCATTGTTTTTTCTCTTCCTTCGGCAAGTTTCCTCTTTTTGTGTATGTGTTTGTTACGATCAATATCTGTATCACCATAGATGTTGGTCACATCCTCAAGAAGAACCAGCGGGGCTTGGTTTGGAGCATTTGGCCCTGGATTTAAAGATAAGTTAAGTCAAGATTGCTCTAAACTGAGCCAAAAGGTCTCATGCCCGCATCAAGCTAGTTTTGTTTCCTTCACAAGTAATGATTATAATGCTAGAGAAAACAATCTAAAATTCATTCACTGAAGTTGTGTAAGCTTAAACTAATGCACAGTTTTCTCAAAGCAGTCTTATGGTAAAGGTCAGAATGCATTTACCAGATGTCACAAGAGTCTGCTTGAGAGCTGCAGAATATCTTTGAATCCTTTTCTTACAGAGCAGTCACAAGATATATTCAGGCAGCAGGTGTTCTCCCATCAAACATTATTTGCTTTTATACAAGTACAACTATTCAAGAGGTGAACAGAATAAATGGCTCTGAAGTTAACAGCCACAAACACTGTGAAGCAATATTCTCAAAGCATTCCCATGAGAAACCAAAGCTATGTGCCTCAAAGAAGAGAGTGTATTTTATCACAGGATTTCCCAAGTAGGGTCACTCGGTGTAAGCTTTTCCCCCACTGATTTCAGTGTACAGAATTAAATCTTAGACTGAAAGAGCCAATCATCACCCCCCAAAGCCTCTAGAGAAGCCCAGTTTTGAAACACAGAAGACACAATTTCTACTTCAACTGGCGTCACAGAACATCTGGTGGCATCTGGTACCTGTTATTTCAGACCTCAGTGCTTAAGTTTCCTTAGATATAAAACAGGAACGCCACTTCTTAATCTCCAACAACATCAGTGCATGGCCACTACTGAGAAAGCTTTCCTTCCAAAAACATTTTCTCCTTTTGCACAGTCAAGCTGTATAGAGATGTGCAAAGCTCAACGAGAAATATAAAGGGAAGGAGAAATCCATTAATCTGTTTTCCCTTTTTAAAATCTGGATTTTTGAAATCTCCATTTCACCTCTTGACACAAAAGAACCCATATTAAACTTTTCCCATCTACTCAAAAGTGACATGTAAGGAGTCCACTACAACACAAGTTAACATTACAATAAGCAACCAACCTGGCGTGCTTAACAAATGACATTACCTCCTTTGACTAGGTTCAAACTAAATACCACCATTACGTGTCCCCTACACAAAGGCTACAACACACTGAAATCACCTCTCCGGTACTATCAGGTATTGCCCTGTGTTGGAATCTAACCTGTGTGAACTGAAAATAGAGCCAAGTCATAACGTAGAAAATAGCATCCGTGAGAAACAGGTATGAAAATACCGCAGCTGGGATGCTGCAAAAGTTTTATCATAGAATCATAGAATCGTCCAGGTTGGAAGGGACCTTAAAGATCATCTAGTCCAACCATCAACCTAAGTCTGACCAAAAAGAAAAAAAATTAGAAAAAAGCACTAAACCATATTCTTGAGGACCATGTCAACCCATCTTTTGAACATCTCCAGGGATGGTGCCTCAACCCCTTCCCTGGGCAGCCCATTCCAACGCTGGATAACCCTTTCCGTGAAGAAATGTTTCCTAATATCCAATCTNAGTCTTTTTTTGTAGGAAGGGGCTCAAAACTGGACACAGTACTCGAGGTGGGGCCTATCACTAGAATCTTAAGAGCTGCCTACTTCTAATACCTCAGAAGAAAGGAGTGGGTTTTTCTTTTACTCATACGGATTTGAATGAATACCAGGTATTTGCTTTCCAAAGAAATGGTCTCTTCCCAGTAGCAGGCAAGCGCATTGTAGCCTTTATTTCAAAACCTCCAGACCTAAACCAAAACAAAACCTAACCTCACCCTTGTTTTGGGCTGCAAACCCTTTTTCACATTACTGAAAGATACACAGCCACACAAAGAGCAATGTTGTCTTTTTCTGTCTAACCGAGCTCGAGAATCTAAGCCTACAGAGTTTTTAACTGATTTTTAACACAGTGTTATAAATAAACCCCTAAAAGCATCAGCCCAAATAGGAACTCCTGCCAAACCTGCAGGCAGCCTGAAAGTTATGAGAGGTGTGAATTGCCTCATTCATTTCTCAAGTCTCCAGCAAGGCGGATATAAATTATGTAAGAGAAATGCATTGGAAAAGTTTTCTCTCAAGAGGTTTCTTGCAAGTCCATGCACATGAGAAGAAAGCCACAGGTGAAAGCTCAGAGCTATTGGTCTAAGAAAGAGACAGCCTTTTTCCCCACCACTATGCTTCCAAAATACATAGAAATTCTACATTTCTACAGTAAGCCCTCTGCAGAGGGGTGGAAAATTCTAATGATAGAAAGGAGATGAAAGGCACTGAATACCACTGGACTTTAATGCTAAAGCAGAAATAAGTAAAAGATGTCTTAGGAATATTTTTCTAATGTCAGGAAATGACAGAGGGTACCAGAAATCCTCCACCGAAGGGACTGCGCTCTGCTATTCCAGTATATATTCTTTTTTTGGTGGATCAGCCTGAAAACATGAGCTTTAGCATACTCAACCATACAACTTAGAAAGGAACATTTTCACCAGTGCTTTACTTCTTTTCTTCCTCAACTCAAAATCAAGCAGCTAAAACTATATGCACAGCTAATGTATCTCACTGCCTCACCACAACTCCTCTTCCCTCTGGACAGAACAAAAAACTTAACTCAATTAGTTTCTGTATTTGTTAAATATACATGTTCTTGTTATTCATGTATTTGTTAAATATATGTTCTTTGCATACAAGTTGCCATGTCACTTGTTTTCTGAGCTTAGCTATCTACTGACATTGTTCAGTTCATTACCCAACTTTAAAACACATCACTTGTATTGAGTGTTTAATGACTCAAATAATCATTTGTTCCATGCAGGAAATTGGGATGAAACTTATGAACACAACACACAGAATTAAAACTGTAAAGTTATCATGAATCAATAATTGGAATGCTAATAAGTACTAATTACCTATGGCGGCAATTGTTTCAAGGAATTCCCTAGCGGTGAGTGAAGAAGCAGGAAATGCACACTATTATAAGTTGAAAATTCTCCATTATGATGCTGTTTATTTCAATAAGTTCTAAACAAACTGAAGGATAAAGAACTTCCCTCAGCTCCTGGGCCATCCCTGAGAAGTCCAGTGTATGCCTAAAGAAGCAATCCAAGATGTTCCAAGCAACCTGATAGGCCCCAAATGCAGGTTTGGGTGGGTAGGAAAAAGCACGGGTAACATTCATACTTTAAACGTTCAATTTACAAATTAATTACAAATTCGGATTAATTGGCAAAGCACACCTTAAGGGTTATGTTTAAACTGCACAAAGAAAGCCAAGTTGGAAGCTTGTGAATTTCAGGAAATCTTTTCCTATTCAGTTTTTATTTGATTAATTATAAATTTGTTGTGCGTTCCTAATGCAAAAATATCTTCGCTTATTTTGTGGAAGTTTTTTGTACAAACCTTTTACTGAAGGAAGCCAGGAAAATGTCAAGCTTCAAAGAAACAGAATCAGAGGAGAAAAGGAAACAGACGTGATACTGATGGAAGAGTAGGAATCAACCCTAGGGATGCTTCTCATAACATCTGGTCTGTTACTTTTCTCTTTGCTAGACAACTAATTGCTGCTGGCCAAGGTTGAAACCTCGATGCTAAGTGAGATTGATCTTTGGTCTCATCCACTACAGCAGTTGTCACGAACTACTTGTGCTGGTAGAACTAATGGCTTGGGAGAATTTTTACAAAGACCCACTTTGTAAGATGCTAGTTTCAGAAGACTAATGAGTAAAGATCTTTCAGACATTAGCAATGAAATCACAAAGAACTCTTTACAAAAGTTAAAATATTAGAAACTAACCTTGAAAGAGCGATGGCTGGATGCTGCTGACATACTGGAATGCATTTTTAAAGAAGACCAACATCGTGGAATACACTACTTGATTCTTGTATTTAGCATGTGCGTCGCTATCGAAGTTACTGATGTATCTGCAGAGGTCTTTCATTCGATGCAAAATGTCACCAAAACTTCTGAGGAAGAGAGACAAAAAGAATTCAGGATGTTACACAGATTCCAAAACTAAAGGAAAGAATGCATAATTAACATGAAAAACTTAATGTTTCGGCTGAGGAAATCCCCCAGCTGCAAGTCAGTGGAGGCTAGAAACGCACGCCAGTGAAACTTCACTAAACATTCACCATGTTCCTCTTTGCTGAGGCACCTAGGGAAGGAGACCCCATGGTACTGCAGTTCTTATGCACAACTTTCATTAAAAAATATTTCGTTTAGAAACTAATTTGAAAGGGCTCCCTGGACCCACGTTTTTGCTTTACCTTGTACAGTCTTGAAAAAAAAGCTGCACTGAATTTACACAAAATGTCCGCATGTTAAAATCCTTCTTCAACCCCTGTCCTTAAGAATTAAAAAGCCAAATTCTCCTTGAGAAGAAATACCGAGAAAAGTAAACATTTCTCACCTTCTTCCCTTATCCATTTGCCATTCACACCTCATTCCCACCACAGACAGTATTTTAAATAGCCTCTCCCAAGGATCCGTAATCTGCGATGATTTCTCTGTGAGACCATCTATTACGTATTTCTGAGAGCTACGCTTGCTTGGAGACATAATATCAGAGGAATCTTGTGAACCTAGGAAAACCAGCACATTTTTGTCTTCATAAAGAAATCAAACCAACTGATTTATTTTCAAGAAAGAAATATGTAAAAATGTACATTGGAGCTTTCAGGATAACCACTCTTTACTGAGAGGGCTAACAGGGAGCAGTAGGCATTTCTGCCTCCTCATACAATAGAGCTGATAGGCTGGATAAGGAGATCTTGGACATCTTCCCATACCTCTCAGTACGTATGTTGAAGCCTCATGAGCATCATGAGTAAGTAGTTGAAGCATCATGAAGTATTTTGCTATCAAAGAACTACGAAACGTCAAATACTACTATTAATCCTTGTCTACTGGGCAAATTACATAAAAGTAATGCATTCTTCATTTCTGGACGTCACTTCAGTAATACTAAAATACAGCCTAAAAAAGGTTAATTTCATAAAAATATTCTTACCTTGATATTGACTATCCGTCTGTGTAGATCTAGTTACATAGTTAATATAAAATTCTGCTGCTTTATTCAGATATTTATATAACAAACTGGCAGGAAGTCGAACATCAGGGTTGTTAATTATTAGAGGAAGAACATCACAAACTAAAAAAGAAAACAAATCAAGAAATCCTTTAGGTTTGTGGGATTTATTGCTGTATTTGTCCTAAGTAAAGCTTCTCAATCAGCAACGGAAGCCTCCATCTCTGGCTGACCACACACCACACAAAGGATCACAAAGAATCTCACATGAATGACTGCAGTATCAATCTGTACCATAAGGTCAGCCTGGCCTAACGTGGTTTGAACCTCTTCTGACTCAAAATCTTGCCACATTAAAAAGCTGTAACACAAGAACATTAATAGTTTCTTACCAAATAATTTTCTAAAGCAATTCACTGGGGATTCCTGGTCTTCAATACTTTCAGCGTCCAATAATGTTTCTCCAAGGCCTACCTGTGTAAGCAGAGGTGAAAATCAAGCACTGGAACCAGAGGTTTTAGAAAAGCTGATGCAGCGACTGTATCAGTAAAGACGTGCATAGACAGGTGAAAGCGATGGAGGTACCAATCTCAACGTTGCAGCTTGTCACCTGAGCTGTAGTAATTGACTGTGAGCTCTGCCTGCTGCTAGTACGAGCTACAACATGTTAGTGTAACTCAGTCTCAGAACTAACAGGTTTTATAGCCTTTAGAATATTTTGAAACTATCCTTAAGCTGTCCTTAAATAAAGTAGGTCGTCATTTAAAGAGCTCCAGCTGAAGTTTCATAAGTCAAAGCAAACACACTCCTTGTTAGAGTCTAGTCGTAACCTCAAGGCACTCTGCCCTCAGAGTTTACTGACAAAAAGCTGAAGCAATGCTCTTTCTTAGACTATAATACTCCTCTAGACTCTTTTTTTGGGTGCTATTCTGCTTTTTCAAAAAGCATGGAATATTCTTTGCACTTATAAAACAAAAAAATGGTTTTCTTTGCTTCCACTTGTTTTCTGCCCAATTCTTTCCTGGTGGTGACCTCACGATACAGCAATCTGAATTATTAGCCACAGTTGAACACGAATAAGACGACTCAACCTCTCACCGTGCAAAGGAAAATACATTTCAGCAAAATCTCAAGAAAGAGAATGCCAAATATCCTGAATAGTTACTATGAGCTTTGCTTCTCTTACCCCGTGTTGCACCACAGTCTCTGGGAAACGTCGCAGAAGTAGTAGTAGCATTTCTGCCCTTTCTAAAGTGTTAAAACACTGCTCTGTGGCCTTCAGTAACATTTCACACTGGACCCGACCAGGGAGAGTTTCAAATAATCCTTAAAGAAAAAAAGTAAACGTTTATCTTGCTATGTCTGAATTGTAAATGTAACTGTTAATGGGTAAAAGACTGGTCAGCATCACATTGCCATGCAGTGAAAGAGATTTCCTTATACTTTTTTCTGCTTTTAATTTCTATGCCTGGAAATAAATGGCTTTTTCTTTCAAAGAAGAACATATGAATATTTATCTGTGTTCATTCGGGTGCACAAAACTTGAATTAACAAGTAAGACTGCTAATGAGTAGAATACTGAAAATTCTAATACTAAAATATCTGACATTTTAAGATGCTTTTTCAAGAATGTTCATTTATTTTTTCACTTACATTCCACTTCTACAATTAATACCTTCATTATTAAGAGGTAGGTTTTTTCAGTTTTAACTTCCAATGAGACACTAAAAAAACCCCAACATATTCTCCCTGTAAGTTTTATGTATTCTCTCTGAAAAGTAAACATTGCCCATGAAAAAGCAAATGTTTCCTTCACTGGAATAGCCTGTATGCAGAGTTACACACTGCTTATCCTTAGAGCTTCTGAAGCACATATTCAAACAGCAGATTACAATTTGTCAGGTCTAAATCCTGCTTCAAAACTGCCTGTGGTCGCAGGTGGTGAATGCCAAGCCCTTCTGGTCACTGTTCATTTTCATAACCATCACGTCATACAAATTCACCCCATTTTTACGATCATTCATTTTTCTCTGCAATCAGTGGGACAACGGTTCCTAAGTCCCCTTCCACTCATTCCCTATGCAATCTCTTTTCTAAGTGCTTGTTGTTCTGGCAAACTTAGCCTGCCCGTATCAGAAACAAAGCAACGGGAGTCAGCTTCTCCTGGCCCTTTGTGTTTCCTAAGCCTAACACACTGAATGAAGTCTCCAAGGCTGAAGTGAGCAAAACAATCTGCAAAACAAAGACTGACATTTACTTGCCAGACTAGATATGAAGCCAGAGGGCTTATCTTTAGATTCGTTCAGGACTCTCCCTATTCAATGAGTAGAATCCTTACCTCTTAAAAATTGTGTCTGCTTGTCCTGCGAGTCATTCCTTAACGCTGATGTAATAACGCTAATCTCCCTCCATACAGCAGGTTGGTCTGGAAAATTCACAAACCTGTAATAAAATGTTGAGGCAAGGAATGCACAGTGACCCCATAAGCTGTTTCCAAGACAAAACCTTCCTATGAAGGAACGCGCACGGGCAAGTGGAAAATAAAACCTTCCTTTTTAGTGTTTATATTTTTAATTAGTAAGACCTTTTCTGCTTCATTTATCCACACGGAGAACACTCGTGTTATATTTTTGGAAACTCTGACATTTACGGAAACGAGCACCCGGCATAATTGCAGAGTTCCAGCTCTGATTGCTTACATGTCGTAGAGGAGCCTGCCCGCAGACGCCGTCCTTTCAGCATTCCTCTCGATAGTGTACATCTCATACTGCGAGAAGGAAGAGCAGAACATCAGCTTTCTTGAATACATTTACGAATCAGATCAGTCCTTCTGCTTTAAAAAACTGCCCCCAATTTGTCACAGCAGTCTGAATAGCAGAAAGGACTGCGACATTTGCTGTAGAAATTAGGAGCTGAGTTTAGACTCATTCACACATTAAATTAGGAATAAACTTCTGTATGATAATATAAGTACTGTAGTATTAACATGCTGGCTTTATTTTTACACACACACAAAAAACCTTAGCGAGACTTCAAAGAGTTCTTTGACCAGGGATTGTTCCCAGTCAAATGCGATGTAAAACCTCAAGCTATTACAAAAGCCATAGGCAAGAAAAGCACTTTAAATCTCTACTAGAAATAGCTGTTTTCTTGCAACAGCAAACCCAAACGTTTCGTCATGCGCCAACCCAAGAAGCAGAAAGGGACCTTCGCCTCAGTTATTAAAAAACCCAATACTTTCACCTCTTTCACAAAGCATAGGAGTGGATTTTACTGCAGTGAAACACAATGAGCAGTTACAAACTCGCCGCTTTTATTTTTAACCACCGGACACCACAGCCAGAGGCCGGGCACCTGCGGCACCGCCACCACACGCCAGTGTTTCCCAAAACCCGTCCTGCGCCTTCAGAGGGGCGCGAAACACGACAAATAAAGCCTGCAAAAAAAGAGTGTTCGGCTGCAAAATACGGGTGCGAGGCCCGAGCCCGGCCGCCAGGCCCCGGCCGCCATGAGTAACAGAAGAAACGCCGCCGCTGCCGGGTCCCCGTCACCACGGCAACCGGGCGCCACGCCCCTCCGCCCCCATTGGACGAACCGCCTGTCAGTCACTCAGCACCCGCCGCAAGGCCCTGTGGGGGAGCGCCGCGCCGCGGCTTTCCGTTGCGCCGGCGGCGCTTACCTGTATGTTGAAGTCGGCGGGGTAGAGGCTCCGCGCCGTGATGAGCCAGGCCTTGGCCGCCCACAGGTCCCCCGGCACCAGCTCGCGGGCCCGTTTCACCAGGAACTCGCAATCCCCCTGCGCCGACATCTTGCGCCCGGGCCCGGCCCTGCCGCCGGGCGGCGCGCATGCGCCCCGCTGCCCCGGGGCGGCCTCTCCCGCTCCTCCGCCCCGCCCCGGCGGCTNNNNGGCGGCGCGCGGCTGAGGCGGCGCCTGCCGCCATTTTGGAAGCGGGCCGGAGAGCTGTGGGTGTTTGGGGGTCGCTCCGCCGGGGCGTCGTTGCTCCGTCGCCCCTCTTTCTGCTGCTCTCTCGGTTTCGGGATGTGTCTGCCACAGAACTTTTAGCTGTAGAGTCCCTGTGAGGGCTGGGGACTTGGCTTCTCAGCTTCTCCTCCTTATTGTCGGTTCCTCCTATTCCCAAACTACCAGCAGCATTATGTGAGGAACTTTCTATGATTATGTGAGGAAATTTCCATGATTACGTGAGGAGCTTTCTGTGCTCTTTTGGTGGGAATCTTACTTTGATTTCACTCCGTGGCTGCAACGTTGGGCTGTGTTTGGGGGGGAGATCCTGTGTGAAAATTGGCAGACTTCGGCAAGAGGTGTGCTCGCAGAGGCCCTGCCTTCTGAGGGAGGGGGCTGAGTTCAGACTAACTTCGAGCTGTCGTTATTCCACGCTGTATTTTGATTTCTTGCCGCTGTACTAACAAATCCTAATGAGGCATCCATGACAAATGATGGCTGGAACAACTATCGCATAAGTACCTCATTGAAAGTGGTTGACCCTATCTGTCAATGGCCAGCAGCGCTTGCTGGCTGTAAGAGGATCCTGTTTGTGTCCGCCTTTCTGAGAGCTCTCACCATTTGCTTGTCGGTTGCAATTTGAAAGAGCGCAAAAAGTATGAGATTAATTTGTCATTCAGAGAGGTGACAAAGTCACAGCAGAAAGTCAGCTGTCCCTCGTAAAACAGGTACCTCCTCTTTTTCCTCCCCAGCCCCTGCTATCAAATCTACAAGCTGCTGGTCGGATGGCATAGGTCTTCAGAACTGGCTTCACAGCCCTGCAATCCCTTGCAAATGCAACAGTGTTAATCGCTAGCTGGTGTGTAGATCTATTGCTATGTACTTGTGCAGATGCATATATTCAAATTTGATTTAAAAAAAAAAAAAAAGGCTTAAGAGTTTTGCATTATGGTAACAAGGTTTTGTGTTCCATCTCTTCAGAAGTTGCCCCAGCAAGGACTGATTGGCTGGTTGTTACTCCCCATATGCCGTTTGCCAGGCCAGGATCAGGGTGCTGCAAGGGTGAAATGAATGATAGTGGGTTATCAGAAGTTGCTGTTGAAGAGGAGTGGACGTGTGAGGAGTCCCCTGCAAAAACTCTGGTGCAGAATCACCCCTGAGTCACCAGCTAGGCAGAGAGACGGCAGTTTTTGAATTGGTTTTACAAAATGTCCTGAGAGCAAGATGTAGCTGTAATGTAATCCACTAGGCAAAGGGGAATACCGCCAGTATATTCAGGAAATTAGGAACACCCCTTTTTTTTTATTTTTGTGATTGTGTGTTAGCTAACACTTTGGGGTTTTGTTTGTTGGGTTTTTTTTTTCATTTAAAGCTGTGAATAATCTTTTTTCAAATGAAGTACGGTGCTACCTCTTGCAGAGATTTGTTGAATCCTTGGATTCTGCATTTATTCCTAAAGCTACGCCTCTTTGCCAGTCTACTCAGCAAGGAGGAGATGAGAGTCCAAGTTTTTCGTCATACAAACAGTGTAACTTAGGAGTGTTCAGGCTTGGAAGAGTTTGCTGACAGACCTAACGGAGAACTTACATTAAGGGTGCCCGACCCCTGGACTTCTGAAGTAAAACTGTTTGCTCTGTGATAATCTTGTGGATACAGGATGGGTAGCAGTATCAGAAGAATTGCAGGGGATTGGAGCAGACGATGCCAGTGAGAGAGCAGGAAACACCGCTTATGTTTTATTTGTGGATGAGAGGAAGGGAGCAGTGTGGTTTTTGAGACTAGAGGTACTGAGTCTCTATGAAGTGAGACAGGAGTAGTGTTTGAAGGTGCCGGGAGCATAAACTGTAGGTTTTTGCCGAGCAGGTTGATGTGCTCTGTTTAGAGCTGTTCCTGTACTAAACCTGAACCACTGATGTGCCAATGGCAGAGTGTACTCATCTCCCATCCCAGGAGCCAAGCCTGTAAACGGTGGTGGGGCTGGGCTGGTTAGATCAGAGTCTGAAGCGTCCTTCCCACCTGAAGTGGCTTTCCCCACTTCTTGCACAAGATTGTGCTGTTTTGATTTCCACGGTGCAGGGCACGCTGAAGGTCTCAACGTTTTGGCCAGCCAACTAGAAGTGCACACAGCCTCCTTCCTGCAGGAATTCAGGACCCGGCTGAAATGCCTCAGCCTTGTTTATCAGGAAGAGGCTTTGTAACCTTCTGTAGCAGGAAATCAGCAGCGTTGACCTCAAGGCAGCTTAGTCATCTGATGCTTTGAAGGTTGGTTTTTCCCTGGGAAGGTTGTCCTGTTGCTTGAGGAAGGCCTCTGAGTAACAGAGATAAGGCGTGCGGTGGATTCAGGCAGTACAGCTGGCGCAGCACAGGGACAGGGATACACACCGTGCAAAGGCAGTACTGCAGACCTTGGCTGTAGCGCACCAAATTGTTTCTGTGCCACAGCTGAGGAGCTCCATGAGGGCAGCTGTGACTCTAGCCAAAACAGGGAGTGTTGTAAAGGCACTGAACAGTGGCAGGGGGCTCTGAGTGTCACTGTCCACCTTCTAAATTTCTGGATTGGTATAGTCCT
Organism: Arenaria interpres; assembly: GCA_013399435.1. Lineage (NCBI taxonomy): Eukaryota > Metazoa > Chordata > Aves > Charadriiformes > Scolopacidae > Arenaria > Arenaria interpres. Next base: position 37,463 of record VXAK01015788.1, read on the forward strand.
GGCAGATAACATCCATTCTGTGGTGGCTTTCCCATAGGCTGCCATCACTTACACAGGGTTGGTGTATTAACAACAAGTGCTGGGGGCAAGTAAGTCGGGTTTGTGGTATGGGATAAAGCAGTCTGTGATGTGGAGGTGCAAAGGTTAGGATAGCTGCTGCGCTGCGTGGTGTGAGCCTGGCTTGCTAGCCATTCCTTAGGTTTAGGGACCAGGAGTTGCTGTCTGGCATGGGTAACAAGGAAGCTGCCATCTTTTCTAAAGCTTTACATAGATGCTGATAGATGCCAGGTCCAGAGAAGAGCAACAAAGATGGTGAGGGGTCTGGAACACAAGTCTTACGAGGAGAGGCTGAGGGAGCTGGGGTTATTCAGCCTGGAGAAGAGGAGGCTGAGGGGAGACCTTATTGCTCTCTCCAACTCCCTGAAAGGAGGGTGTAGAGAGGTGGGGGTCGGTCTCTTCTCCCAAGTCCCAGGCGATGGGACAAGAGGAAATGGCCTCAAGTTGCACCAGGGGAGGTTCAGGCTGGATATTAGGAAGAATTTTTTCACCCAAAGGGTGATCAGCCATTGGAATGGGCTGCCCAGGGAGGGGGTTGAGGCACCATCCCTGGAGGTGTTCAAAAGACGGGTTGATGTGGTGCTGGGAGATATGGTTTAGTGATGGTGTTGCTTTTTGTTTGTTGTGTGGGTGTTTATTTTTGTTAAAATTAGGTTGACGGTTGGACAAGATGATCTTTAAGGTCCCTTCCAACCTAAAAGATTCTGTGATTCTCTGCTGAAAAGATCTGGAAAGGATCTATCTCCGTAGTATCCTATGAGTGAGGCCTTGGAGAGGAGAGTCTATAATGAGCTAGCAGTGCGGTGCAGTCTACACAAAAACTAGTGATCATATTAAAGGGTTTATCGGGTTTTTTTGAACAATCCTGTGTCCTTGGGCTTTGTGCAGAGCAATTTCTACAGCTGAGATGGGTTGTCTGGGCTGCCGTTCACTGAGAACTTGAGGCTGAGACCAAGTGTCTTGTTTGTCCCTTGCACTTGAAGGAAGGTAGATTGGATGTCTAGGTGGCAGACCAGAAGGAAAACCAAAAGGAGACTGGGAATCCAAGAGTGGAACGGCATGGGATGTGTGGGATCCAACACAGCCCTCTCCGTGGAGTGGTGTCTGTTAATGACCTCACAGGTGGCAACGTCAGTACAAACGCGCGTGTTTCAGCAGATCTGGTGGCTTCTCATGAAATGACAGAATGGACATCTTTGACTCTGGAGTTGTCTATAATCTTCGCAGCTGAATCCAAATTCTGGCTTCAAAACACTAGAGGTGGCCACAATCCACTTCATTTCTGTAATAGCCTAAGTAAGCTTTTAGTAATTTATCTCATTTCCACAGAATCATAAAATAATTTAGGTTAAAAGGGACCTCAGGAGATCACCTGGTCCAGTCACCTGCTCAAAGTGCAAGTAGCTATTCTTTTATGGTCCTAAGATAAACCAAAAATCCGTTTCAAGGACAAAGAAAACATGATTTGTTTCCTTCAGCCTACGATTTGACAGTGAGGAGCCATGGGGAGTCAGTGTTTTATAGGGGGAAATATTTAGGTAGTCTTCTGAGCGGGTATTATTACTATGAAATGTGTTAAAATGCTTGCCTGGCTTTTAGGTCTGAACCAGATTGTAATTATCCTCCACAGAGCAGGGGCAGAATTATTAATCACTGTCCTCATATGTCCGAAACTACCCTCAATGTGACTCCAGTGACACTACGGCTGGAGCTGTGAACGCAGTTGTCCGGGGTGGTGAGAGCGTAAAAAAGCAGCACTCTCTTGGTGAACAAATAGGACCTCGCCTTCACTTTACAGGGCTTAAAGCTTAGAAAATGCCGTATTTGATTTGTAAATTGGGTGTACTTTATCCAGAAGCTTATTCTGCCATTTATGAAAACACTTTTTAGGAGAGAAATTAATTTTCATCTGGAAGGATTTGAAAAGAAGCAGTTAAAGAAATAATTTGTCCCTGTAGAAGTTTTCTAAGTAGAGAAAGAACATGGATCGGGAGAATTTATCTCCTGGACATACTTCCTTTTCTGCTGCTGCCTTCCCACATGTTCAGGCTCATAATATCCCTGTGGCAGCTCCGAAAGATGTAGAAATAGGAAAGAAATTCTAAATTAACCGGCAGCATATGTTTGTCCCTGCTTTTAAACCTGCAGTCGAGTCGAAAAATGCGTTCCACAGTTTGTATTTCCCCTTTTTCGTTCCTGTCTCTAACCATTCCCATTCTTCTTCCTTGCAAATTCTTTCTGCGCGCGTCTGGAAGGCGGGCATTGCCTTCTCACTGGGAGTGACACTCTTCTCAAAGAACCTTGGTGTCTGCAACCTTCTCTTGAGAAAGCCTTCATGGGTTCCCTTTGTAGGCAGCGAAGCCCAGAAGCCCCAGCTGACCAGGTATGGGTTGGAGTAGGCTGAACTGTGCTCCATGGCTTGTAAAAGGGATGCAGGGTGGTCTCCAGACGCAGAGATCTGCGTAGTAATTCCTTGTTACGTGGTGACGAACGCGGCTTTATTCACATTTAACCAGGTTGTTGGGTTTCCTTGCTCTATTCACAGTAAATACGCGGCTTCAGCCTCTGAAGATGGCTTCGGTCACGTAGCAGTCATTCCCAGGATGGACAGTTGACTCATCCCTCGTAGCTACAGTCTCTGGTGACTATCCGAGCGCTCTGCACTAAACGCAAAGCTCGTCGGCACATGTGACTACTGATTTCCTTTAATCAGTGAGCGCTGCTTGTACTACAACGTCCCGATGGAATTGCATGAGAGGTTTCCTTTGTAAGTACTCTGCCTTTCCAAATTGCTTCCTAACAGCCTGCTGAATGATATGAGCAGAGAGCGGAGTTCTGGCGGGCGGTCAGTCATCAATACCATCCTGCTCTTAAGCCGAGGTAACGATGAACATGCCTGCATTTTCCCCAAGAGCGTGCAGTTCTGATCCGTGGATGCAGGTATGTAGATGTGCGTAATTACCCTCAGCGTGTGCAGCAAAACCAGTTGAACAGCATGTTTATAGGAACTGTCCTTAAGAGCGATTGCCTCTTGAAGGAGCATAGCTCATATAAGAGGAGTGGGACTGTCTCCAGCCAGCCCTGGGAGACGATGCTGAGAGCATATTGAAAAGCCGCCTTCAGGAAAAGCTTGCCAGTTTAACAACTCTGTTCACTGTTCCTATTGCACAGTGGGCTCTTTGACGCAACAGAAAGGGCTGCCTTCTGGTTTTTGTTTTTTTTTGCTTCCTCTTAAATCCGCCTGGCCAATTTAAAGCTTGTGGATATTTCTTCCCCCTCGGGGAAAGCTTATGTGAGGATTTTCTTTTTTTAACAGTTCGTTCCGTGAAACCATTTCTTTTTCTATTTTTTTTTTTTTTTTTTCTTGTTTGCTGTTACAAAATGTTGGAGCTGAACACAAGGCTTTCATTGCAGGTCAGTGGATGAACTCTTGACCAAAGCATTTAGCATTTGAGTGTAGCTTTAGCCAGCACTGTAGTTTGGGAGGAAAAAAAGCAAGTTAACAAGGTTGTATCGTGTGAGCCCGTGTGTGCCTACGACTGGAATATGAATATTTTCAGGTCTTCAGTGACTGAGTTCTGCGCAGATGAATTTAGCATCTTTCTTTTGTAGACAAATGTACCAAATTAATATTTTACTGAGAATCGAGGTGACATCACAGTTATGTCTATATTATTTAATTCCCAAATGTCTCTACTCCCTTAAAATGCAATAAACCTTACTGTGAATTTCAACTACAAAGTTTTTGCCTTTTTATTTTGCACAGGTTGCCTTTTTGAGTTACAACATTTTTTTTCCACTTATTTTCAGCACGCTTTACTGGGAAGCATGTTACTCCTGGGCACGTGCTGTCTGCAGGGAAGATAGTTATTTGCTATTTTGCATTTCTTCTTAGATTGCTATCAAAGGAACTGAGAAAGGATGTAGTCGTATTGTTAATGTCTCTCTTCAAGCTGTATTTGAGGTAAGGCAATCTTCTTTCCCTATCTCTGAAATTAGAATATGAAGTAGATGCAGTATTTCTTTTGCTTATAGTTATTAAGATCCTGTTGCTATTTGATTTTCTTCTTGATAAAATGTGAATATATTTGTCACAAAACTGTTCCTTGCCTATGTGATGCTTAAAATCCTGTATTTTTATTCCAAGATTATCTACTACATATCTGCATGCGTCTATTAGCTCATATGTCCTAGATCAATGAGAGATCATTTTTGTAGTTGCTTCGGTTTTCTCCTCTATTATTATCACATTAAGTGTGTGAAAGAGTGAATTTCTTGCCCTGGGTAGGCAGTTCTTATGCAAACTTTGTAAAACTGAGTTACCGATTGTTTCCACTGTGAATCACTTTCCTTGTAAGATGATGACTTTTATGGTAATGTTTAACTTGAGTAGAATTGTTTTCAAACATATACGGTGCATTTTTTTGTGTGTTCTTTTTTTTAACAGCACTCTGAAATAAAATAAAAAAAATAATGATTCATAGCAGACTGTTTCCTTCTCCACTTAATGTTGCCTGTTATGGGAAGTATATAGCTTTGAAAGGTTGAATCATTATTTATGAGGATCAGTACAGCTGAAAGGTGTCACTGCAGCAGTGGCCATATGTAACTGCATTGAAAATGGAATTTGTATGGGATCCCACTGTTGGTGAGTTATGATTAGTGCCTGGGGAATTAGAAAATAATGCCTCTTGTTTATGTTTCTTTTCAAGCAATTTAAGAACTTACCATTCAAGGGAGATTAATTTTTCTTTTACCCCTTTTTGTAGCAAGGTTGCAGTTTTTATAAATCAAAATTTTGACACATGCTTTCTATATTTGTTATTTAAATCAATGTCTAAATCTTTGTCACTTCTCTTACAAGGGGAAGCGTGTTCTAAGGCAGATGTGCTATACTGCAGGTCCAGAAACGTTTTTAATTTAGAAAAATGTTCTAAATCTATCTTGTGTGGCTCCTCACGTCTCCGAAACTGTTTGCTGTTTGAATTCCAAATGGTGTTGGCTCCATTCAAGAAATCTGTCTTTTAACAGTTTGTCGAGATGCTTTTCACTTGGGATGGGGTAGGGAATAATACAAGCTAGAGTTACAGAGCTACGAAGAACTATTTTGAATCTTGTAGAGCAAAAATTTTTACTACTCTAAGCATATATAATACTCAAATGACCAATTCATTCAAAGGTGATTTTAAAACCCATTGAGACGTATCTTTCTCTTATTGGCATCACACCAAATCTTCTTAGTCTTTTCTGTCATCTATTTTTGGGAGTTAGAAATCCATATCCTGTCACAGTGCAAATACACAACTTGTGTCTTCAACCTGTTTTCTACTGACAAAATAAGAGCTGATTCCCTACTGTTGAAGTTATCTCAAAGTTATCTTAAAACCCTTAACATTAAGCAGTATAATAAATGTATGAATCTTTACATAACATGTTTTTTGAACCGTTTTCTCAACAAATGAGATACTGTCTCTGATCCACCAGCAGTGGCAGAGGGTGTATCGGGCTGCACTCCTTCCCTTCTGATCTCTAGTTTGTGAGGTAATTGGTCTTACTTCTCAAAGGCAATCTCAGGAGTAACACACCATGATGTGTTGATGTTTCTACTGACATTACTTTTGCCAGAATGCTTTCTGGCATTGGGGGAAGAAGGATAAATGATGTGGGTGCCTTGGTGTGACCTTTGGAGTTGGAGCATATGGATATCTTACGAGATTCCAGCCTTCTTGCTTACCAACAGTTACTGGAAGGTATTTCTTCCGACGTTTGTGGTGCCAGCTTTCTACCTAGCCAGCGTAGCAGAGCTTGTGGCTTGTATTTCTCCTTGCGTGCCCTGAACAGCGTCAGGTCAACTGGGTGCTTGTTTTATTAACCTGGTGGGCTGGTTAGTAAGGAAAGGCTAGCTTTGTCTAGTTAGTCTAAATTACACACAACTCAAACCAGGTTAAGAAGATACACAGTAAGAACTTTTATTTGTAACAGTTAAAATAGGCAACACGCTTAGAAACTTATGCAAGATGCAGACAAAAAATAAAGGGCTAAAATGCTTATTCTATTTATTCTCAGCTGATATTAGAAAGGTCTTTATCCCATCCTACTGACTTGGTCCTTTTCTGACAAGATTTTCTTGTTTGCACATAGCTTTCGGGTCACATCTACTGGAAAAAGCTTGTTCACGAGGCTCCATCAGTTAGTTACCCTTCTGATGAGAGAAAGCTCCGTCACACCGTGTCTTTGGGAGCATAATTCAGGCCATTTTCTGATTCTTGAGGAACCTCTCATTTCTTATTCAGTCTTTTCTATAAAATTTTTTGGACAGTGCAGTATTAGTCTTTCATCCCCAAACCCATTTTGTTCATGTCTATCCAGACAAGGTGTCATCATTGTTCTTAATTCTTACATTATTAGAGGCTGAACGATATATTTATTAGTGTATGCATTACCATCTTACTCTTGACTGGTTCAACCAAAGGGGAGTAAACCTCTTCACCTCCCTTTTGGACTTAGTTTTTAGGAAAAAAAACCAGTCTTCATGGTGTATTGTCTACCAATGAGTGTATTAACATATTCAATGGTGTGCAGAGTTCTGACTGGCTTTTTCCTGACACTCAGAAGAATTATATGTCAGAAGACAGCACAGAGCTTATCTGCGTGTTACTGCTTAAGGATGGACCCACTGAAGTAGGTGACAGAAGACTTGGGGGGCATAAACTGAAGAGTTTTAGGACCAAGGGCTAGAGAGAAATGGATCTGTAGCAAGCTTGGCAAATTGCTTTTCTTTTAACTCTTCAGGGTGCAAATATTACACCCACATTATCTCGTCATGTGTACCTTTTAGAACGAGCGTGCGACCACGGTCTCTATGAGGGCCTCTCAACGCTGTTACAATATTACTAATAAGGAATCATGTCTGAAGTCATGCCTTGGTCTGAAGAGAGGCCTTTTGGCAGAATGCCATGCTGCTGCAGGGCTTGAGTGAACCCCAGTGGTTTTTGTTTATTCCTGCAATTGAGTGGAGCTCTTTCATTGCAACTCGATTGCGTTTAGGGAGGCGTATAGACTTGGGAAAATAAAGACTTGGATAAAAATATCACACGCTAAATGTCTCCCACAGCCTCCAGGAAGCTTGACCAGCTCAATGGCAGTTGTCGGCGTCTGCTTCAGGAAGTGCCATGAGCCTGTTGATCAAGCTGAAAGAACTATATTCCTTGTGTTCTACCTCAGCTGTGGCAAAACATCAAAAGTTAAGGCCTTAATAGCAGGTTTCCATTTGGTTTGGTTCATTAACTACTCATTTAGAAGTAGTAACTGCTTAGGGGCACAGAAAGCCCGTCTTCTTGTTTCACACCATCATTAGGAAACACAGGCACAGCAGCCTGGCCTTCCAGGCACTGAGTTGGGAATTCTTGATTGTGATGTTCTTTGTATGGATGCCTGTTGTTAAGTTTCGAGTGACTGGAAGGCATCAGGAAAATCAATGAGGCGCCTGTAGAGACTTTGCAGGCTTCTTTTGCTTTTTTCTTAGAAGTGCTAGTTTTGAGTCCATGCTTTGAAGGGACTGTTCCATGCCGAGCACCACTGAAGCCAATGGTAGTGTTCTTAAGAGTACATTATCATGAACATTGTGAGTTCTTCAGTTTATCCTAGACTCGATGAAGCTGCAGTTCTGCTGTCCGGTTGAAGCTGTGTAGCCATTCTGCCAGTTTAATTACTGACGTGCTCTCAGCTCAAGAGAAGAGGCTTGCAAAGGTGGTATGAGCATAATAAAACAATTGAAGTAATGCAAACATCCAAGTAAGTTCATTTTTGCTGGTGATGTCTCCGAGCTAGATGGGGCAAAATCTAGCAAAGACGATGGGGGAGAAACAATAGGAAAAGCATTGCAGGAAGTTTTCATCTTCAGTAGCAAATAGAAGAGGTGATAGCTTTCGTTTCCAAGTCTGTGCCTGTGAGGAAGTGGGCTACCCCTCCATTTACATGAGTGGCTGTTGCCTTCGTGTTGTATTGCCGTGATAACAGGGAAACATAAACCAGTCACTTGGACATGGACATCATCCTCCTATTCAAACAGAAAAGAATAACATAACAGTGAGAGAAACTCTACTGAAATGAAATCCTGGGGAAAAAATATTTTTTGCCTTTTTCCTCTCCATTGTGTGACTGAAAGTGGTCCTGCTATTTACTGGCAAGAAGACGCGGAACAATATGCACTCCATCAACCTTGGAACAGTCTGCAGATCCCCCTGGGAATTGTTTCTACTGGAGAGGGTTGTGGCAGCAATAGGTTTATGGCTTGCTGTCTCTGCAAAAACAGCTCAGGCTATAAATAGTTGACAGTTCTTAAATTGAATAATTCGCTCTTCCTCTCCAGGATGAGAAACTGGATCAAGATTTTCAAAGCCAAAAGCCTGCGACCACATATCCCTATTAATCATCTGTTTGTAATGCTGCTCAGATTTTTGAGGGAATTCTCTTATTGTTTCTGTTTTACGTATAGTGAACAGTCTCACCCAAGATCTTTCCGGTGGGGCAGTGGCAGAACCAGAAGCAGGACTTGTCTCCTGCATTTCAGCTCAAAGCTCTGCCTACCAGATTATATTCTATTGTATAGCCATATTTAGAAATTAGAATAATTTAATTTGCAAAACAATTGAGCCATCTGTAACTTCACCTGATTTGGATATGGTTTACTAAGTGATGGCTGCTTTTGAAAGCTGGGTTGATAAAGAATTGCAGGGTAGAATATTCAAACCACAGGAGTGATTGAATATCCAAAGGGCTCCCAGGCGTGTGTACTCAAGCAGATGACTTCAGTGGCTTTCACGTGTTACTCAGACCAGCGTTGGTGGTCACTGGTTTGTGTTTCACTCACATCTCTTGCTGGGATGTTAATGACGAAAGGTAAGGAGACGTTATGTCACCTGTAATGCCACTTCTGCTGCCAAGGTGATACTTCCAACTACATCTGGAGGGCTCACAAGGCAGAACGTTTCAGTCTCAAAAATGGAATTTTTAGTCCTTATATAATTTAAGAGGGTTTTTTTCTGGCATTTTTTCCCTGTGAATTTACTTCAGAGAAGATAGCTGTGGAAGTGCTGGCCGTGGTGATCGTAATGGGATTGGGCAGAGTTGCATGTGCCAGGGATCAATGGTAATCACTCAGTGGTGGAACAAAGGGGCTTCCAGTTACGAAGGATGCATTGTGTGCATGTTTATGTTTTACCTTGTGTAACCAGTCACCCAACCCCTGATAGGGCTGTTAGATTTCAACTCATCCAGTCCAGAGTATGTCTCTATTTGGGTTCTTTGCCTTCATGTATCCTACGACTGATGTTTTCATTAGCATTTAGGATGATCATGTAGGCACTGACATCCTTCACAGTGGGGAAACTTTAAGAGTTGTATTGATCTGGAAAGGAGGAGCTTTAGCCTGGCACATCAAACGGTCTTTCCTATACGCACTTTTAATGTGTGGCCAGTACTTAAGAAAACCATTCACCCTCAGAATAGTCTGAAAGTAGAGATAACAGTTTTGAAAAACCCTTTTTACAGGAAACTTTTTATTATTTTACGTGAGAAGGTGAAGCCTCTTGATTTCAGGGATGAGATTCTACATCAACTTTTGGAAAGTTTGTAAAAATCTATTAGCAAAATATACAGTAGTGTGTATTATGAATCAGGTGATGTGCACTGTTTTTTTTTCTCATCAGACTGCTATTAAGTAAAAAAATTATCTGAGGGAAATATGTAACATGTCAGAATATTGACTCAAATCCTAGCAAATTGAAACAGAAATATTTTAGATGGATGCACTTATTATGAAAGTGGTGGTTACCAGCTTAGAAACTGATAGTGAGGTTTTTTTGAGCCACTGGGATAGAAAACAACCTAAAGAACACGTCACTTACCTTGCAATTTGCAGGGTAGTGTAAAGTGAGATAAAAGTAAGTGGTGAAGTTTTCTCATGCTTAATTGAACCAAGTATGTATATTTATGAATGAATTAATAAGCTATTCCACAAATATTGTAGCTTGCTCTGAGAATTATTCAGGAAATGAAAAGCACCTATGTCATGTTAAAGGAATGAAAGGAAAATTTCTTAGCGTTAGAGAAGGGAAAATATAGCTTCACTCCAAAATCCTTAGGAACTAACTATACTAAGAAACTAGATCATTGCAAATGTAAAGTACGTGCAAAAGTGTGTTTTGAGAGCGCATCTCAGAACCTCTTAAAAATATTGTAATGAGTCAGTAGCCCTAATTTTTAGATGTGGCCAAAAAGAGTTTGGAACTGTGCATGTACGTGTGTTGCATTTGTCCAAATGTGGTTTAAACTTCCTTTTCCTCCCTTGATTCTGCATCTGCTTTTTGCTATGATAGTCAGGTAGAAGAAGCTGAGGAAGGTTGCTGTTACATCCCCTGTTTGCCAGCAATTCTAGGGAGGGCAGTAAGTGCCGGCAGCACGTGCCAGGAAGGCCAGAGCTATACAGGATGCCTGAACGTGGCTTGTACTCCAGCTGCAGGGAGCGTTTGTGAAGCAGGCCACTTCTGTTTCACCAGAAGCACCTCTTACACTGGGGTGCTAGTTATTCTTGGTTAGCACAGGTGGACAAGTGAGCCATGTCCAAGGAAAATGTGGGCTTTTTTAAGAGATTTCAGGAAGGTATGTTACAGATTTTTTTTTCCAGTTAGTGCAGGGCTGTAATTTTCTTGCCTTCATCTGCTTGAGTTGGTGAAAACGGGCTCATCTGGTGATAAAGCTTTTTGTTTTTTCTAAGTCAGTTGTCCATTCCTCATATGCCGATTAGAATCTTTTTGGCTATGAACTACTGAAACAGTCATACTTTAGAGTCAAAGTCAAAGCAACTTATCTGGCACCTCCTTAGTGATCTTATAAAACTATTGAACCTCAACAGCACAAGAGACACAAAGGTCCAGATTACAGTTAGGAATTAGGATTGAACAAACTCTGACTGTCACCTCTTTCCTAGGATGACACCCTGTAAAGAACTTTTGAAAAGGCTTTGCATGTCTTTTGGAACCCTTTGGCATTTTACTGAAGTCATCTTTATTTAAAAACCCCTATCCCAAGGATTTTTCACTTGTTTGATATAACACTATGATTTTACTTTCAGGCAACTCCAGCATGCCCTTTATGTGGGTCACATATTCCTCCTCCTCTGTACTGGTCTAGGATTTCCAATTATTTCCATATTCATTGAGCTCAGTCGCTACACAGCCAATCGAAACAGGCAGGCTGCTTTAATGTCTTTTCCACTCCAGGAGTAATTTAATCGGGGAGTGGCTACATTATTTTTTTCAGAGGGCCAAGCTGTACATGCCAGGTGATCTGCAGCAGGGAACAGCATCATTATTAAAAAGGCTTAGGCATTTCATGCCATTTTGCGCTTCTGCAACTTGTAGTGCAGCTGACGGCACTGTCTTGATGGTTTTTTATTATATGTATGATTCAAATGTAATCAGTTAGAGGCGGTGTAGAACAGAGGATGAATGAGTCATGGGACTGTATTTATATTGTCTGAGATTGAGTTTCAAAGCTGTTGAATCCTGTGATATCCTTAATCACTGCAGTATTTGTTTTACAGAAGTGCTAGTACTTACAGAGTAGATTACGTCTGTTTCTTTAGTTTCCCTCCAGAGTTAAAAAACGTTTAGTGCAAGTTTGATATTGGTATATTCCCACAGAAATATTTCAGCTTTTGTAAAACAGCAAGAGAGAGAATTGGCTGCGAGGGGAAAGACTTCAGGGAGTCCTTGCATCCATTATAATCTTCATCTCGATTGACTAATGTCCTGTTCTCCAGACGACCAGAGAGAATAGGTGAGCCTTCGCTGTTACAGGGAACTCTAGGTCCATGAGGATGTCCCTTGATATCAAGGAAAGTCTAAGGGAAAGGTAAGTTCTTTTCCAGAGTTACCAAGGAAAGAGAGAAGGTGGGGGTGCGACAGATCACAGAGTCCTGGTGTGAAAAATATATGTACTGTGCTAATTTCTTGCTGCTGAGCACTGTTATTTAGGTGGCCATCAGTTTGAGGTGGCAACTACATTTTTCTTTGGAGTCTTTGGGCCAGATTGTGAACTGGTGGGTGTCATTTCATAATGGTAGAATTGCATTCAGTCAGCTGAGCGTCACCCACTGGGAATGCCACTACAAAACTGGCCTCCTCAGTAAGTCTTTCCTGCTGCTTCTTATAAGAGTTTTGTTTTCATCTTGATTTTTGTCTTCCAAAAAAAATAAAAATCTGAATTCAAAGAATTGGAACCAAATTCTGCTTACAGTTCCTCTCAGCTGAGTATGCACCACCATTATGGTGTTTGGTGGTAAAAGTATCCGACTCTTGAAGAAAACTATCTAACTGACATTTTGATCTTTACAATGGCGTGTTAGAATCTTTCGTATTAGTATAGGACGTTTTAGTTTCTTGTTGTCTTGCTGCAGCTGTCATGGCAACTCCAGTCTTGGCACTTCCTCCCCCCCTCCACTTTGTATTTGAACTAAATAGACCTTTTCCAATTAATGTATACGATAATGTACCTGGGGCGGGGGGCAGGGGAACACCCCAGCTTCTGGAAAATTCTGATATTTCTCATTGAGGTTTTTTTGGAGACGTAGTGTTCAGCATATTAATAATGACGCTAACTCTTACACTGCTAGGATTGGATTCGGATTGTCAAGTTCCAGATGTCTTTTAAGTTCAGTGTCTAGTTAAAGTTCCTTGACTGGGTTCCCATGAGTGTCAGTGAAGAGAAGAAGCCACAGAGAGTGATTTTGTCTTAAAGACATAACCACTTCTGATTTCTTTCACCGTCTTATCTAAATGCATAATTACAGTCTGCGTCATCATTATTGTCTTTGCTACAGTTGGAAAGATCAAGAAGCCGACAGTGAATATGACTTGCATAGTATCATATTGCCTCCAGGAAGGAGACTTTGCTTGCATAGGCTGGTGTTCATTCCTATAACATAATTATGTTTACATCTGTCATCTGCAAACTGATAAGAGCTGTCTTCCAGACCGGTTCACAGACCCTTTTGTCCTGGGAAAGATGTTGGAACCTTCACATGACCTTTGAGGAGATCCAACAGGTTTGAGGTTATTGCTGATATGATTATTTAAGTTGTCATCTGTGGACCTCTGAGCTAGAGTTTAGTGAAATGAGATGAATGGGCCCAATCTCCCTTTACAGCCTGGTCTAGTGTAGTTTTGGACTGGAATTTTCGCTTTTCCTTACAATGCAAAACTTCTTCCTGTGACCCTTTGGGTAGAAACTTGATTCCTTAAAGTCGGAGTTGCTAAGTTGTCCCTTTCAGCTGATTCAGGTCTACCTGTGGTAGCAGAGTTTAGATTGCATTGTGATCAAAGATCACGTTCCCTTCTGCGCTATGCAATATTTATTATCCTAGCCTAAGAGTGTGAAGACTGCTTCCACATACAAGGAGGCCTGCATATCCTGAATTCTCTCATTTTTGCCCTGGATATAAAGGGGTGGAAAGAGGGGACTCTTTATTCTCCCACTATCAGTTTCAATTTGTGCTTGGCTTCATCTAGAGGAGCAGTTTCCAACCTGTGGTGTGTGGGCTCCTGGAGAACATGGACTGCCACAGAGGCAGACGGTGGAAGATGCCTGAAACAGAAAATCTACACTTGTGTCAGAAATGTCAACTTATACTTAAATTCAGTTTTCTGGTAGAGCCCAGTGGTTGACGTTTTGGCTCCGGCTGAGACAAGACAAGAGAGCTGTTGTAGGTTGGTACTGTTTCAGCCTTTTTGGTGCTCCCTACTTTGTGTCCTCGTAACTGTCTCCAGGACACAATGTCTCACGCTGAACATATGTGGTGGTCGTCCAGGTTTTCACCAAGTGGACAGCCTCCCTAAATCATGATGTACTTACCAGGATAATTTTCATCTTTCCTGAAGCACTTCAGCATGTGCAGTCTTGACAGCCTGTACTTTGTGTCTCTTTCCAGGGCTCATTTGACATCTTCTATTTTTTCCTCCGTCTCGATGTTTGATTAACAGTTTACGTAATTGTACTGTGATGCTAATTGCATTATCTCTGAGTAATCCAAGACATGTAGACTGATGTTTGGTTTTCAGTGGTATAGTAAGTAGGGAAGAGATCTGCTTCATCTTCACAAATATTATATTCACGTGCAACATAGGTTGTCATATGGTGCCATTGTAATTTCTGCAAGGATAGGCTGGAAAGTTTCTGAAAGATGGAAAACAATTGATTCCTGTGAAGTGATGTTGGGGTGCCTGGCAAAGCAGTTGCAGGTACATGGCAGGGGTCTGGAAGCCCACACTGTGGAGCTGACACAGACCAAAGAGGTAACACTGATAACCTATAAGGAACTGGGAAGTTCCTCTCCAGTTCCTAGAGAGGAATCTGGGTTCAAGGTTTTGGGGGATTATTCTTGTTCCCAGACATCCCAGGAGCTCAGTTGAAAGTCCAGAGTGCTGAGTTAAGCTTGGCTTTTGGTCACAGAGCAAGTGCAAATCCATGCCAGAGCATTCCTCAGAAAATGATTCTTCCAGATGGCTTGTGGGAGATATCTAGGCTGTGTTTTGACCTTCTCTTTCAGGCTCTGTTGCTGCTCACCATGGCAATGGGAACATAAGTGAGGAAATGCTGGTGGTAAATAAACATTGATACCTTTGATTCAACCGCATCACCGGACAGATGGGGAAGAGCCTGTGATGCGCAGAACCCTGGGTCTGAGGAGGGAGGCAGGGCAGTCAGAAGTGTATGGGGAGACAGAAAGCCAGATAAGAATGCCTGCCTAAGGTCAGAGAGAAGGGCTAAGCTTTATAAGATGAAGACAGGTAGGGATGTGTCTTTTTCTGTCACTTTGTTTTTTCCTCCCTTAGGTTATTAAGTTTCTGTGAACGAATAGAAAGATGCTCACTTTCTGATCTAGCTTGGCTGAGTCACTGCGTTTTGTAACAGTCACAAGTGCCCAGAAAGTCTTGTTGTAGGTAGATTCAGGCCCATTGGGTCTTGCTGACGTTGTGGAAAGACAGGTGTTAAGAGCTTCCTAACCCAGCCTGCCTTTGGGACGAGCAAAAGCTGCGTCCCTTGCTGGTGGAGGCTGCACAGGGAAAACAGGAGAGTGAGGCTCCCAGTCCACTCCTCACTCCTTCATGAGAAGAGGTGCGTTCTGGTCCAGGCCCTGTTGTGCTCTCTAAGGCTCTCTGGATCTTGTCTGCAGATACATACATCTTGAACATGTGGGATTTGTTTTGTTTTGGTTTTTTTTTTTCTTTTTTTTTTTCCCCAAACACATTTCATAATCCAAGCCAGCTGCTGCAGCTCCGCTCCTTCAGCAAAACCACTTCAAATCATGTTGAGGTTTCGTGGCTTTTTGTATCTGTGAACGTTGCAGCCAGTTTCTTCACACTGCGAGGTTATTTTAGCAACAAGGTGATTCTAAATGGCTCCCACAAACACCCTCATCTTTTGTCTCCACTTGCTTATTCCTCACTTTCCATCCCTTCAGCGAAGCAGAGGGAGCCGTGCGTCCCCAACTCGGGTATCCCGCTGCTAACGGCCAGACTGGGGGAATGCTTGAGGACGGCGCGATCTCCAGTTTAACCCAGCCCCTTCCATTTCCTAGAATGAAGGTTTCGGGTTGGAGCATGTGGGTGGTGTTTTCGCAAGCCTGCGGCGTGTTTGCGTGTATGCGGTCTGAGCGTTCAGCACCTGAAAATCGGAGCCTGCAAACAGCCTTGCCGCATTAGGAAATCTCAGCTGGGCTGCTTGTTTACTTTGAGTGTAAATGCCGCCTTGGCAGGCAATACATCTCCCCCCTCGCAGGCGCAAAGTTTGTAGGTTGATTCCTGAGCTTAAATGGCATAGGCTCGGTGATGAATTTTAAACTTGATTTTTCTATTCTTTAGTGACCGCGCGCACGTGATGCGAAGGTGCAAAACAAGTTGGTGTTCTTTGAAGCTGCTTTCAGAGGTTCTTTTACAGTATATGCGTTGAGCTAATCAGAGGGATTTGACATTTTGAGATTGAATATATGAATTAAGGAGAAAAAAAAAAAAAAACAACGGTTATTTTAAGTTTCAAAGAAGTTAGGGCACGGACTGGTCTAAATAACGGCTCCTAGCTGTGGCGTCTTGTCAGATGGTCTACCTGCAATGTTCATTAATAGCAGTGGCTGCTGCTGTACTGATGTTTCAGACTGACACAATACTTTACAAAGAATCAGCACCAGAAAAACAGATTGAGATTCAGGAGTTAATACTGTTTTAAGCCTTGGAAAGAACCTCGATAATTTCTTCCTTCAAAATGAAACTAAAACTTCCACAATAAATCATTATGGCATTACTAATAATTTAATTTTTCCATTTAGCTCATACATAGATAGCATCTGTATATTTTCTTCCAAGTGATTTGGGAAATAAGACAAATCCAAAGTGTCCTGATGCCTGATGAGATGGATGGCATTCCAAAATAAATGGAAAAAATGATTGAGAAAGTGCCTGTTTACAAGAAAAAAGTAGCAAATAGTAACTAAATGTATCCAGCTGGAGGGTTCTGGAAATAGTTTCCATTTTGTGTCCGCTGTGCCTTTGAAATCTACCTACCAGCCATAAAATCAAAGGTAGGAAAAGGTTTGCTTTCCATCACTATGGCTGACTGTTGTTTTCAGTAGGAAATCCTAATTTGTAAATTCATTCTCATTTGATTTATCAGGAGGTACTGAAGTCATCTGCCATCTGACAAGGGTTAATAAGCTGTAGTATCTCTGTTCATTTCTTTGAATAGTGGGACAGGGGTGCTGTGTCCAGTATAATTTACAGCACAGGGAAGTGTGCCTTGATGGTTTTCTGTTACAGTAGAACTAGTGCTACCCATTACAAATGCTTCTCTTCTACTATCGTGTCATCATTACCTTAACTCCTTGGGGAACTTCCCTTTTCCAAAGGAAAAAAATTCCAATGATCATTCCAGTAATATCCTTTCTGAGGGATGACTTTTTTTTATTGGTTTTTTTTTTTTTTTGTTACGTTTCCGTGTGTCTCTCTAATGAAATGGAAATTCTAGCTCTGCCTTCACAGTACACCATCTCCTTTTAGCAAGTCCTTTAAGTAGCCTGACTGTGGTGTTTTGGTTGCATGAGAGACCTCATCTTTGCTACATCGTCGCTACAGGAGTGGATACAGTCTCCACTCCACAAAAGGTGCACACAAAATAGTGGTCCTGAGGGCATGCAAGAAGAAAACTCAAAATGGTGCTGTGAGTTCTTGACCAAGGTATTTGCCTCACATCTGCTCCTCAAATTCCTTCTGTCTGCCTCTGTGTGACAGATTCATGTGAAATTCCAGATCTGCCAACAGCTGAGGAACCTTGCTGTGTAGCTGCAATATATATGCCCAGTATTTAGTTTTAGCCTCCTAATTTTGAAGGCTAAAATGAGATTCCGGAGGAGTCCTAATTTCAAGGTATTTACTGTTTTCTTGCTCTTTTTCCTCTGGGCTGGAGCCATAGTTTATGCCTGATTGCCAGCACCAATATCTCATTTCAGTAGACCAGTAGACTCTACTGGTCTACAGAACCAGGCTGGTTCTGCTAGGGTCTCTGAAATGGGCTGTGCATCTTTAGGGAGAATGAAGAAGCTATTTGATTCCTTACTGTCACAATAAGTTCACTGGGGGCCTGACTGGACCTGACTTCCACTGTGCGAAGTGTTGGAACAGTAAGGAGCATCATTGTTCTGGAGCGGCTTACCATGTAGGGATACAAAATGGGTAGAAAGAAGACCTAAAGAGCACCCAAAAGCGTGCTAGGAGTCCATGTAGGTTTTCTCTGGAGCAAACCCCCTGCCTGGGAGCCTGGCCATTCTGAAGGGAATGCAGTGAAGACCCCATGTGGAGCAGTTGGGTCTCACATCACTGATAATGGTGGCAATATTTGCTACTCAAAGTTGGGACCAAAAGGCTTTATTTATTTAACCATCTGTTTGCAATGGATTCTCACCATCTTTTTCGTGTATCCACAGATTACTTTTCTCTCCATATGCCACATTTTGCTGTTCTAACAACTTCTCAAAGGACTGCTATTTTTAGGCCTGTAATAATGGATGTATGCGTGACTCCTCAGCTAGCAAGCAGCTTGTTAACTCCAATTCATGCCTGCTTCTTGCATTTCTTGTGTTTAAAGTCAACCATACATTTTAAGGTACAATATCTGGGATAAAGCAGAAGCAGATATCTAAAACCAAAGGGGAGGTCAAGAACTTCTCGTTTATGTTATATTCTTTTCCTTTTCTGCCGAGTTGGACTTACTGGAAATGCATTGTACTGTTGCACTGCTCAGATTGCGTGATGTCCAGTAATCCCCTACAAGTGGCTGAAGTTCAGAAGTAAAATGAATAAACAGGAGGCCACTGGATTAGTTTTACAGGAGGCAAGTCAGCGTGCCAAGGTTATCAGGAGGTTTCCCACTTCCTGGCACGTTCCCTCTGTTGAGCTGTGGTCTTCTGCGGTAATGAATACACTAATTACGTAAAATAATTTAGTTGGCTTAGTGCGGTGATGCTTACGCAGAGCTCTTCAGTGAAATAATCGTGTAGATTAGGTGGTCTGGGGGAACGTTTGCCCTAGTCATCCATAGGCATCTGACAGATTAGATGGTTAAGTTAGCCAGGTAAATTCCCTGGGCTCCCAGCTGTGTGTAGAGGGAGTGAGGCAGATAATTCAGTAGCTCAGTGCAGGAACCTGACCTTAGGTAGTACGAGTAGATCTCTCAGCATGCATATCTCTTAAAATAAACAAGGGAGAGTTCTGCCTATGATAGTATCCTTGTCCCCGCGGGGTTATCTATAAGATAATTATGGGGTTTGAATTTCCCAGTTATTTTTGAGGGAATACGCTTTCCTTAGTCCTTTTTGACAGCAACTTAATAGAACCAGCTGAAGTACTAATCAAGAAGAGCAGCCGTTAGACGTAGTTGTCTTTCAGAAGTAGCTAAAAACAGTACCTAAACAGCTAGAAGCGTGTGGCTTCTCTGACAAGAGAAGAGGTGGAAGAATACTGTTTTGAAGCAGGGGAGGGTCAAAACAGTGTTAAAAATCCAGAGGAGTAATGAAGAAATGTAACATTTCCTGAATAGGAGAATTGTTTCTTGTCCATGTCTGTTATAAAACACAAATTTATGCTTAGGGAATAGGTTGATCATCAAAATTACAAAGGTTTGAAATAGTTCTCTGCTATACAAGAGTTTTTTTGCACCTTCCAAAGCAGTTGGTATCCTCTGCAAGAGGCAATGCAGACCATCGCATGGATGGCTGATCTGATCTGTCAAGCATCTTTTCTTGCCTGTATTTTTCTTTAAAAACACAGGGGTTTCCCTCAGCTTCTCCAGTTTTACTGATGAGCTTTTTGTCATGCTTTCAGTGCTAAGTCAGGTCAAGTTTGTGGTCAAGGGTACATACCAGAGGAGAGAATTAAATCACCACCATGCCCTGTGCGTGCTCTTACTTAGCACTTAAAAATTATCTTTCTGTGGGAGTTTTGTTTAAACCAGGTATGAATTGCCTTTTTTCACTTGCTCCACGTCCACATGCTGACACTGTTTGCTCATATTTCATTCTTTCTTATAGGATCTTTCAGCTGATGTTTGCCAACTAACATCTTAACCTGCAACTAACTAAATGTAGGGTCCTGCACCTGGGGAAGAAGAACCCCAGGCACCAATACAGGCACCAATTTGGGGTGGATCTTCTGGAAAGCACTACTGAGGAGAAGGATCTGGGGGTCCTGGTGGATAGTAACCTATCCATGAGCCAGCAATGTGCCCTTGTGGCCAAGAGGACCAATGGGATCCTGGGCTGCGTAGGGAAGAGTGTGGCCAGGAG
>VXAK01015788.1:57476-106191 GCA_013399435.1 Arenaria interpres
TTGAGGGAGGATGGAGCCGGACACTTTTCAGTGGTTCCCAGTGACAGGACAAGAGGAAATGGGCACAAACTTGAATATAAGAAGTTCCACTCCAATCTGAGGAAGAACTTCTTTGGGATGAGGGTGGCAGAGCCCTGGAAGAGGCTGCCCAGGGAGGGTGTGGAGTCCCCTTCTCTGGAGATCTTCAAGCCCTGCCTGGATGCCGTCCTGAGTGATGTGCTCTGGGCAACCCTGCTTTGGCAGGGGAGTTGGACTGGATGGTCTCTAGAGGTCCCTTCCAACTCCGACAATGCCATGATTCCGTGATCTTCCACCAACAGTAGCTTTCCTTCCTCTTTTAGGCAAGAAAGTGTTAAATTCTCTTGTCATTTGTTCTTAAGATGCCAGTCCTGGAAAACTCTGCCTGTTAAATCGACTGCAGCGAGGAAAAGGAGATTCTTTCCCATCAATAGGAAAACCATTGTTTTTGTTAGGGACCATTGAAATACTTGTTGTGAGACATTTTCTTGCTGTTTCTGAAAGCCTTTGTTGAAGTATTTCTGTGACAACAGAACAATATACAGACAGAGGCTGGTGGAGGTGTAATGATAAAAGCTTATACGGAACCCTTGAGGTATTTTATTAGTGTGAGAGGGTTTCCACCTCTGACGCGTGAGGTTTCAGCAACTTTATTCATATCTACTCCTCGGCAGGAGTGTTACAGCTTATTAAGAGTTAATTCAATAGTAATCAGTTATCAGCATAAGGACCCTTAAGTGTTTAGACCTGTGATCTGGAATGCATTGCACAATTACAGTAAGCCCTTCAGAGAAGTTAACGGGACAATGTACACTTATAAGAGACTACAGAAAACAGCTGCGTTTCCTTTTCCACAGGTTGGAAAACAGGCAGACTAGAGGACATTGGCTTGGGGGTGGGAGTATCTTCCTCTGAGTTAAACTGCCATGCGTTCTCGTTGAATATGGTATGATTTTAATATTCTACAGAAAACTGCATTGAAGGGAAGGGAGAAATCTGGAAAGGCACGGCAGCAATTTCTTCTTTTTATTTCATTAGCTTGCGTAGCTGTGCCAGCACACGTTCTAGCCAATCTTTGTTAAAATAAAAAATAATGCTATCATTTGCAGGCAGGTTTCCATATGAACAGAAACAAAGACTCAGTAGCGCACAGCTTCATCTCATAAAGAAATCTCTTCAAATATTCTGGTAGGTTATGAGAATTAGACTTCTTTTTTTTTTTACTATTCCTGTTTTCTGAAAAGCTTTATAAATGCCCCTAATTCAGAAAATTTTTATTTGAAAAGGTAAATTATCCTTACAAAAAAAAAAAAAAGTAGTTGGGTTTGCAGCAACTTTGATACATGACTTGTTAGATCAAACCAAGCCAGTTACCTTTGAAGTACAATGAGAAAATACGTTATAG
The DNA here is from genome assembly GCA_013399435.1 of Arenaria interpres. Taxonomy (NCBI): domain Eukaryota; kingdom Metazoa; phylum Chordata; class Aves; order Charadriiformes; family Scolopacidae; genus Arenaria; species Arenaria interpres. The sequence continues at coordinate 58,900 of VXAK01015788.1, forward strand.
TGTAAGTTCATATTGCGTGTGTTATTTCATAACTTTGCATGAAACGGGCTGGGCTTTGCTTCTGATTGAAGCCTGAAGTTGCTGTTTTAAGAGATAGGCTCTTTGTAACCTTTCAGGAAATGCTGACCTGACTGCGGGCTGTGCTTCTCCTCTGTAACAAAAGGAGGGGAAAAAAAAGATAGCTTTTACTGGCAAGGGAAACTGGCTTTACTTATGTCATCAATCAGCCCTGTGTTAGAGAACCAGGATGCCTCTTGTGTGACCTGTTAACATTTAACACATTTCTAGCTGAATGGTTGATATTTAAGACCTATTGACAACTGTGCAATAACTGCAATTAAAATCTCCATAATAGGCTACTAGTTTTAATCCCTGGTACCAACAGAGTTTTATGACCAAAAAAACCCCTTAGATTATCTTTATGGCTGGCAGAGTATTTGTTTGAATTGAGATATTTTTAAAAGAAATTGAAAGCATAGATCCCGTTTTCAATATGATTTGAAGAAGGAACTGTGAGTTACTGTCTTATTATCCCTTGAAAATGTGGCTTGGTTTACTTAACTAAAGGATATAGAATGTGATAAGATTGTCGATAAAATAAAAAACCATATTTTTTTCTTACAGTTATTTGACCAAAAGCGATGTTTTCTGTGGGCCTGTGTGCATTCTGGCATTTTCAAAGAAACCCACAAAACCCGACATGAAGTAGAAAGTCAAAGCACTGTGATTTATTAGGCTAAAACAAAGTATACATTCTTAACCTATTGAAATATTTTATTTAGAAATAAAGCCGTGTAAGTGATAGAGAAACATGCAAAGATAAACTTCTTAATTCTGCTGAATGGACCTCAGTAAAACTTTGTAGATAACTGTGTTTTACAAGATAGTTCTTTACTTTTTGGTTGTCTACAGGGTTTTTTTCAATTCCTTTTTCAAAGAAGAATTTAATGGTCAAGTACATAGACTCTACAGTATTAAATATAGAAAATATTAAAAATATAGAAAAAATATAGAAAATATTAAGTACAGAAATATCCTTTCTTTTTCTCCTCTCTCTGGAGCTTTTCTGCAGAGACTTTGCTGTGATTTATCTTTTCAAGTTCCCCTAATAAAGAATTGGCTACTTTAATGATGAAGGTGAAGTCTGTGGGATTCGAATATTACGTGAGCCTCAAATGAAAAAATGAAAAAGAGATTTGGAAACTTCTCCTAGAAAGAGAAAAAAATGTGACACTGAAACAGCTAAAAAAGCTTGGGCTTTTCAAAGAATTGCTAGGGGGACTCTTTCCTGATATATCAAGGAAATACCAGGCCTCTGACCAAAACCACGTACCAAAAGAGTGGTGATGAAATAAATGGGACTTTGCGGCACGTGTCGTTTCATTGTAAGAGCTAACCTAGAGGAGGAAGGAAATGGAGACTGAGTGGGGGGACTGGCCTCTTCCTGTCCATCAGGACTGACCAGACTGATGGGGAAATGCAGATCAGCAGAGCTTGGGGCTTGGTACGTGAGCTATGAGACCTGTTAATGCTGCATGTTTTAGAGATGCCTGTGGGGCTTGGGTGACCTGCCTCAACGCTGTACCAGGTTACAGTTACTTTCTGGCTTCCTGGTTATTAGTTTGTAGTCCAAAACTTGATTTTCTTTTGCTGACCAGCTAGGGTTTACATTACAATATTAGTCCCTATCCTGATAATTGTTACTCAGCCTAGAAAACAAACCTAGAAAAACAGCCTAGAAAATCAAACCCTTTACACCTTGTCCACCAAAATGTTTATTGCCTTGTCCCCTTTACTCTTAATTATTTTATTTGAAGCACTGTCTTGGTACCACACTACCCAGCAAATCTCATTTGAAGTAGAGGGAGCACAAAATTTAGGGCTCTGCGTTACCATGAGAATATAGCATTAGACTTGAGGGAGCCAGATGTCTTTCCTCAGTTCCCACGTGCTGGACTCAGGAGGGAGGAAACCTTTGCTGCTGTCAACTCTGCTGGAGTTAATGAAGTTCAAGTCCACCATCTAGCTTGGTACGGGGGATTCTAGCTCTACCAGGGGGTTTCTGGCAAAGAGAAGACAACGGAATCTCTAGGTCAGACCAGATTGCTCAGACACCCTGAAACTATAGTGCTACCTTAGAAGAACTTTGATAAGGTAGGGACCTTAAGTCACTGTTACTGTACTTTATCACCCAACAGCTTTTCTCAAAGCAGTGGACTTTCATTGCACTTTGCAGGTGTGACCGAAAGGCTGGTCTGATGGCAGCTGAACCTATGAGCGCTTACACAGCCCTGAGTAAGCAGTCCTAGGTAAATATTGTGACATGCACAAACTGCTTTCCACTCCACAGCTCAGCCTAGCTAGGTTTTCCTGTTTCTGTACACAACTTAGTCGTGCACGTTTGGGCATTTTTATCAACGGATAAATGACTCTTCTGCTTAATTAGATATGTGCTAAACCTTTCACTGATTCATGACCTATGTGACAGGTCTACGCACGTGCACTGGGCTCCAGATTTCATTGAAAGTCTGGCTGTGGTACTGTGTGATGGACATCTGGCAGAATCCTTAGGCATAAAGTGACATTAGTGTATAAAAAAATATTTTAGGTAGGAATCATATGACACAGTCATGAAGAGATGGGTCTAAACCCACAAGCATTCATAGTGTGTCCCTACATAGGTGTAGATCTTTTCATTTTTACAGGCCTTGCTGCTGCTGACCTGAGCTACTTTTTGTAAGGCTGTGGTGATCTTTGCTCTTCAAAGGAATGACTGTTCGTTCTTGCGGAGGCAGTGAGTTTTCTTTTGCTTGTGTAAATCACCGAGTGTGTGTGTTTAACCATTTCAAAGTGAAGGAACAGCATTTTTTTCCAGGTCCAGACTTTAACGGATAAGCAAAATTTATCCCATTTTTTGTTTTAGTCAGGAAATACTAAAGGATTTTGTGTTCTATCCATTTTATTATGCTGGCTCTCTGAGTTGTTTCAGAAGAAACAACTGGTATATTGGTATATACCTATTTCAGAAGAAACAACTGGTATTCTGGTATAGCTTGGTGTTATGTTAAAACAGAGTTAGTCTTTCTGGAAGCCCTCTATACGCAGAGCAGTTGATGAATGAGATCTTAAAATGAAGTAAATTAGGGTAGTATCTTTTAACTGTTCCTTGGCTGTAGCTTGTCCTTGTTTTGTTGGGTAGTTTCCTACAAAAAGGAACCGTTCTCAGTTAGCATGCTCTTCTCTTTGATGTGGCATAGGGCTGTTTCAATGTCATGTGACTGGAGTAAAATGCTCCTCTTTGACACGTTTACAAAACCGAGATGGCACTTACCTACATAAAATTGAACTGAAGGTTGTGCTCAGAAGATGCTGGTCTTTCAGCTAAGTTGGACATCTCAGCTGTCTAGCCCAATCATTCATTTTTAGGACTAGCAACTATGATAGTTTGTTAATTTGCTTTTAAAAGACCAGGCCGAACTCCAGGTCAATTCAAATGCATATTCTTCATTTCCGTTTTAGCAAAGTTCAACACACTTTTGGAGCAACTGAATTCTTAAAACTTCAGGTCAGGGCTTGCTAATGAGAAATGGACCTTTAGAGAAAAGCATTGTCATTTCTTTCCCATGCGAGCGTGGAGTTGGCCTGCCTGAGTCACAGCATCTTCGAAAACAGCAGTGTGTGCTTGTCATCTCTTCTCTGCATTTTCTCTTTGGAGCTTGACAGGGCATGCGTCTGTCACATTGCCTGCTGGAGGATAAACAGAGCGGTGGACACTTCCAGGGAAGTCACGTAAAGGCTTTTGGAAGTATCCTGTACTACTACCCCCAACTAGCAATTGTACTGTGGATGTGCGAGTTTATGTACCTACAAATCAGCGGGTTTAGCGGGGAGGGGTAGCGTGTTGTGGTTGTAAGGTGGAAAGCTGAGTCTCATACAAAAAATAACATTCCTAATACAGACTCCTGCGATTGCTGGTTATTGATCTGTGGAAAACATCCAAGTCTTCCACAGATAACGTTGTTCTAAGGGAGAGAAGGCAGTTCTGGGAGCGTTGTTGCAGTTACTTAAAGTAATAGTGGGTTTTTTTGTAATAAACAATGATACTTCTGGTATGTGGAGATAATTTTAGACGTTACATTGGTTCTTTTCAGATGTAGTTAGAACTTAATTGATATTTAACTTTTGTGGGTTTTTTACTTTAAAGCTGGTTTGATTTACAGTGGAGAGTGGAAAGCAATGATGCTTTCACTCTTGTGTCATCACATTGATACACCCACACACAGGATGTGTATGCACTGAGAGGGCAACGGGACCCCAATACTCCTTTTGAGTGTTTTGTTTGTTTTTTTTAAATAGAAGCAATGATACTGTAAAGGTAATAATTAATACTGAATTTCTACTGTAATAGAAATAATAATTACAATAGAAGTTGAAACAACTCTGGCATGTTTACTGCATGTAACAGCAGAAGGCTTTCAGCCTTTCTGTTCTGGACTGTCTTTGGGAAAGTCACTTTCAGGAGCACTGAGCCCATGTGTAAGTGCATGGTCTGAAAAAAGTACTCACGGGCTTCAGAACTCAGCCGAAGTGGTGTGGCAAACAGTGCTGTTAAGTAAAGTTACTGATTTACCTTGATAAGAGGGAACCAATTAAATTAGCAGCACTGGGGTCCAGAGTACTGCTGAAGGGAAAAGTTGTAACTTCTGCATTGGTTTTGTAACTTTCAGAGTGAGAAGCTCCTAGCACTGTCTTGAATGTAAAACCAGCCACTTCTCAGTTCCCCTACAACAAGAAAACACAGTATTTCCAGGAACATTAGTGCTTTTGAGGGTTTCTGTTTAAGACTGCTTCTAATAGTTGTTGTAACCTATTTGCAAGATGACCAGATTGTAATTGTCAGTTATACAGGGCAACAGTGTAATTGTGGGCACAGTTACATACCGAGACTTTTCTCTTTGAGAGTACATGTGGCAATGCAAGTAAGATTTTTCTATTGAAGATGACTCTGGAATCAAAGATTAGGAAATAAAGATTTTTACGGTAAGTTGTCTACTGTCTTCAAGTATTGGCATTAAGCATTTTGATTCTGGGCGCTATTTCTCAACAATCCTTTATTTCTGTTTCAAGTGCTCTATCAATTGCAAACCAGATGTTAGCATTTCAAGTGGTTTGTTTGGGATGTGTGTCAGCCCAAGAGGGAGAAGTGGTGTGGTTTTTAACAAGGGACAATACAGAAAGGCTATGAAGGTGCACTCAATCACTTTATCAGACAGGTTCTTTTCTTTAGTCAGCGTTTTGTTTAATTCAGCCCTGGGCAGATGAACTGGGCTGAGAAGTAGTTGAGAAATCATGATTTGGCACTAAGGAGGAATAATTTCTTTTTGCATTCCCTCCACATGCGTCTTAAACACTTGTCTGAGGCTAGATTTTAATCCCTGTGATATGTCCCATTCTGCTGAGTGGCTTGAATTTCAGTCAGGGGGCTAAGGGGGCAAAATCTTGTTACTGACATTTAAAGCAGACTAATTTGTCTGCAGTGCTATGCACAGTCCTTGTAATTAAAAAGTTCAAGGCAAATGCCAAGGGGCTGCAGAATGTTTTTTTTTTCCTTTCTCCTTTTTTTTTTTTTTTTTTTTGTAAGGCACTTAAAGTCTGGGTGAAACATCTGTTCCTTCCTCCTCACAGCCCATTTTGGAGATTAATATCATTCTAGTGAAATCTCACTGCAATGTGTGCTGCTGTTCAGTGAAGATGTTTCAAACACCTACACGAAAACTAATTGCAGTTGCTGCCATTCACTGCCTCTATCAAAAAAAAAAACCACTCCAAAAAAACCCCAAAAAACCAACCTGAATTTCAAAAAGGTTTGTGAGCTAAAATGGAGTTGCCAGTCTGAGTAACACCTGCAATAGGAAGCTGTGGCAGAAAGTACTTGAGAATCATGGAATTATTTGGTATTGCCCGTTCCATATGTGCTGAGAGATCACTGCCTCTGCAAACATGAATGTTTTTTTGCCATCCATTTCTGTCCTCAATGTCAAGAGCGAGGAAGTGTGGAGCTCAGAGGGGAGATATATTTAAAGAGATATATTGTTTTGAGTCCCTTTCTTCTGTACAAGTTCTCAGTTTGGCTTTTGGGAGTCAAAAATTCAGGCTTGAAACGTGTTGTCTTTTCTGTGCCGAGATAAATTTCCTATATCTCTACAGTCCCTTAAAAATCCAGATGCTGGTGAGTAACCGTGGTGGGTGCATGCTATCCAAAATTTCATACCAACCAACTTCCTTAAGTTTTGCCGCTCCCTACGACCGGATGCAACACCCTCCACCGTGCAGAGCCATTTACACAGCACTTACAATGATGACAAAACCTGTTTCTGTGTTCAGATCATTTTGGGGCCCAGGCTCCTTGAAAACAAGTGAAAAGCACTTCTGTGAGGTGGTCTGACCTCTGGCTGGGCTAACAGGTCGAACTGTGGTTGAAGACGTTTTTGCAAACAGAGGCTTTTTTAGAATTAATGTCCTTTTCCTTGGCTATCAGACTTACCACTGCATATTTGTTAAAACTTCTCTTTGCAAATAGACTAGTACTATTTGATGCAGCTGACTGCTGTGAAACACAGAGGTGTTTTTGTCAGTTCCTGGAAAAAACTTGACATTTCAGTTTGTCTCCCCTTCATCTCAGGCTCTCTCAGTTGGTGTGAAACTGTGTAGGTCTGGTGAAATCAACAGAACGGTTGTTAGGAGGAGTTACCGTCCCTCGTTTTCTGTACTGTCTGCGCAGCTGAGATGCCTTTGCTGTGACCACCTTCAGTGTTGACTTAAAGTAATCTGCTTTTTTTGGCACCGACATGGATTGGGACTGCTTTCACAAGCATGCCCATGAGATAGTAGTACAGTAACAGCTGTATATTTAAATGTCAGTCACTGTAAGGCAATGCCATCGAAGCCACCAGTACAATTTTAGAAGACAGATCTAGCAACAGAGGGCAAGTAATGGGTGCTTGTTGTCAGGGTCACCGGTCATGATGGTAAAATTCCCATGAAGAAGGTGGAAATCCCCATGGCCTGAATTTCTTCTTATGAGAATGGTGGTTCAAAGGGCAAAATAGCTCAGTTAATTTACTGTCCTGAAGTGTTTTTAAAGATACATCTTAGGTGAGTGAGATTATAAACCAGATAGGAAAGAAAGGGTACCCTGAAGAGAGAAGCAATACGTTTTAGTGAAGATAGCTATATATACAGACACATATATTTTAAGGTCAACATTTGAAGAGCTCTTTACTCAAAACTCGAATCTGTTGCTGCTTACTGAAATGAAATTGTGTGTTTATCTAAGCCATTGAGATGTAATTTCAGTTTATACCATGTTAGCACAACTAATCCTTTCAGTGATGTTCAGCTTCTGCCAATTCAGTCAATGGACTAATTGTGTGAAGTGAAGCATACAAGCACAGCAGTGCTTTATGTACTACATCTCACCACTTCCTGACCCTGTCTCACTGCACACTACCTTCTTGCAGTCTTCTAGCCCGATCTGTTGTAGAGTCAGAAATGCCCAGATTCATTTTCCCTGCTTTGACAAGCTCCTTTACGTTGCAGGAGGCCAGCTTTTATAGTGCATCCATAGGAAGCGTCTCCACTACAGCCTTTCACCACGCAGGAGACAGACTGAAGATGTAGGCAGCTGGCAAATGTGAAAGCAATGAAGAGGTGTTCTGAGGTTGGCAGTGCTTTTTATAGTATGCGCGTTTTCTGGGAAGGGCATAAAAAGGGAGATAAACAGGAGAAGATCGTGGCAAGCTGAGAAGTAGCTGTAGCGGATCAAGATGTTCCAAAAAGAAGATCACAGCAAAAAGGTAAGGGTGCCAACTTCATCCTCTCCTTTTTCCTGCTGCTTGAATATTCTCCTCAACGTCAACAATTCTTCCTTTAAAAGCAATGACATTTTCTGGAGAATCCTGTAAATACTCTAGCAGCTATTCAGCATTACTCTCAGAAAAATACAGTAGTATTTTTATACCTCCCTCTAGCCCCCTCAATTTCTACTCTAAAAGTGTTTGGGTTTTTTGCCTACAAGCTCTGCAGACTGATCAAATATTGATAACAGTTCAAAGATCAGAAATATCTCTGCATAACTACTGTCTATAGGGTAATAGTCAATCGAGCCACAGGGGGGGAAGTCGTGTTGCAGTTGATAGAAAGTCCTACAGAAGACTTTGACTCAAGACTAGAAATAATCGAAAATAACTCTGAAACCCTTATTCTTAGATGAACTGTTTTTACTTCAGGGTATGAATCGCTGTTGTCAAAAGCAGTGCCGTAACGTCACGCATGCATCCGAGGGGTGAGCGTCAGGGGGTTAAATAGATCGTGTTCGAGTCTGATAATGCAGAGTCACAGTGTAATGTAGAATGTTACTCAGCCTTGGCCAAAGTCTACTGTCAGCTGAGTAAATGATGAAATTCCTTGCATTGACGTGGATTTGGGCCAAAACTGAGGAATTTTGAAAATACCACTGGTAGTGTTCTCAGCTCAATTGTTTTAATGTGGCTTACAGCTAGATCAATATTCATCTTCAGTCATTTAATTTTTCTTTCCTGTTTCTAAGTATATTTCAGGAAGTCTTACTAAAAATGATAATGTTGACAGTTTTAACTTCTCTTATTTTAAAAAATACCTAAGGCAGCTTTCCCTAAACCTCCTCTGTGGTCTTCATTCCTGAGCGGAGAGCATACGTGGAAAACATAGTAGTACTGTACATCGTTGCAAGACTTCTTATAACATTATGAGAAACAGAAGAGGGCCATTAAACGATAGCGTAGTGTGTGATGGTAACAGCCTCCCAGATGGAAACAAAGCTTCCCCTGAATTTGAGTAAGACTTGGTCTGAATGCTTCTGAAAAAATCCTAACCCTAGTTCTTTGGTCTTTTGGGGAGCATCTAGTAGGAGACGTCAAACAACGTTAGTTGCAGGAATTGGCCTTGATAACCGTTTCTAGTGTGCTGGTTATTAAATTTCTCCTTCAAGTCTGGCTTTATATGTTCAAATGGGACCACGTGGTGTTTTGGAAAAACATGCCTGGAAGCTGAAATGTGTGCAGTAGTTGTGGGACTGACTGCCTTCAAAATTTGAGTTGGAAATGCTTGGAGGGCCATCTTTGCTTGGATGAAATGAGCGCTTTAATATCTTGCCAGAAAGTGACAGATGATAACTTCCTAATATTTCTAAAGCATGGCAGACTTTGAGGCCTGGACTAGTTTTAAATTAGCAATGGGCCAAGTCGTGTTATTAAAATTAAATGCATGCATATGGGATTTCCTGTGTAAGGGTTTTGATACCTTTTGGGGTATTAGCACAAGCACTTCACAGCCCTGAGATCTGCCAGAGAAGTTGAGGAACGAGGTAAATTTATAGAACACTCTCAATGGTCTGGACTGAATGACCAAATTGTAATGTGCCTGAATGACTGTCCTTGTCGTTTGTCTTCCAGGTCCTCAGGCTCCATCGGCCACCAGCTGATCACGTTGCAGCAGCGTAGGTGTTGTCATGAGGATCGGGAGGTGTCCTGTCTGCTTCGCAGCTCGTCTTTTGGTCCTGTTGGGTAAACACCAGAGAGAGCCCAAATATAGAGGCAGAGCGCACGTTTTAAGAGAGCTGACAAGCCAGTTCCTGCACATACATGCATCTGTGTAAGCGTACTCCAAGTCCAGGGGCCTCTGTGGCACTGCATGGATGTAAGAACTGTTCCGTGCGTGGGGTTAGACTCTGCTTGTTGAGAGATGATGCTCCGACGAGGATTTATTCTATTTCTCCCCCGACTTGTAGGCCTGCTGGTGGTGGCCTGTTGCTTGGTGTCTATTGTTTATATGTTGGCTTGCACACCCAAGGGTGACAACCAGCAGCTTGTCTTGCCCAGAGTGCACAGTCCGACTGTGAAGGAAGGGTATGAAGCCATTCTGCAAGAGCGAGAAGAGCAACACCGCAACTACATCATCAGCTTGAAGAAACAAATTGCCCAGCTGAAGGCTGAGCTTCAGGGCAGGAACGTGCAGCTTAAGAACGTGCAGGACCAGTACCCAGACCCCTTGGACATTCGGCTTGACCACAGTAACCCGGAGAAGGTCCAGGCTAACCTGCTGGCTTTCCTCCGTTCCCAAATAGACAAAGCAGAGGTGCACAGTGGCATTAAGCTGTCCACAGAGTATGCGGCTGTGCCCTTTGAGAGCTTTACCCTGCAGAAGGTGTACCAACTGGAGACTGGGCTGACGCGTCACCCGGAAGAGAAACCTGTAAGGAAGGATAAGCGAGATGAGTTGATAGAGGTGATCGAGTTAGCTGTTGGGAGTTTGAACAATCCAGAGGGGAACAGCAATGCAAAACACCGTCTATACACAGCCTCTGACTTCATTGAAGGTTTGTATGCAGACAGCAGGTTAGAAGGTCCACATAGTGTTGGTGAGGGGTTCTGGCGTGTCTGCATTGTTGAGGGAGATGGGCATTATCTCAGAGCCCAGATATCTGGGATGGTGTTAGTGCTGTCACCCAGTGATGCTGTCTCAGGCACAACTGCAGAGTGGCAGCTTTCCTGGGGAACGAGACTTTGTGGCAACAGAGCCTGCCAGTCTCTCCTAGTGACCACCAATGGGTGCTCACAACTCCCTAGTCACGTGCTTGCCTCAGAACTGTCGAAGTAAGGAGTCAATGACCGGGCTGCAATCCCAGATCTGTTACCAGTGTTAAGACTGACAACTGCAGTTCAGATCCATACTCCAACGTTACCCTTGCTTCCACCTGCCCAGCTCTGCCAGAGTCAAACTGGCAAGACAGGTTTTGAGGACAGCAGCTGAGGAGTTCAGTGACTCAGCTGGTATCACCTATAACTTCAAATGACTAGCAAAGCTTAACCTTTACAGGGTATCTCCTATATTGCGAGTGGTGCACCTCAGCCCTTGGACTCTAAAACGAGCTAAACAGCCTTTACCCTCACGTGTAATACTGAGGTGGTAATCGTGGATTTTTGAAGTGCCGCTTTTAACAGTTTTTACTTCACGTCTTCTGTCACTAAATCCAGAATGCTTACTTGTTTCCAATCAGACTACTTTTTTCCCAGCCAAAGAGGGGCACCAGACGTATTCCAAGAGTCCTGCTGTCTCTGTGGTTGATACCTGTGCAGGTTAGCCTCTGCTGCATGGCAGCTCTGAATGAAAATGGCAGGGACATGCACAGCAGAAACATGATATGAGACAAGATTTCACAGATCTTGTTTCCAAGGGCTATTGACCGTTTCTTATTCAATGAGAGTGCTACACTTTTTACTTGTAATATGGCTGTCCTAGTTTCACTTCAGAGGAGCTGGCATATTCCTGCTTGTTGTTCGATAATGTCTGTAAGTGAGATGTTTGTGCTGCAGACTTAGAGGGCATGTGGGTAAGATGCCTACCTTTTATGGAATGATGGCTCTGATGTGCTGAACACAAGCCCTCATGCTTGTCCTGAATTTTGCTGTGGATAGTTTTCTTCATCCAGTATTTATGAATAGAGGAGAGCAAAAAGCATCCTACGTGTGGTGAATATGAGGACAAACTATTGCTGTTGTGCGGTGGCCAGTTGTTCATTTCCACTGTCTGTATACGCTTCTCCAGTGATCGTGGTATCAAGAGACAGCAGGTTCTTGAAGCCATATGCTGGGATCTACCTGCCAGTCAGGCAGGTGCCTCCCACAGCAGGGACACGAGTTGCTCAGACTGTGGAGACCTTGTTGAGGCAGGTCCCAGCCCCGCTCTGGTCCAGGCACTTCCTCCACACCAGTCAAACTCCTTTTGCTCAGACATGGGACCAGGGCATGGGCAGCGAACTGGGAAGTGCTGCTGCCTGCCAGCATCTGAATGCATCGTGGAGCTATGTGCTTCCAGTCTTCTCCTTTCTGTTTCTTGTTCAGTTCATCGTTTCAAAATATGTTTCTACCATTTATTATAGGAGCTGAACAAGTATGTATAGCTTCGGCACCAGCTCTTTCGTGTGGAGAGGGTGAGGGGAATGGAGGAGATGTTTTCTGCCAACATTGCTTAATATTCTATTAAAGTTATCCTTTTTCTTACAGCCTGCCTTTATGCACAATCGAGGGTCTTTGCTTAAGGAACAGGGCAGCATCTGGCGATCTGGTGTACAGAAAGGGGAAGGGATGCACACTGCAGTGCTGGCTCTGTGGAGGTTCTTCATGCACTGGTGGCCTTGCTGGCTTTCACATAGTGCAGCAAAATATTCCAGAGGGAGGAAGCCCTGAATGCGACTTGGAGCTCAAGAAGCTGGAGCCCTGCATGCGGCTCAGTCTGAGCTCAAGAACCGTTCCTTTTGTCCTCCTCCCCTGCAGGGCAGGCCTTTGCTTCTATAGGTGCAAGGTAACAAATGCTCATTCTAACTCAGCAGTGCAAACCAATTTGTTTGCAAATGCAGGGATCCATACATCAGAGCTGACTTGGCAGAAGATTTCCCTGCAGAGTTCCTTTGGAAGTCTCTGTCACCTCTTGGCAGTCTCTTTTCCCCCATCCTCCATTCCCTAAGAGCGGCAAAAACTGCCAATCAAAGCACAAACAAACCCATTGCTCCGTATAACTTGAGCAGGAGAAGGCAGGACTGAGTTTTCTGTGCCAATTCCACATTTCAAGTATGGTTTGGACTCAGAACTTGTTTTGAAGACAGTGCTCTGCAGGTGCCACTGCCTACACAACGAGTTAGTAACAGGCTGGATTCCATGGCAGCTTCTAGCAGCTTTGTCTCAATCCAGCAACACAACAACAGCGAGCGACACTACCCAGCTGGCAAAGCCAGCTGTTTTCATTTTCTGGAACTACCCAGGGTAGATGGAGCTTTCTGGGAGACGCAGCCCAGGTCTGCACTGAAAGTAATGCTACTTAACCCTCTGATCTTTTTATCTTCCAGCTGCTGTAGCAAAAGCAGCACACAAAAGCTTTATGCATCTCTTAACGTTCAAGAGGGCTATTGCCCTCCTCTTAATGTTGAGCAGGTAAAGGGAGGTGCTGAAATCGGGGCCAGAGACAGGATTCAAAACTTGAACGGCTGCTCTTGATATGTGAGACGTGTCTGCGTCTCTGCCCTATTCAGTGAAGCCTTTGACTCCAGCTTTACTCAAGCGTGGTGCTGATCCCGAGTCTTACTAGCGTTTAGTGGTACAAGTTAATCTTGTTTGGTTGGGCCTTTTGTGTGGATTTTTCAATTCTTGTGGGTCGCATCTCATACCCGCTATCATTTTTTCAGTACTGGTTCATTGCCGACATAAGCCAATAGGCAGGGTGGTGGGGCGGTGCAATAAATTTGATTAAGGTCTCTATCTCTTCCTCTTTTCCGTTTCATGCCTTTATTCTTGTCTTTGCAGTGGGAAAATGTTACTTCAAACGCTTCTTACATTTGAGGAGAAATGTTTTGTCTTTGTGGCTGGGGTGTCTTAAAATAAGGCTTGCATCCTTTGGAGTTTCTAGACAAAACCACTTGTGCGTGGGAATTAAACTATGACCCTAGTGCCTTGCATCTGAGCTAAACTCCTTCTCGGCAGATTTGCTGTTACTTGAAATTTGGATAGGATTCTCAGACAGTTCTCCTTCCAGGAGTAATAGCTGACACGTGGTGGAATTTTCCATTTTTTCTTACTCAAAACCGAGAGAACCACACCTTCTCCCTGGGGCCCGAAACGTATCCATCTGGCTGCTGCTCTGCTTCTCTCTTCACAGAGGCACTCGGGCTGTTCAGCTGCTAGAATCCTCTCCTCTCCCCCTTATTCCTCCTACTTCTATACCAAGTTCACTGGTTTTCTGCCACAAGGAGTTAGGAAGAAACGACATAGAAAAGATCAGAAATTTCTGTGTCTTCTAAGTAGGACAAACAGAGCCAAGGACTGCTCTGTTTCCAGCAGAAAGCCAGTTGCTCAGTGGGCAGAATAACAGGTCTGGTCATTAATTTATGCAAACGGCGGCAGACCTGAATAGATTTAGAAGTCATTCATTTTCTCAAAGATAGAGAGAATAATTTGGGGACTCTGGCAAGCCTGGATGTTGTGTCCCATAAGTGAATGTAATTGCTGCCTGGTGATGCTTTTTCCCAACAGGAACAGTTCCAGAAAATCCCTGGGTTGCTTCACAAATGCCCTGCCGTGGCACTGTCAAATATGCTGTATCATAAGTTTTCCTACCTGAAGTATGTGGCTGTCTAGTGACTGGAATTTTAAATAAGGTCCCAGAGACAAATGAAAAGGAGTAGCTTTGCTTTCTCAAATTGATAGCTACTGGTGTTGGGCTAGCTGATGTAGTCTTGCCCTGGAAGCTTATTGGGAGAAAGGATGATGCTCTTCCTCAAAGGATAAGATGCATGATTTTTCTGCATGTGAAATGGGAAGACCACCATAACATTGAGTTAAAATGGGGACAATTAATGCCGATAAATCCTAATAGCGGTTCCTGCACCATCTAACAGAATACAAGTAATGAGCACAGGCCCAGGGAGTCTTTCTATTGACAGTGGAAGACCTGAAACTTATGGTCTGTGGAACTGAGGTTAAAATTGTCATCCACTCAACAGCATTTTGTTAAGGTTGTGTGGCTGTGTGCCAGTTATCAGTTCCATGTAGATCTCTGAAACTTTTTTGCCTACCCGGTTGAGTAGAGATCAGGTATTTTCCATTTCTTTAGAGAGCTCTGGGAATTGCTGCTCCAAAGACCAGACACTTACTACTCTTCAGTCAACCCTTCAGCCCAGGTCTTTTGTCGCTTCTCACTTGTCCTTTTCCTTTGTTTAAGGGCCAGGCTTTCCTCTGACCCAAAGCTCCTGTTCACGTTTTTGCGCTGGGTTTCCAAAGGCATTGACTTTTCTCCCTGCCTCTGAAAGAAACGGTGCATATTCTGATACATAGCTGCTGTAATGGATGCAGTAGATGATCAATTAACCTTCTTTTATCCATGGTGAACATCTAGGCTTTCCAAGGCTTTCATTTCAGGAGCAACATTTTTAGGAACAGGTTTTTTGTTTTACTTTTTTGGGACTACTTTTTTTCCCCTCCTCGTAGCTCGTCTTAGAATTGAGGCTGCTTGACACATCTTTCTGAATCGTGTAAAAAGTCCTGGTGGCACAAATGAAGTAGTGCCTTCGGAAATGGAAAAATCTTGTGAAAGGCAGGATGTTCTGCTGGATGAGTCCCCAGAGTGACTCAAGACATTCAGGCTCATTTCCAAGGCTCTCTGCCTGACCTTGGGCAAATGAATTTGTTCTCTGCTTCTAAAAAGAAGATACTTAAAAAAGGAAAGAAGATGCTTTTAAAAAGGAACGCAAATGGTTTAAACATGCATCAAGAATAACCATATTTAATTACATGTATTAAACTCACATACAATTGTCTTCAAGGTAAAGTGTTAGCATTATAAATTCTTGGGTTGCCATCTTGTATGAGGGAACCTTGCCCTCACCTAGGGTTCTTGTTTTTAGCTGTAGAAGTCCTGAAAAAGAACAAAATTACAGAGTTAGAAGCAACCTCAGATGTATGTATAGTACTAGGAGGGACCCCTCGGATCACAACATGCATTCTGCTTTAAGGTTCCTTCTTATTTGGCAAAGCTTCCTTTATTTCACAAACATAGTACGTATCTCTGGGGAAGTGGTATTTGTGGGCTCATTGTTGCTTGGCTGGGGTGGAAGAGGAGGTAGAAGCAAAGACTTTGAGTTGTTGCATGGTAGACATTATTAAATTTGTTAATTTAATTTAGATCTTTGCCATTATGAAAAATGGCAGTTTGCTACGTCAGACACATTAAACAGTCCTATCTATTTCTCTCTAGGGAAAATGCAAATCAGATTGAATTTAGTTTTTTGTTGAGCTTAATATCAAAAGGCTACCTTAAACTTTCACAACACAACACACAAGACCTGTGCTCAAAAACTGAGTAAATGAGTGCACCCAGCAACACACTTGGTTCATCAGCAGGCTTTCTGTAAGAATAAATGGGTGAGCAGAATTCAAAGGCCCAGATTTCCATCCTCTGGCCACCAGGAGGAGGAAATGCAGGGACTATTGGGTCACCATGCAGACGATCTCAAGTGCAGGCTCAAGTTCAGTAGTAGTTCATGGTCTGCACCTTGGGCAAACTATACAGGAAAAGCTAGGGGGAGGCAAGGGCACAGCTTTAAAAGATTAGCAGTAAAAGAATGCTGGAGCTGCCATCTCACTTAATTCATCTGCTGTGCTGGAGGGAGGGTTGTAGCATTTGGTGAATCAGCTTATATTAAAAATAAAACATGAAGTGAATAACACATCAGTAAATCTGCATATCGTATTAACCGACTGAAGTGTTCATTAAAAATAAAACACTTAGACAATGGTAGTGAAGATAAGACAGTCCGCAGAACTCTGGCCAGATAAAATCACACCTCATGAATCACTAAGATTAAAAAAATCAAAAACATTATTTTGGTCAAGCTGTTCTTCGTAACCAGATGGAGAGAAAAAAGGGCAAAACAAGTCAAATGGAAGAGTTTTCTTCCAGACATGTTTTTCTTGTCTCTGGAGTTTCTGCAAGAGATGGAAGGCCGTGCCATTGTATTCTTCTGCTGATGAAGTTGTTAGGATAGTTACAGAGGCTTAACAAGTAGTTAGAATTAGCATTTAGCTATTCCTTCTTAAACCTAACAGATCTAACTGTGAAAATACTTTATTTCAGTATGCACTGCAGGTACTGAAGAGGCAATTAGAGTGGGCAAAATCTATGGCCTTTTTGCCAGCTTTATCTCATTTAAGGTATCAGAATAGTGTTTCAGTGGGACACGACCGATAGTTTTATAGTTCATGCCAGCCCTCCGCATGGGACCAGTTGCACCCATCCAGTAAGTTAAAAGTTCGTTCCGTACATGAAATAAGTACATGCTTGTATGAATTAAATATCCTTGGAGACTTTCTAATGCAGGATTGTGTCCTGGGTCTAGCTTCTGAGAAACTCCATAGTGTCATCCTTGCAGACCATCACTCACCCAGGAGTGGACGTCATTGCCACAAAGAAAATAAAAGTCTCTTGAGAGTTGAGCAACAGGAGAGTTTTGTCCTGATTGGCAGTGGGTGAAGTTGATGGCTGCTAAGGCCTGGTTGCGTGGTTTTATTAGGGGAGTCTCCAGAGAATCTTCCAGAAAGGAGGAAATGAATGTGCTCATCAGGAAATTGCTTTTCTGGGAGATGTCCTAATCGCTCATATTGCAGAGAGGCAGGCTGCCTTTCGCAGTCCCTCTGCAGAACCATTACCATGCGTGCCTGCAGCGTGCAATTGGAGCAGTCCGAAGAATGAGGACAGTATGTCTGCTGGGTTATACTGAGTGTGAGCAATTGCTAACATTCGGGGGCTTGTAACTCAGCCAAGCCTAGGAATGTGCCTGCGAGAATACCAAATAGCTCCTGCAACCCGGGCTGCGTCCCTCTCAGAGCGACAACCTCCTCCAAATGATGGTGGATTGCATACTGATTTAAAAGCAAATATCTCATGCCTCTGCTACCTTTTCAGCTTAGGTGTAACACATGAAGACTGCATCTTTTCCTTTTTTTTTCTTTTTCTTTCGCTAGGAGCCCAGCTTTAATCCAAAATCTCCTCTCTCTTGTTTTCACGCAGGGATCTACCGCACAGAAAAAGATAAAGGCACTTTGTATGAACTGACTTTCAAAGGAGACACAAAACATCAGTTCAAGAAGATTGTTTTATTCCGGCCATTTGGTCCTGTAATGAAAGTGAAAAATGAAGATGTCAATATGGCTGACACACTTATTAATGTCATTGTGCCATTGGCCAAGAGAGCCAGCAAATTTCGGCAATTCATGCAGAATTTCAGGTGGGTTTCCATTCCGGTGCTGCCTTTGCTTTTTCTTACTTGGAAAGTAAGATGCAATTTCAGGAGCCTCACTGAGTAAAGTCATGCTACTTTTACGTAACATTTCATTGTGCCGCTAAAAAGAAAATTTTGAAATTACAGAGACTGAAAGGCATTTGGCTGCTTAATGCATTGTGATTAGTAGTAAAGACAGTTATATTCCAGTCATCAGGATTTCTGATTTGCATGTGCCTGGCTTATGTGTCTCAGTCTGTTTTGATGGGGCACACATGAGAATTTCACGCCATTAGGTGCAAAGGAGTATTTCTAAGGAAAAAAGTGTTCCCAGACACTTTGCCAGGCCCTATTAGAGAAAAGATTAAGGCAGTAAGACGCAAGAAGGAAATGCATTTGAACTTTTAGGATGGTTACTTTTAAACTTCTTTAATTTTTCAGCACAGAGATGATGTTTGGAGGGAGAATGTAATTGAGATGTAGCTTTAAAGAGCTGCCCAGAAAAGACCATGTTAGCAACAGATACTGACACTTACAATGGAATTTGTTTTGCCTAATTACAGCCATCTAAAAATAGGCTCCTTGTCTAAATTAGCCATCTGATAGTTGGTTGTTTTAGGATGGGAGAAATCGCCCTGTGGTCACGCTGATCTCTCTGCTGATTATAGATGAACTCTTGCTGATGAAACTTTGTGCAAGTGAGGCATGATGACTGGCTTTAGTTCACATTGGTCCTACCCTTAGGCTACTGGCTTGATCTCTGGTTGATACTTAGATTTTAGTAAACATTTCTTAACAAAATGTCAAAGATCTGAACTCTGGAATACCTGTTACAAAAAATCAAGATTGAAAGGTAGGGTATGTATAGCTTCTTTAAAATCCCCCTCTCATGTTCTCTTAAGTGCTGGAGTTATTGCCTGCCTGATCATTCTTCCTGGGGATGGATGGCCTGTTTTAACAGTGTCCTCCTATTAATATAACAAACACTGAGAGTTTTTTCCTAATCTGTCTGAAGGAGAATCTCCTGTCCCATCTGCCAGAGGCGGTGAGCCCGTATGTCAGGATAAGGATCTCTGTCAGTGAATCGTGCCCTCAGGAATGCCTTCCAAGCTTCACCCTACTCTGCCTTCCCCAGTGGGTGTAGGTTATTGAAGAGAGCTAACAAGTCACAAATCTACCTCTGTTCTTTAGGGAAATGGGCATTCAGCAGGATGGGAGAATTCACCTCACTGTAGTTTACTTTGGAAAAGAACAAATGAATGAAGTCAGAGCAATACTTGAAAATACCTCCAAGTAAGTACCTGAATGTCTGATGTGCGCTGTTCATGCAGAGCGATTGTACCATGAATTGGAGACTAGATAGCTGGCCAAACTTGTAGTTGTGCCAAAAAGTTCTCAACTGCGTTGGAGAAAACAGCTTTCTTTCCTCTGTATTGCATAAAAATGGTGTTACCCGGACAGTCCCATCTGTGGTTTTGTGATGTTGGTTTTTAGAACCACAAAGCAGATTTTACTGAAATTATCTCAGTGCAGTTTTGGCTTGGTTTTTTGGTTTTTTGTGGTTTTTTTTTTTCACTCTGGTAACTTCTTTTGTGCATTTGCAAGGGGCTCTAACTTTTAGGACTGAAAATCAACTTCCAAAGGCAAGTGCAGACCATTTCAGTAGAGCACACAAGAACTAGATGCTTTTGGCCAGGTCTCATCTACTGTGCTTGCGTAGCTGTGTTTGCCAAGTTCATATTGCAGTGTAGTGTTCAAGTTTTGTTGTCATCTGCATGTGGGAGGAAGACCGGGGTATAGATACAGTAATATCACGACAGGCATTTTATATTTGCCTACTAAAGATATTTTTGTCCATCTAAGCCTTGCTGGGATTTTTGTGAGGTCTGCCCAAAGAATGGCTGTGACTGGAATGGTAGCGTAGGAGTACACGAGTCAAGCTTTGAATGTAGACATAGTGGAAATCTCCTCAAGACTCAAAGAGGCCATCTCTTACCTCAAACTGCTCTCGGAACTGTGATACTACAGATTTCTAGGTGAATTGTTTCATGTTGGGTTCCTGCCCCCACTTGTATTAAGAGCTGGAAGGACAGGGTAAGTTGCTGAATATTTTCCTTCTAGGTCAGCCAACTTCAAGAACTTCACCTTCATCCAGTTGAATGAAGAATTTTCCAGGGGCAAAGGACTAGACATTGGTGCTCGATTTTGGAAAGGAAACAACGTTGTTCTCTTTTTCTGCGACGTGGACATATACTTCACAGCTGAATTCCTTAACTCCTGCAGATTGAACACACAGCCAGGTACTCATGAAGTGTGTTGTCTGTCAACAGTTTTTACCTATTGTGTAGCAGCCTTCACCAGACTATTCTTGCCTTTGAATTGGTAATGAGGCTGCTGTAAATCATTCTTGAAACTTAGATAACTAATTAAGACATATATATATAAATTCCACTGGTTGGCTTTTGAAAGGTTATAACAGTCCTGCTCCCACTGTGATTGAATTTCTTGCCTTCAGCACCTGTACTTTCTGGAACAGGATCTTTTTTTAATTATATCCTTACATTCACATTCTCATGGGAAGACCATAGGCTTAGTACAAAACTTGTGTTACTTTGTCTGGATTTGGTCTGGCCTGGAGAGCATCTTGTAAGAAAGAGATGTGCATTTTATACAGCTTTAAAAAAAATAACCCATTGTCTTTTCCAGGCAAGAAGGTGTTTTATCCTGTTCTCTTCAGCCAGTATAACCCCAGTATAATTTATGGCCACCATGATTCCATCCCATCTTTAGAACAGCAGCTGGTAAGTACATGCTTCTCTGAATGCCTGCTTTTATTTAGACAAAGCATTTTTTTAAAGGTACCTGCGCTCTTGGGTAGCATTTCCCTATTCCTTGTGCACAGTGACTACCACTCAGACAAAATTAACTAAAGCAGTCACCTTACTGTGAGTCCTGTAGTTAAGCTTCACAGGGAAATATCTTGGTACCATTTATTTTAACCCTTTCTTGGTATTTTATACATGGAACCTAAGAATTTAAACTGTGTCTGCTTCTCTGCCAGAAGGGATTCTCTAATTAGCGAACAATTCCTCCACGGTGTGCTGTCTTGGAGTGACGGTCCCTGATCTTGCTCTCGTTTATTCCTTGCACTGAATAGTTTCTTTGCTTGCATCTTGAAGAGCCGACATTTGTAAAAAGCATAGATATCCTTAGATGAGTCAGTGAAAACAGAATTCCAGGGGCTGTCTCAGTTATTCTCCCACTTACTCAAGACCTACAGTGGCTTTTCCCATCGCACAGTTCATGATTAAACTGCCTGTGAGCAGCCAGTGTGTTTCTGAGGTGTACCATGTTGTCTCAGAGACAAATGACATGCTTGGAGCTGTCCCATCTGGCTTTAATCTGCCATTGATGTAACGCAGCGTATCTGCAGTGATTTCCATAGAATCATAGAATGGTTGGGGTTGGAAGGGACCTTAAAGATCATCTTGTTCCAACCCCCCTGCCCTGGGCAGGGACACCTCCCACCAGACCAGGTTGCTCAAAGCCCCATCCAGCCTGGCCTTGAACCCCTCCAGGGATGGGGCAGCCACAGCTTCTCTGGGCAGCCTGTTCCAGTGTCTCACCACCCTCACAGCAAAGAATTTCTTCCAGATACCTAATCTCAGTCTACCCTTTTCCAATTTAAAACCGTTCCCCCTTGTCCTGTCCCTGCACTCCCTGACAAAGAGTCCCAGCTCTCCTGGAGCTCCCTTCAGATATTGGAAGGCTGCTCTAAGGTCTCCCTGGAGCCTTCTCTTCTCCAGGCTGAACAACCCCAGCTCTCTCAGCCTGTGTTCACAGCAGAGGTGCTCCAGCCCTCTGATCATCTCCGTGGCCCTCTGCTGGACCCGTTCCCACAGATCCATCTCACCTGCTTATCTTGTGAGAACAAAGTATTATTTTTAAAAACGTTGCCACGAGGCATAGAATTAAAACATGTAGTTAAACCCAGGTGAATCTCCTTGCTTAGGAGGAAGCTGTTGTGAGGAAGAAGCAGAGCACACAGATGAGAGGTTCACATGGATGCTAGTGGCAGAGCCATTGCTTGGCACTGCTGCATGTGCTATTCTCCTGTCTGTTACACTCTGGCATTGCGTTGTCTTGAAGCTAAGGAGGTGATAGAAGCGGTAGCTTTCCCTTTACATCCACCTTCCGCTCTTGCTTCTCTCCAGAGCCAGTGGGTCACAGTCCTCTGCCCACTAGTACTGGTAAGTGGCTGAATTTTCAAATTGAAGCATAAAGCAGCTGTGCAGCTTCATTCAGTTCCTCTGGGTCGGGTCCCAGCCTGTCGCAGCTGCCCCTCCTACCGCACCTATCAGGGATCCTGTCCCAGGCTGGACGCCATCTCCAGAGCATCCCAGCTTCTATTGCTGTTCTTGCTAGGTAAGAATTAGGGGTGTTTGAGCCCAGCAACAGTCACAGCTGAAAAAGATCACTAGGAGTCTGACTCCAGTCTTCGGTCATCACTACCCCTACCTCATGCAATCCCTCAAGAAAAATGAAGAACAAGAGTTTGAAAAGTCCAGCCAAAATATTTAAAAATATTTTCTTGTCTACTGCTCCTTTTGTTATCCAACAGGTAGCCAGAAAGTCTTTTACTGAAGTGTCCGGAAAATCCTTTCCACTGTTTTTTTCTAAGAGGAAACCTGTTCTGATAATACCGTAGGATTCATGTTTGCTCTTCTCTCTGGTGAGAGCCCAGCGGGGATCCTCAGGTTGTAAGCGCTGTGCTTAGGAAATGAAGTAGACTTTAGCTCTCAAGCTAGCATAAGTTCCATAAAGATGTTCTCAGGTCTGTGCAAATATTTGAGTCGTAGAATCTCATGCTTATGTCAGAAAAGCTTCTTGATTTAAAGAAGTACTGCCAATCTCATTTTAATGTAGATTTTTATACATTCAGGCCATGTTAGTTCCCAGGCATGAGGCCAGATCTGTGCCGTTAAAACAAGACAGTGTTAGTTCTCTGTCCTGGTACTCAGGCTGCTGAGAGAAAAACAACCCAAACCTTCAGAAATCTTTGAAAGAATTTGATTTGTGCAGCAGCCACTTGCACTAATGGGAAATAATAATGCTAATGCATACGAGTAGCTTGCTGTAAGGGCATCGTTATGGAGATTTCTTGTTACAGTGCAGACCTGACAGATACAATCTTGTTTCCTTTTAATTGGCTTCTGCAGTGGCTTGGCTTTTTCAAGGGCAGGAGAAATGAGAAAAGAAAGAGATAGCAATGCAAGCAGTAAAGTAAAAAAACAACATTGAAGTGAACAAGGGTTATGAACAAAAAGGGGAGGCCTGAACGAGAAATCAGGAGAGACTATTTTGGAAGAGGATTTTTTGGTAAAGGAAACGCTGGGATTTGTCAATCCAGAAATGGAAACTCTGTCTCCTCATCTTCTGTAACTTTGCTGTAAGTGAAGCCAGAATTTTCAAAAATAGCTGCTAAGGAGCAGATTTGTAACCAGACCTTCAAGAGCACGCTGGTGACTTGCTTAGAGGATTTCAATACCTGTCCAGGTCCCTTGAAACTCTTGGATGTCTCACCAGATTGGGTTGGGTCACTCACACACATGCCTTATGACTTGAGGGATCTATACTTGGATATCTGCTTTTGAAAATGATAGCCATGATTTCTTAGTGCTCTGATTTTCTGCCTGTAATACATAATGTTTTCATGATCCACCTCAGTAACGTAGCCTGCACATTCATTATTACAAAGGCTTTTATGGGGTACATATCTACCACCCAACATATCTGGACTTCAAGTTTAGCTGGATTTAGCAGTTCTGTAACAGCAAACTGTTTTTACCACTTTCCTAATTTTTGTGAAAATTAAGGTAATCAAATAGCTGACAGTTGTGCAATCAGATTAGAACCACTGTTTTTTCTTCCAGAAAAAAAAAACACTGTGAATTGTGGTTCACAGTCGAGATGCCGCCATCTTATCTACAGCAGAATCTGACTTCTCTGGTTTACCAGTATGTTTCTTACATCAGATTTGAATCCTGCAGAAACTAATGATTTTGGAGGATGTTTTTGCTTGTGAAGAAGCAAACTCCAGAGAGTGATGTGATATAGCTCCATTTGGGAGGAGTGGAGCAAAGCCTGGTCATTCCAGATCAAGGAGTTTATCCGTGATAGCTAATGGCACAGCTGTTTTTTTGGGGGCAGAAACACGCAATGAATATCTACAAAAACTGGTTCAGGATCAGCCATGTATTTACATGGGAAAGAATAAAAGGGCAGTTGCTCCTATTTCTGACACTTTCAGGTCTGCTGCTCACACTGAAAGCATTTCTGCTCCCATTTAAACATTGTTTTCCCCTCATGCAGATTATTAAAAAAGAAACGGGATTTTGGAGAGACTTTGGTTTTGGGATGACTTGCCAGTACAGATCGGATTTTATCAACATAGGTAAGAAAAATAAACTCCAATACCTGTGCCTTTTTACTGAAACATAGAAAATTGTGATCAGTTTCCCCTTCCTTTGGGCAGCGTGTCTATGCCTCTAATTTGCAGCAGTGCTCTGGTTGGATGTTCAGACTATTCTTAGGTGTCATAGAGGTTACCAGAATCTAAGCACTGCTCAGCATAAGTAAAGCAATTTTGTCTGATAGTGAAAGATTCGAAGCTAATAAATGTGAATACTTTGATGTTGGCGGAAAGCATGGCTGTTTTGAAGGGCTGACTGGAGCCGGAGAAGAGCTGTAGTGCAATTAGTGGCATAGAGTTTGTTAGTACATATTTCTAGGTTTATTTTGGATGTTGTTTCTCTCAGGTGGCTTTGATCTGGATATTAAAGGCTGGGGTGGTGAAGATGTACATCTGTACCGCAAATACCTTCACAGCAACCTCATTGTCATCCGGACGCCTGTCAGGGGTCTCTTCCATCTGTGGCATGAAAAGCAATGTCTGGACGAGCTGACCCCGGAGCAGTACAAAATGTGCATGCAGTCCAAGGCCATGAATGAGGGTTCTCACGGCCAACTCGGGATGCTTGTTTTCAAGCAAGAGATTGAGACACACCTGCACAGACAGAAACTGAGCGACAAGAAGACATGAAAGCCAGAAAGGGAGGCAAAAAGCCTCTGAATTGGATTATAGGGCGTTATGGAAAAGAGTTGCTAACAAGAAAAGAGACAGGATGAGACTGAAAGGATGGAGATTCCAGCAGGATGGCAGCAAAAGATGAGGGAGAGCGCTTGTCCTCCCTTCTTCTGTTTTTTGCTTCATAGGGCTTTTAAGTTCTCCGTTAGCCTGACTGTTCAGCACTTGCTTTTGAGAGAGGCTTGAACACTTGATGAAATTCAAGGTCACATTGACAATGAACGTTACATAAATGTGTGTTATTCACAGTAACAAATGGATGTGCTCTTCCATTGAAATGTTTGTAAGATGTGTACAGTTATTTAAAGGATTGACCTGTTGGTGGGTCAGTAATAATGAGTTATTTTCTCCATCTAGCCTGACATATCTAAAAAGGGCTATTTTTGGATAAGTACAGAGCTTTTCTCTGAGAAGGACATCTGATTGTTAACGATGGTTAAGCTGGAGTGACCAAAAAATCATTTTCCCTTAAGGGACTGGGGCGGGAGGGACAGCAGCAGTGTGCTAACAGGGTATTCCTGGTGCATTCAGAGACAAGAGGCATCTCACAAAGTGCGTTCCAAAATGCAGGAAGAGAAAGCCCTACTTGTCCATTGTGATGTTTCAAAATCGCTGGAGGGTAGTGTTTGTTCTCTTCTGTGAACAGTGAACCAA
This sequence comes from Arenaria interpres, assembly GCA_013399435.1. Taxonomy (NCBI): domain Eukaryota; kingdom Metazoa; phylum Chordata; class Aves; order Charadriiformes; family Scolopacidae; genus Arenaria; species Arenaria interpres. The sequence goes on from VXAK01015788.1 coordinate 84,564, forward strand.
AAGCAATGAGCCATGTCTGTATCCCATGAATCAGATGGTGTACTTCTGCTTTAGGATACTGTAAGTATCTCAAGATTTATTTTTAAAATGAAGTCGGTTTTGCTTGGGAATTATTTTGTCATACTTCAGGTTTTCTACTTCTAGCCTTACTAGGAAACAGTACAGCCTTCCAACACTTGGAAAATCGTCTGCAGATGTGTGTTTCCTGTGGATGGGAACTGGGTTCAGTAAGTAAAATGGTATTTCTACACAACGTGGGTGCAGGAAGGCAGAAGCTTTACCATGCTGAAGAAAAGGAAATGCATATCAACTCGCAGTACTGATTTAGCAGGAGGCTTTAAACTCTGAATGTCAGATACCAAAACCAATAAACGTTTTCTGACTTTGTACCAAAGTACTCCTTCTAAACCAAATATAGAATCTTGCCCAGGGCATAGCAAGCTTTTTGTAATTAACAAAATAAATTTTTGTGATGGATTACTGGACCCTGCAAATTCTCTTATGATAATTATAGGTGCATCCTAAACATTAGTCTCCTTCTTAACAGATGTTTTTTTCAATTGCCTAAAACTGTTGAAAGCATGACTTACTGCTCTTACGAATCATTTTCTTTTAGCTGACTGCTGTTTATCATTTTAATATATACTAGCAAACAAAAACTGCATGGCCTTGAAAATCCCATTTGCTTACTTAAATGCTGTTTCTCTGAGCGGTCCCTTTGTTTTATAGCTTCAGATTAATTCGAGGCAGTCTGAAAACAGATTCTAATTTGGTTTTTGGCTTGTAAAAGCTGGGGGAAGAAATATGCAAGATAGCACTGAACAATGAATAAAGCACCATTTGTCATGCCACTGTATGCTTAAAAAAAAACAACCCCCAAATACGTCACGTAGCATAAAAACTTCAGCAATAACTCAAGTAGGTCCTCCAGATAACTTTTTTTGTTCCCAGAATATGTGATAAATTGTTTATAAAGGGCTTTTTTTTTTTGATGGGCTAACTTTACAACTATTATGCAGTAGGAGGAGACAGGCATGGCTTGTTGAATGCCTATGAGAGCTGTGGTAACTGAGCTGCTCCAAGGTGATAGTTGTTCTTACAGTCCCACTTCACCTGAATTTGAAACTGGGTGATGTATGTTACGAAAGTTTCTTCATCATAACCTGCCTCAAGCCTAGCCTTAACTATTTCCATGATGTTTATTCATTATCTTCCCTTAGGTTTCCCTAAGCCCTCAGCAACTTAATGTGACTTTGAGATGAGCGACACTCGCAGAGCAGGGCTAGACCAGATGGTCTCCAGAGGTCCCTTCAAACCTATATTAGTCTCTATTTCGAAGCACCGGGCACCTGTAAATTCAACACTTTGTTACTTTGAGTACCTTGGCAAGCATGTCATCCAGCCCCTGTCAGAGTTTCACAAGTTATGTGTTTAAATAGCACCTTTGTGATTCTCTTGCACATCCTTTTCCACAGAGATGCTGTTCCTCCTGCCAAGAATAATGCTGTCTGTGCAGTTCCTGTTCCTTGGCTGCAGAAGCCAGTTTGGCGAGAGATGAGATCGAATCAATGGTGGAGAGAGCCAGCCCACAGCCACCTCAGTGTTGTGCAGGAGAATCTAATCACAGCAGAAGTCTGGCAGGGCTCCCTTAAAGGTGAAGGCTGCACTGAGGTGAAGAACGACATGGGAAAGGGAAGCTGCTGTTTGCTATGTTTCTGTGAGCCAACTGGAGCTGTAACAAGTCTTCTAGACCAGTTAGAAAAAAAGATGAAATCCAAAGAGAGCAGCCACAGAACCGTAGCTTTTGCCAGGCAGCTCTCTACCTTCCTTGGCCCAGAAACAGCTTGTGATCTCTCTCAGAATGGTAACTGGCTCGATCTTAGTCGGCGAGGGAATAGAGATCACTCTGTGGAGTCAAGGAATGCATATGGGAACTCCTTGCTTTAATTTGTGAAGACTGGTTAAAGTCTTCTGCTCTGGCTAAAGGCGTAGAGGCGTGGGACAAAACAAATTGCTTATCGTTCCAGGTGTCATGATCTCTCCAGCAAGCAATTTTCCAATGTGACTGCTCTTGTAATCCTTGCATGGCGTCCCTTGAAGAAGGAAAGATTCGACAGAGAAGTTCCCCAGTACAAGCCAGCAGCCTTGATTCCCAAACACTGCAAGTCACCCTTGGTCCACAGACTTTTCAGGGTAACTATATTTCAGAGCAATAGAAGAGCCAGTCTTGAGGGCATCTGTTCTGGCAAGGGGCAATCAGTGCAGTAATCTAAATGTGTAGATATAAAACTCCAGGTTTCTTCCCTCACCGCAGACAAGTGAACCTGGGAGTCTTAAAAAAACCTGAGGTGTGATTCTCAGCCACGTGGGATAGATGTGAATTCTGATAGTGGCTTTCCCTGGGCTCTACTGAGCTGACATTTGCAAATAAGTAGTTATAATATAAAGCTATGTGAAGCTACTGGTCCACCTGTCAGCAAATCAAACCCTCAGGAGTTCCACTGTAGATCCTAGAGCTAAAATTGATCATGTCATGCAGTGTCCATGCCAGATCAGCCTGCACCTTATTTCTGCAAGTTAAGACCCTGCCTCTCAAACTGCCTTTGCAAAGAAGACTTTGTCCCTGTCTTTACCAGCCCGTAGGTATACAAAACACTTCACGGTTTGTCTTCAGCAGGACAAGAGCCTGGATGGAAACCACCTGTCAGAATAGTTGTAGAGGATTACAATTGCTTTTAAATGGTATTCTGCAAAACGCAGACCAATATAAGACTGAAGTTTTTGACTCCTTCCTCAAGTGCAGCAGAGTAGCCCCGATCCAACAGAAAGAAGGGAACAGGTAAACAGCTGAAACAAGACTGACTCTTGTTCACTATTTGAGACTCCCATCTCTAAAACATGATGTTAGCAGATGCGCACCACAACCCTCCGCTGTACAGTTTGTCACGTGCAACAAGACGTGAGGGAGTCGGGGTGAGGATTAATTTGTTACGTGATTCTGTCCAGCCTCTCCCCCCAGAGAGGGGGAATTACGTATTTAAAGAGCAGTGTAAGAGGTAGGAAGAGAGAACGTTACGTTGAAGGAACAAGTTCTATGTTAAAGTTTACACCAGATGCACTTTAGTAATCTGGACACAGCTTGCAACAAATAACTTCATTTTGGAAAATAACATTCTTTACTGGCAAACACTGTTCTGTAAAATACTAATACTGATATAGGCACTGGTTCTTACATTTTTGGGGCTCTGTGCCTGTGGTAGTCTTTCGCACAAATTCCTGTATCCCTTCTCCTTCCCCTTTCAAAAAGTTAATCCTTCTCTACGCAGAAAGGCCAGTGTGGGATTTAAATACAGGTTAAAAGAGTGAGGATCTACATTCGGAGGCTAAAGGGGTTTAAAAAATGCACTTTTCATGAAAATTCCTCTTCACAGAGTACACCTTTCACTGAAAGGCACCCAAGGTTTGCTTGGATGTTTGACTTGAACATCCTTGATTCCAAGGGCGTAGCGTTTTACAGGATTAAGCTTCACATTATGCAAATTACTACATCAAGACCGATTCACCTCTCCAAGTTGTTTTGCGCCTTCAAGAAGGTATGATCTCATTTAACTGTAGATACTAATCTATTTCCCAGATGGCACGCCACCTTTCATTCAAGAACAAAAGGTAGCTAGAACACTGAAGTCCCCAAGGAAACCTGCAAAAACCCCACGGGAAATACAGGGCCGTATCTCGACTGATGACTTCATCGTCTCCTTCCCTCCACTGTGCAGGATACCTCCCGGTGCTCTGCAGCTCGCTGGGCTGATGCGTCCTTTAACTCAGTTGATATGAGAAGCCCACAACAGTCCTTGTCCTCCCACCGCTTTGTTGTGAAGGATGTACACTAGAGGCACTTATGGCAACTGTAGGCATCGGCAGCTCTGGTTCAAAGTTCAGTCTTTGTGAATACAGGTATGGGGCTGCACAGTGAGACCGGTGGTTCACGCAAAGAGAGAGATGTAATCTGGTTCTTGGTCCTCTTGGCCACATGGGTAAAGCAACAGCTCCTTCCCCAAGGAAGTGATGGGTTCATCCTGTTGATAGATGATATGATTAAACACCAGCTTTCCAACAGACCCTACCTATCACAACATCACGGGATGGACAGCAGTTCTCCCTGCTTCTATTACGGTGTGGGCTCGTTCATCCCGCTGTGTGATACAGCTCAGTGCCCCGGGGAACTTGGAGGAGGACCCACACGGATGACCTCTGCCTGGAAAGTGCCAGAGTGAGCAGCGTGCAGCATGCAGGTGAGCAGGACAGGGTGGCTGTGAACTGTGCTCCTGGCTGCTTTTCGTGGGAGGGACAACAAGGGTGGATCCTGGAGGAAGCACGTGTCCTCTACTCAGGAAAGCCCTGTTCTAACACGGGAATTCCCTGATAGGACAGTCTGCTTCCCATCTGCCTTCTTTCATGGTCACCCAGGTGGTGATAAGCAGAACCCGCTAGAGCTCTCCAGCAGAGGGGGTTCACCCTGCCCACGTCTGCTGTGGTGCAGGGGGTCTCTAGGATTCTTTGCAGACTGTGGGGATGGCTTTATCTTTAATATAAATATGCGCAGCCAGGCTTTAAGTCCTCTGGTTCTGGGACCAGTAGCCATATAGATCCTACTTCCAACCATTTCAGCCTGAACTGTGAAACCCGTGCCAGAAGCACGTTCAGGTAGCCCAGGTAGAACTCCGTATAGAAAATGAACATACAGATTTTCCTCATGTGCAATTTTGTTTAGGCATGTCCGCAGAAGGCTAGGCACTTATTTGAAAGAAACACAGATTTGAAATGAACCTTTAGGCAAAATGGTTGTCCTGTCCCTGGGCAGATCTTACAGTAAAGGAATGAACAACCCATCTGGCCCTCCTTGGGGCCCGTGTAACTGCAGTCAGTGCTAATAAACAATGCTCTTATTGTTGCAAGAACCTGCCAACCTTCTTCCTTCCCTTCTATTTTTTGTCTTTGCTCACTGTCATACCTTGCCTGCTTTGAGATGATAGGATACCTTGTTCTCTTTCATGCTGAAGCTGGAGGCAAGCAGAATCTTCTGCTTACCCAATTTGCTGGGGCACCACAACCATGGGAAGAATAGAAGAAAAAAAACCCAAAAAGGAATCTGTGCAAGTATGCTGTCGTCTCATCAGCGTTTGTGTAAGTGACCTGAGCCCTGTGTGCAAGGTGTTCTGCGCACTTGAGGGGGAGCGAGTCAGGTCTAAGATGTTTGAGATGTGCTAGGTCTCCTGAGATGTAGCTATCAGGCTGGCATACCCTTCTGGAGCGGCACACAGGATACCCAACGGCAGCTAAAATGGCTCTAGTTATTAAAGCAGCTGAATCTAGTCTTTCTCCTTCTGAAGCGTCCTGAAGCAATTAAACAAACGGTTAATGAATGCACTGCCAGACGTTCACCTTGTGGTAGTCTACAAGGTCAGCCAGCGTTGAATGTTGTAGCTGGTCCACTCCGAGGAAGCTGTAGGAATCGCTGGAGGCATCAATGAGGAAGTGTTTACATCCTTCCACAGAGCGATAGGAGAGCACATAGCCTTTGATTTTCTCACTGACCCGAACCAGAAAACTCCCCGGCAGTGTTTTATTCAGAAGCTCCTCTGCTTTCTTAGAGGTTAGGATACCTGTTCAAAACCAAAGCACAAAACCGAAGGGAGAAAAGCGTTTGTGCAGGACGGGGTGGAACAGCTCTCACAAGAAATCTGCTTTGCTGCTCTAAAACTGGTCCACGGTACTTCTATCCCTTGCATTGTTTTCTCGCCCAGTAGCCCAGGAAGACTAGCACTGCCATCACTAGCCACAGACCGTGGCCACGTGCTGACACTGCTTTATGTTAACTGTTCTAGGCTCGGCCGATTACGAACGATCGATGTGCAGGGCTCAAAAGGGCAGCGTCTGTGTGTGCACGTGTGTGTGCACGGCGGTGTGCTGTACGTCGATTCCCGTGCACAGAGTGATCATAGGTCCTGCCAGAAAGCCAGATTGAAGGGGTTTCCAAAGCGAGGGAGATGGATGGGAGGGTGATGATCCCGTTAGAAACGGGGCGGAAAAGGGATGGTTGATGAGCATCTATGGAGGGAGAATGATCTAGGGCCAAGGATGAGTGGGGAGGAGGTGTGCCAAATCTCTCTCATCCTGGTCCAGGCATCCAGTACAGGGAGGCAGGGGTGGCACAGAGGTACAGGGTGTTTTCAAGATCTGACCTACTTTCTAACACTTTATCTTGCCCTTTGTCATAATGCTGAAGGAATTTAAACAGCACTCATTGATACTTAAAATGGAAGACCTAGCCACCTCCAAAAAGCTCCTGGGCCCAGCCTGTGGCAGCAGCCATGTTGGGGCAGAAACGCTCAGGACTCACCATGGAACCAAGGCGCTATCGTGTCCTTGGTTTTCTGATAGCCAGCTCGGAGAGGGAATTGCTCCTCTTTGAACCACTTGATGATGCTTTCTTCAGTGGAATTGGAGATTGTCCTCTGGATTCCCTCTTTCCTGTTAGAAAAGACCATGGTTTGTGCATCAAGTTCAAACGACAGCTTTTTAGTCCTTGGCGGGATTTACTTTTCGTTCAGGATGTTAAGAGTAGCCCTAAACAGAAGGCAGCTGTCAGCCGTATTATATGGTTTTCAGTGGACACCCAGCATAGAAGATGTAGGTGCTCTAGGCTTAGGACACTCTACTAAATAAACCTGTTACCCTCCAGGTGTGAACAAATAAGCCTCATCACACCCTAGGTTGAATTATAACCTAGGCTCTTTATTTTGCCCTGCAGGGTGTCTCCTTCATGTAGGAGAGCTAACCATTCCCATCTCAACCATTCCATGCTAGAGCAGAAGAATTTCATCCCTTCTCCCCTGCACAGTGCCCAAGGGTTTCCTTACCTAATCGGTCTCCCGTTTGCTACGACGGGAGGTAGAAGTTTAGGCTTGGGGGGGAGTGGTGGATATTGGAGTGGTCGCCGATCTCCTGCTGTCGCACCCTTGGAAATATCTGCCTGCTTCCCTCTGTGGATGCCCTGCAGTGAAAGCCTCCTGTAGTCATCCCTGGCTTGCCGTGCAAGGGAGCGTCTCTTCTCATCTGCTGCCTTGGATTTCCGCACTGGAACAAAAAAGGAGTCCTACAGGAGCGAACAAGCAGGCAGGTTTTGAGCTTGGCCACCCTTTGGCCACCTTCCTGCTTGACGAAGTGGAAGAATAACCCGTTTCACAAGGTGAAAGACGCACTCAAATTGTGAGACCATTTGCCACGTATCTCCCATCGCTTTCAGGCATCTGCTACTAGACAGGGTCCAGTTTTTATTCCTTCAAGAGATTAAAAATCTGGGTTCTTGCTGGGCACCAGGTCCCTCTGTATATAGAGACTACTTGGGGTTTGTTTCAGATGCTGACTCCTGGTTTTCAGACATAGATTTCTGTGCCTTTCATGTGAGCTGGGACGGGGGGGGAAGGGTGTATGAAATAAAAGCTGCTAAAGTGACCCAGATCAATCCTTTGAAGGATTTGAAAGTGCTGATCGTTTTTTGAGGGTGGGACGGTGTCTTCCTGAAACTGTTACGGAAAGTGGAGAACTTGGTTAGGGTTGGTTTTTTTTTTTTGCTGTAAAACTGCCTCGATTATCTAGGTCCAGCTCATCCTGGTGCCTGCAGGAGTAACCGGCTCTCTGACCAGTCTGAGTTAGGCTAGTTGTTTCCTTGCTTTTGTAATCAACTTCAGAGGGGATTTTTTATCAATCAGAATCATAAAACCCCTGGCCTGAAGTGGAAACAATCGGTAGTACAGCATTGCCATCTACTGAGCAGCAGGGGATGAACTGGGAAAAAAAATACCACAAGTTCTTCTTTAGGAAGTGTTTGGCAGGAGTGATGGATACTACTGCAAGTCTCATACCGTTCGTGGTTTTCCTTCCTATTGCTGGGATTCATTTCATGAGACGGTGCAGCAGGGCCCTGCTCAGGTGGGATCGTGCTTGGGTGATAGGGAAGCCCATTTTATTTAGTCCCTGTCACCCATTAGCCTTGTTCTCAAGAGCAATGGTTACTGCAAAGTCCTACAAAAGGCCAGCTTCTAGCTTAAAATTAATTATCCTGGCTATACTCACATGGTTCCTATTTGTCGCTAGTTTTAATATGGTATCTGCAGGAAAAATTTTCCATTTCCCTACCCAACTCTAGCCTCAACGCTGTGTGGACTCAGAAATACGTCTGATAATGCAGCGCTGTATTTCTTGGCAGTACTTTCCACCCACCAACCGGTTATTTGGTTCCAGTGAGGCAGGAGAAGGACTCAGATGACTCCACAGAACCCTAGGATTTCTCAAGCCCCATAGGAAAAGGTCATCCAAAGATCTTACAGGATTCCTGCCACTCAGGTTCATTCTCATCCGACTTCTGCAGTGTCCTCTGGCTCTCCAAGCTGGGGTGGCTCTGTGGTACTGCCTGCTGGGGGGCTGTGGTCTCTTCTCCTGAATTTCTCCTCTGTGCCTCCTTCACCTGTAAAAGAAACAGTATGATCAGCTTTATCCCGGGCTAGTTTGAACCCTGCTTTTTCCCTAGCCTGGAAATAGTGGGAACTGCTTGCTTTATTGTGAATCTCTCCGATTTCAACAACACGCAGACCCTCTGTCTTCACTGCAGGTGACTGCCAGCCTGGCCTGCTTTGGATCGTCTCCAAATCATCACGCCGCACATGAGGAGCGCGGCGATGCCGGATAAAACTGGTCCAAGAGGTGAGGACGTCCTCGGGTCACATGAGGCTCTGAGGCTGACTGGGACTCTGGGATAAAGTCTGGGCCCCACTCCACGTGTTAGGAGCATCCTAGGTCGCCGCTTACCTGTCGGAAGCCACGCTTCCTCACTTGGCAGTCTGCCAGCATCTGGTGAACGTCTCTGGTTTCCTTCTGGGTGGAGGAGAAGAGTGGTGAGAGATTAATGTGGCGTTAGGAGGAGAGCAATTGCTGCTTTGTGGAGCGACAGTTGTTTAATGCAGAAGCAGCGATGTGACATCGGCGTTGACAAATTTTGCCAGCCTTCTTTGCCAAACACCCTTCTTTGGGGTGGTGGTTTTTTTTTTCATCATATTAGGCCTAATATGCCACAGCAGAAGAGCTCAGTGGTGTCAGGATTGTCATAAGCACGCCTAGAGATGTCAGGATTGTCATAAGCACGCCTAGATTTGCTAAGTGATGCTCCCAGATGCGGTCCCTTCCCTCCCTCCCTCTAAAGCAAGCCCTAGCAGAACCTGCTGTCCACGGCTTTACCTGCCTGTGCCTGTTTGCTGCTGGGGCTGCTGCAAACCCCTGCTCGGTTGTCAAACTGACCCAACTAGCTGCATAGCTCCTGTGCGCTCTTCCCTGCAAACCAGTCCGGCTGCCCCGGCAGCAGTCACTGGCTGAGACCTGCCTTTGAAGACAAACAGTTAGACTTGTCTTTGAGCAAACACCCACCCACCTCCCCGTTGGACCCAGACTGCCTCCCACGGCACAGTGAGTAATGAGTTAACTGTACTGCACTGCTTGCCAAGGACGCGCTTTTGTTTTACCTCCATCACCTACTTGGCTAATATTTAATATGAACAGGGCTTTCCAGTTTCCCTCTCCTTGACAGGAAACTAGGAAATTCAAGTGTGTGTGGAGCAGCTTGTTTTCTTAGATCAGCTCCCCGTTCCCTGCAGCAGACAAAGCACAATGCCCTGATCCTTCAAGTTAAATGGGAGCTAGATCTCGGAGAAAGAACTTTAATGAGGGAGGGGAGAAAAAGCCCCTCTTGAGGCCTAGAAAATGCAACGGGGGTCTTCAGTCTGGATCCCTCCTTCTAATAGCAAAAGCCTCAAAAACCTGGGAAAAACTACTAATAATATAATTACAGAAAAAAAAAAAGTAAAATATGCAATCGTCTTCTCTTTCCATGCACAAGACTTTCAATGAGGTGTAGATATTATTTTTTTTGTCGTATTTTTGGTTTGGGGGGGGGGGGCTTGCCTTTTTTTGTTGTTTTTTGTTAGCTGTGCCTAATAGCTGTCTTTGAAAAGAAAAAAAAATCTCCCACATAGTTGCTCAACTGCAGCAAACAGTGCTAAGAAAAACCTTGTGTGACTCGGAGGCTTTTGATAAAGGCGATGATAGCCACTCCAAATTCCCCTCTGTATTTTGGTAGCAGTGGGAGAGGCGCTTTGCCAAAACTGAACCTTCAGTGATCATGCTTTTTACGCTGAAATACGGACTGGCTGTGTAATAAAAGAATATACACTCGTACAAGTTAGCACCAAAAGGCTGAATGAAAGCCCCGCTGGATGAGATTGGACTTCTCTCATTATATTGGCAGGATGTTCTGTTCCTCCTGTTCAACTTGGTTGCACGGGTAGCTAATTTAACTCGCCTTTTTCTCAATTCTCCCCAGATGGCTTTTTGTAGCCATTAAAAAGCAGAAAGCAAAAGCAGACTCTGTAGTTGCTGCGTTTGGAGCGGTCCTGTGCTGTCAAGGTCATAAGCTGTTTTCTAACTATTTCAGAAGACCCAAAACAAGAAGAAGAACCTAAAATATGCCTGTCAGAGGGTGCTGGTAGTATTATCTTCATCTGTTCTTTTATACAAGTAGATGATTTGTCTGAGGGTTGTGGCCTTGCATGTGCAGATCCTGGAATAGCCTCCCCTGTCTTGCCCCCAAAGCCATCCAAACCAGGCACAGAGCAGGAGGGAAAGGACTGTGACCCTTGTTTTACCCACAGAGAACGGAAGCAAAGGAGTCGAGAGTCACTTATGCGTTGGTACGGAGCAGATTTACGCCAGCTGAGAATAGCACTCGGACCTCCCGAGTCCTAAGGAAGGATGTAACAGCACGGCTTCTTCTCTGACTACAGAAGAAAAGCCTTAACTGTTAGCTGGCTTTTTTTCCTTCTTCAAATATCTGTTTACAGCAACCAGGATTTGCTGCACTTCCTAGATCTGAAAGCACACGCTTCTGATAGTTGTGGAGAAAAGGGGGGAAACTACCTTTGAGGGCTCCAGGCTTTTCCCTGTGGTGGCAGCAGTAGTTTGGCTCCCACCTTCATTCTTTTCCTCCACAGTGCTTTTTTCATTCCCGCGAAGATCTGTCTCACCCAGGACTCGTGGCTGTCGATGCAGAGACTGTGTTACAGAAAAGTCAGTCTCTCTGAAATGCAAGAGAGAGGGGACTTAGGAACCCAAGGGAGCCACTTTCTGCTCTCTGAGCATCTTGCGAGGAAGCTGCACGTGAGCAGAGCAGTGGTGCGATGAAGGAACGTGCACGCGGGCAGCTCTGATTATCTCCAAATCAGGTAGCCGGAATAATTAAATCAATGACTCGTGGTGAGTAACTGTCATCCTGCTGCACACAGGCACCCGTCGGTGAATCAGTGCAATCCAAACTCATCGCCTGCTGCGATAACAGGGTTAGCATTTCCTGTGGTTTGCAGAGGGTACCGCGCAGGAGCCGTCTCACGGGAGGCCGGATGAGCCAGGGCAAGCCTCAGGCTGGAGCTGGTACCTGCCAGCATTGTGTGTACTCACAGAAAGCCAACCTTTGCCTGCGAATCGAGTGGCACAGTGGTAACCACAGCCTCTTCAGAGAAGACTCCAGCCTCTGGTTTCCTAGAAATGCCTTCTCCTCCCTGTCTACCCACTGAGTTCCTCCAGCTGAAGGGTGCTTACCTGCCCTCCTTGCCTTGCTCTCTCGCTAACCGCTTTGCCCTTTGTGCCTGGATCTCTTCACAGATGTCCGCGTAGGGTTTATCTGAAGGATGCTCACCCATCACCCAGACCCAGACGTCGTTGTCGGCGCCGAGCTTCCATGTCACCGACTTCCCGTTGGCTGGAAAAGAAGCAGTTCTTTGGCAAACGCTGTTCACTTGGGCAGCTCCGTGCTGGGCCCACGTCCCGCTTGCTGTGCCCTCCTGGCTGCTGCCGGTGGCAGAGCCTCTCCAAAAGCTCGGCTGGGACACAGCACACACTTCCCATTTCCTTTCACGGGACTGAAGCCATTTCTGAGTCTGTGGGCGAGGGAGAAGACCCCCCACTGTTCCCTTTCTTCCTCAAATTCCTTGCCACTGCTCTCCCCAAACTGCGTGAGGGTGAACTACCTGCAAACAGAGCCCGCTGGGGAGAGCTGGGAGAAGAGTGCTATCTTCCTAGCAGCTGGCATGCTGGCAAGGGGACTTCAGGTCTAAAGGCACAGCAGGACTCCCCCCTTCAGATCCGGTGCCCCGGGACAAACGTTCAAGTCCGTGGTTATTTTATAGACAGATTCAGAGGCCCCATTTAGCCGGAAACTTAATGAGATGCCTCTCCTGGGGGCGAGTAAGCCCTGTCTTGCCAGCTAGGGGAGTTGAGCAATTTGGTCAAGGACAGAGTGTCTGGGCCAGGGAGTAAAACCATCGTGTGCCTGGCCAAAACTTCACCATCACAGGTGGGTTTAGTTCCGATTTGGAAATACAACTATGATTTGTCCCTGGGAGAAAAAAATTCCTCTAAAGACATATTATCTCCTATCTCTAAGGCGCAGTTGACTTTGGCCAGGTCTTTGCCAGAGGGGGAAGCAGCCGGCAGGTAGAGACTTACCTTTTTTCGGCAGTGGCTTCTTTGCTGAAGCCTTGTCCGCAGCAGCTTCTCTTTCCTCCCACCGTCTGACCTGTTCCTGCCTCATCTTGAAGAAGAGGATCTGCTTCTGCTCTTCACTGAGTTCTGCCAGCAGGTCGGGATCGATGTACATGTCCGATAATATCTGTTTCAGCATGGCTGCAGGTTTCAGTTACACACGTTTGTGGCAATGATCTCCCGGGATCAGATCCTCTTCCTGGCTCCGACAAGAAAGAGTCCCTCCCCGCCTGAGCCTGGAGCAGGAATGCAGGCGTGCCAGAGTAATTATACTTCTGTCTCTTTTTTTTTTTTAGCTCAGACTTCCTGCACAGACCGAAAAAAGTAAATAAGTAGCTTAAAACCTGCTGTTAAGGTTCCTTGAAATAAGAGGTGAGCTCGGCTCCCACGCAGTCCCTGCCCGCTCTGCAGGGAGAGCTGGCCAGAAGGGACGAGTCCCGGAGCGGTGAGGTTGTGTTGATACTCTGATAAACCCCGCTGATAGTATATCAAAAGAGAGAGCGCTGCCTGTTACAGTCATCAGAGGTGTGGCTTGGCTGTGCCCAAGCAAACATTCCTGCTGGGCTGGGGAATCAATGAACCCATGACTAGACGGCTCCTCCTCCTTTCAAAGAGGAAACCTTTTGATGATCAAAAAGCCCAGCCTGCCTCGCTTTACCGAAGAAAGGTGAGGAAGGCTTTCAGTTCTGCTTTTTTGAGGTGGGAGTGAGAATTTTGGGGTGCTCCCATCCATCAAAAGCAGCCTCACAGCAAGTCAAGGGAGCGCACGGAGTGCAGCTGGTTTGAAGACAGCTCGGAGGGTTGGCAGCTGAGGCACCTCTTGGTCTGACATGTGATGCTGATGCACCTTGTCCACGTGGAGAGCCTGGCATGGGACATCCCTGTCTGACAGGATGAAGTGGATGGGGAGAAGGAGCCCCCCTGTTCCTGTCCGGAATGCCAGATGGTGCCTGGTGCACACCAACAAGGTACTAACACCCGCACAGCTCCGCTTTGTGCCCACGAGTTTACATTGACAAGAGAAGTCTCACTGCGAAACTGGGACCTCTCCCATCACTTGGGAAGGCGCCAAATGAGAAAATAGAAGCGTGGACTGAAAACCTTGAAACCAACTCTTTCCCTTATCTTATCTGGATAAACTCGGGGAGATCAGGAGGTTGGTTGGCAGCGCTTTTGGTGACACGGGAAGGCTGGCAGCAATGTATGAAGCGCGACACCAGAGCAAGGTGCCTGGCTGTCCCGGGGTGGCAGAAGCTTTCTGGACAAACCCTCAGGAAACGTTGCTAGCAGGCCGCAAGGACACTAAGCTAGTGAGATTATTCATGTACTTTTGCACAAATCCTGGGAGTCTAAGGAAGAAGCACACTAGGACATAGCACAGTAGGTGGGAGGGAGAGGGGTGGTGGGGCAGTAATACGGAAGTACAAAGGGCACAGACACGGCAGAAGGACCCGTGCCAGGGTGAAGTGGGAGTGCAGGTTAAATCCTGGAGTCAAATCAATTAACCATCTTACAAGAGAGGGGCTGCATCCCTAGGGACCCAATTGTTGGAAGAAAAGTGTTGGGAGCACCTTCAGCTTCAGAGTGTGACTGCTCGGCTTCTGCCAGATAAAATAAAACAACAGAGAAGGGGGTGGTAGACGAGCCAGCGAGTGAGATACTGAAGCTTTCCAATAAGCACACACGCAGCGCGTTTAATTAATTGTAACGGAGCAGCACAACAGCAACCTTCATAATGTCAGACTGGCAGGACAATATCTGCTGGGTTGGTCCAACTTGCCCTAAAACTGCTAGAGGCAGAGCTGGCTGGAGCCCCAGTGCAGTGAAGTCTCCACGCACTTCCAGACGGGAGAGCCTGAAAGGAGCTTGGAGCAGCTGGAGGAGCTGGAAACAAGAAGCTCCTCAGGGACCTGAAGGCACGGACAGAGCAGACTACGGACCCAGCATAGCACTGGGTGCAGCAGAAGCCAGGAGCAGTAGTCGCTGGGAAGGTGCAGTGACCAGGAGTTGGTGATGAGCTTTCTCATCTCTGTTTGGTTTCTCTGGTTATTTCTTATTTTCCCTATTTAAAATCTTAACCTAATTCCAGAAGTAGGGAGCTGCTGGTCCAAATCCGTATTGCTTTCATTTAAACAAATAGTTTTCTTGATTTTTTTTTTTTTTAAAGGCTTTTAGGGGAGGTGGTCTCATCTGGGCAACGCTTTCTGAATATTCCCCCGAGAGCAGAACTGTTCCAGCTCAGCAGCCAAAGGGGCTTGGGTTGTCCTCAAGCCGTGGTGGGGGGGTGGCAGCTGTAGAGAGGGAAGAGGTTTTTGTGGAGAGGGTGCTGGTGAGAAGTCCCTTACCCGTTGGGGTACCCAAACTGCCTGTTAAAGTGCAAAACTGGGGGACACTGCGGGAGGATTGCTGTTTAAGCTTTGGGGTGCCTCAGAAAAGCACTTTTAACCACAAATGGGCCCCTTGAGGCTTTATTTGTGTTTTTTAAGATCAGTTCAACACAGGACAGTATGAAGGACACGAATTTTGGGGCCTATTTCAGGCAAACGGATGTCTTTGGAAGGTACTTGATTGTAGGGGATATGACAGTCTCTTTGTCTGAGCCCAGTGTGGGTTTGTTTTGGAGAAACCACCAGGGTTGTAACCTTTGTGGATCTGAAACAGTAAGTGAAGCGGATGGTGGCTCCGGGCATGGTTTAAGCTTGATGGTCTGGCAGAGGCGCCTTCCATGGGCCGACAGAAATTAATCATTACGCCTAAAATTGCAGGTGCTTTTAACAAAAGAGACGTGTTGCATGCGTGGAGGTGAAACATTCCTATTGCCTTCAGGGGAGAAGGTATTATTTGTGGTTTGCGTGCGCCAAATGCCGAGTGGTTTTGGCGAACAGAGGCTACTCAGTGGCTTGCCCAGAGGGAAAAAAGGCGAGCCAGCTCTTTGGGCTCTGTCTTCTCCCTCTGGATCGGCAGAATTACTTTTCCCCCCAGAATCGCTTCAGAACAGTCACGGTTCAGTAGCCAGAGGGGTGATTGGAAAAGGGGAGGGCCAGAAGCCATCCTGTGAGGATGTCCTCGCTACAGCTGAGCGGAGGCTGTGTGCGGCTCCGGCTGGCAGGAGGGGCTCCAGTCCTGCACCCTGCCTCTTCGTACAACGGTGGGCAGCTCGAATCCACCTCGCCGTCACGTCAGCCCTCCTCCTCACCCCTCGGCTGCACAGGAGGTATTATTGGACACGGCCCAGAGTGGTTTATGTTGCAGAATTAGAATCCGCGGCGAGCAAAGCCGCAGTGGTTAAGCGGAGTTTCTTTCCCTGCCTCTCCCTCTTGCTGCTTTCAGGTTCCCTTCCTCACTCTGTCTGGGATGTGCTTCTGTCTTGGAAGGTTCCTTCTTGTATCTTCTCTATCCAACCTGACTCCTTCTGCCTGAGTGGGTTGTCTGTGTCCCTCAAAGCACTTGGGAGACAGAGACCGTTTGTAATGATTGCGACTCCTCTCCTTAGCTAAATTAGTCTTCCTGGGACGTGACGCATGAGAAGCCACCATCAGAACGCGTACAGCGTGTCCATGCGCCCTGGCTTCTCAGGAGGGGGAGTGGCTTTGCTACGGCATTCACTGAGGAGGACGTGGTGACAAACTGGTCCCTCTTTCCATGCCTGGGGACACGGTGCGTTGGCAAGGTGGAAGGGTGCCGAGCAAACAAGTTTTAGGGTATTGGTGCAGGTTTGCAGGGTTGTACCCTTGGTTGTAAGAGGAAATTCATAATGCTGCGCCCCAAAGGTACCCTTTAAAGCACGTATTTTAGTGCTGGTTTAATTTAATTAAATTATTAAATTTTAGTATTTTATTACTCTTTTAATACTGGGAAATAAGCATTTTGGGAGGTTTGCGGTATTTCTTTTTTTGGCAGTCACTTCATTAAAGACCTCAGGAGCTGGAAGTCCTTGTAATATCAGTCATCTGCTGTTCCCAAAATTTGAATGAAAGCCATATTACCAACACCCGGCCAGAAGTGTTTTTTGCTGGTGCTGTTCCGGCTGTAAGTAGTATATTTACAGCTCAAACTTAGGGAAGCAGTAATGGCAGTGGGACCTCTGAGCAGGTAACTTGTAGGAAAACTCTGGTAGAGGTCTTGTTAAACTTTTTACTGCGTGCATTTTTCTCGTGGGAGTGATAGATAAGAGCTGGTTTTGCGGAGAAACAGGAGATGAGAGTAGCCAAAAATAGCAAAAATTAAGTGGGGGGAGATGGGAAGCCAAAACAGGGCTTTTGGAGCTCCAGCACTTGTTTATAAGATAGTTGACTTCAAAGCCATAGGGGTAAATGCAGTTCAAAGGTTAAATGGCCCTTCAAAAAGCAAGGTCATGCAGCATTTAAATCGCCGGCCACAGAGCAGCCTCTTCTCTGTGCTCCTGTAAATCACTCGCCATCAACAGAGGAAATATAAGTCTATGAATATACATAAAAGCACAATCGCTTCGAGAAGAGGTGGTGTGAGTTCCTGCTCACGTGTGCAACAGGTGACACTTCAGCCACCGACAGGCTCGCGGGACACCCCCGTCCGGCATCCTAGTCCTGGTCCTCACCGTCAACGGACAGTGGAGGGAAAGGTGCTCCAAGAAAATAATAGACAAACAAACATTCGTAGGGATTCGATACGATTTACACCAATAAACCAAATAGAAGGTTGTAAAATGAAATAGTGGACAAGTTGAATGGTGGTTCCTGTGGTGATTTTCTGGGAGGCGGCTTCTTCAACCTGCTGCACACATCTCCGCTGTAAATGTGACTGTAACTTCAAACTAAAAATAACCCAAGAAACTCGAAGATGAGAGGAAAAGAGAACACAAGAAAAGCTGCTTCATGGTACAGCCCATGAGCTAAGAGCATTTCCATCGTCACAAAGTAGCTTTTCCCATAAAAAACAGATTAGACCAAGTTGTTCAGCAAATGGTGAGACTGCTTTCGATCAAGAGCTTCTCCTTGGAGCTGGTCTTCTGCTGAGCAACACGTGACTGCAGAGGCACCATTGGGAAATGTTTTCCCTGGCCAAGAGGACGGGCCACGAGAGTGCAACTGAATTTCCTTTCCCTTGCCAAACTAAGCCCTGCAGCACCACGGGACGTATTTTGCTCAAGTTTTGCTGGATTTCTCCATTCCCAGCCACTCCAATGCCATTGCCTCCCTCCCGGACTTCAGGAAGGGCTCTCTGATTTTTTTTCAGAAGTTGAAGCAAAGCTGAATTACCAAACCCGTCTCAAATTAACGAGGCCAAAGGTTCCCCACACCTTGCTCCCAGTGCACGAGCCTTCATGGGTTAACTGGCACACATTGGTTCATAAAACGCACTTTTGTTAGAAAACATTTATGTTAGCAGCTGCACCAGCAAGGTTACCACCAAAATATCCTTCTGGACTTTTTACAGTCTTTGTTGGTTCATGCTTTATTTGTTTTGCTGTTGTTTATGGTTGGGTTTTTGGCTTTTGGTGTGGTTTTGTTTCTTTTTTTTTTTTTTTTAATCTTCATTCTGTTCTAAATAGGGGAGTGATTCAGTCCTCTCTTTCTGTTTAATTTTACTTCAGCCTGCTGTTTTCTCTTTCAGACGGAAGGAAAACTCCTGGTGCGGTCATACCAGAAGGAAAATATGACTGTATGACCTTGGCCCTTGGAAGCCAGAGCTAGACCTGCTTGTACCTTATTTAGCACAAATAGTTTCTGTGTGCAGCTGCCGTATAACGCTTGACAGGACAAAACCAGTGAAGTCACCACAACATGGACTACCTTAAACCTATAGCTGAGCTGACTTGCCCGATAGGTCCCTGATTTTGGCGGAGGAGGCAGCGGTTATCTTATCACAGGCACAAATGGATGGAGATGGTAGTAAGGAAAAATAATTTGATACAGCAGCAGTTACTGAACACAGCTTGAGGCCACGTGCTTCTACTTTCAAGAAAAAGGCTTGTTCCCTGCTAGAATGAGGTACAAATACTTCTCGATCTAGACATAGTGAGAATCATCTTCCTATATCAAAATTACTGAGGTCAGCGTGACGAAAAAGTTGAGGGCTTCTAGAGGTAAACTCACAGGACCAAACCCAGATGCTATAAGAAAGGAATTTTTCCAACCATGACACCTAATTTAGCCTGTTTGCAGTTTTTGAACAACTTTGGGCAACAAGCTTCAGGGTATTTTAAATGCAAACTGCAATATTTATATTTGCTAAGGGCACTGGATGGCTTTGCCAGGGGAAAGACGGTTCTTGCAAGTGTGAAGGAAGCTATTGTGGGTAGCACTAGGCACACACAGCTGCTATTTACGTTTTCCACGTAGTTATTCGCTCTTCTAAGCCCAGAGTTCTGCACTGATGTAGTTTTGCCACTGGGAGTCACAGGGCAAAAGAGAAGCGTTGGGCCAGGAGCAGCTCTGAGCCCCTCAGCCCTGGAGAGCGTAAGGGCTGAGCTGGTGGGACCCGGGGCCATCCCAGCTCTTCGGTGGGGACTGCCCTGGGAGGAAAAGTGCACCCTGAGGAGTCTGATCCTGTCCCAAACCTCTCCGATTTCAGAAATGATTTGCTGTTAATGCAATGCCTGGGCATTGTGGAAATGCAGGATAAAACACAAGCTGTGTGTTGATACAAATTCAGTGAGGACAAGGAAGGACATTTAGTTCTTGCCTATAACTATAATCTGCTTTTAAAACTACCTGCAGTTATTAAATAGCAGGTGCTACGAGGGGGAACACACTATTTGTGTGCAGGTGAGGCACCCAGAAGGCAGAGATCTGAGTCTGTGTCATAGAATCATAGTATGGTTTGGGTCGGAAGGGACCTTAAAGATCATTGAGTTCCAACCCCCCTGCGGTGGGCAGGGACACCTCCCACCAGACCAGGTTGCTCCAAGCCCCATCCAGCCTGGCCTTGAACCCCTCCAGGGATGGGGCAGCCACAGCTTCTCTGGGCAACCTGTTCCAGTGTCTCACCACCCTCACAGCAAAGAATTTCTTCCAGATACCTAATCTCAGTCTACCCTCTTCCAGTTTCAAGCCATTGCCTCTCACCCTATCACTACATGCCCTTGTAAAAAGTCCCTCTCCAGCTGTCACCCTCCAGGGGACTCTCGGGGAAAAAAAAGGGAAAATTGGGAGAGAGAAGATGTCTTAAGAGGCAGGTGATGGGGTGGAGGGGGCTGTGTTAGGTGACAGGGACAAGGCAGAAGGTGTTCTGGAGAAACAGAGAGATGGAAATCAGTTTTCTCCTGCAAATAAAGTATGTTGCATACCTGTTGACCTCCCCTCTCTGTTAGCCCACGTGTGACACCCCTCCTTTGCCTGGATTCGGCGCTCCATGCACAGCCCTGATTGCTGTTGAGGCGGCTGAATCCACCGACCAGGAGGCGTAACAACGCCCCGGGGTTTTAGCCAATTCTTGGACGAATGGGTATGAAAGCAGGTCTGCTCCCATTTCTGTTTGAAGCACTCGGGAAGATGAAAGCATCTGTCCTGGTTTCAGCTGGGATGGAGTTAATTTTCTTCCTAGTAGGTGCTGTGTTTCGGATTTAGTATGAGAATAATATCGTTAACGTGTACTGTTTTAGTTGTTGCTAAATAATGCTTATATTAAGTCAGGGACTTTTTCAGCTTCCCGTGGAAGCTGAGAGGGAGCATAGGCAGGACAAGGAATATTCCATACCATAGATGTCATGCCCAGTTTATAAATGGGGGTTGGCTGGGGGGGGTGGCAGGAATCCACCGACTGTAGCTCAGGATGGGCTGGGAAATCCGTCATGGGGGGGGTGAACAACTGTACTGCATCACAATTATGTATATTCTTTTACCATTATTATTATTTTCTCTTCCATTACTGTTCTATTAAACTGTCTCTGTATCAACCCCTGAGGGTTTTCTTTCCCCTTTTTCTCCCTCTTCTCCCTACCCTGCTGGGGACAGGGGGAAGCGAGCGACCACACGGCTGCGTGGTCCCGGTTGCCACCACAGCCCTTTTTGGCAGCGCACAGCCGGTGGCTCGCCCTCACCCGCTGGGATGGGGAGAGAACGGGAAGAGCAAGAGTGAGAAAACTCGTCAGCTGAGACAAAGACAGTTTAACAGGTAAAGCAGAAGGCCTGCACACAAGCAAAGCAAAACAAGGAACTGGTTTGCAGCTTCCCATCGACAGGCAGGTGTTCAGCCGCCTCCAGGAGAGCAGCCCTGCGCTGCTTTCCCCATCACACCCAACAGTTACCTGGGAAGACACTCCGAATGTCCTCCCTTCCTTCCTTCACCCATACTCAAATTCATGACAGTGATTGATTTATGACCCTGTCAAAAGCCAAGACCATTTGAACAAGCACAAGGTTTAATGAGTCAGAGCAGGAGACCCCCAGCCCTGCCAGGTCCCCTTCTCCCCCAGGGGACACGTCCCCGCCAGGAATGGCCCAGGGCCTGGGCTGGCACCTGGAGCTGCCTGCAGGCAGGGCACGGACCTGAGCTTCAGGCAGCACCTAACTGGAGCACTGGAGCCAGCGAGCGGGGGGAGAGGGCTGGAAATGGCCCTGCTTTGCCCCATTTTTGAGCCAGCAGTGTGCCCAGGTGGCCAAGAAGGCCAACAGCATCCTGGCCTGTGTCAGGAACAGCGTGGGGAGTAGGACTCGGGGAGGTGATGGTCCCCCAGGACTGGGGCCTGGTGAGGCCTCACCTTGAGGGCTGAGTCCAGTTTTAGGCCCCTTCCCACAAAAAAGACATTGAGGGGCTGGAGCGGGTCCAGAGAAGGGCAACGGAGCTGGTGAGGGGTCTGGAGAACAAGTCTTGTGAGGAGAGGCTGAGGGAGCTGGGGGTGTTCAGCCTGGAGAAGAGGAGGCTGAGGGGAGACCTTCTCGCTCTCTCCAACTCCCTGAAAGGAGGGTGTAGCCAGGGGGGGTCGGTCTCTTCTCCCAAGTCCCAGGCGATGGGACAAGAGGAAACAGCCTCAAGTTGCGCCAGGGGAGGTTCAGGTTGGATA
>VXAK01015789.1:0-37158 GCA_013399435.1 Arenaria interpres
TAGTTTCTGGAGTCTCCAAAGGACGGTAATAAATAAAACTATTAGACTGTATTATAGCAGACGCATATTCAGAATCTACCAAGGGATGACAGGATTTTACATTACAACACAAATCACTAAAAAATGTCTGCAGATACCAAAAATGATTGGTAGGACTTCATGGACCAGCTAACTATACATATATATATACGTATATGCTGTTTTTCTTTAAAAGTATGTAAAGGAAATTAATATTAACGGATTCATCCTATGTAGACTTAAGTGGAAACTGAGCCAAAGAATAAGGGATTTGTCCTCTACAACAGGTACTTAAGCTTGCTCAGCAGCATGTAACTTTCTGCACTAGCTGACAGACTTTCAACCTACATCAAATCCTCTTTGCAACCTGGCATTGCTACTGTCATGACAGCATTAGAAAACTGGTGTTACATCAATGGAAATGGATTTACACTGTATCCTGGATTCTGTGCAGACAGGTTTGGTTTTATTTTTTCTCTTACCAGATACTATTACAGAAGGTATGACTTTTTGCCAGATACACAGACACAACTGAGTTTGGCAAAGCCCTAAATGAATGTAGAAATAAAGTTGAAAATGGTGGGAGGCATGGCAAAATGAAGTATGTAAGGATGTGTTTTTCTGGGGTTTCTTAAGAGAGGAAAAAAAATACTTTTTTTTTTTGAAAGATCCTTAAGACAGAAGTAAAACGTAAAAATAAATGCAACTGAGGTTAAAAATAAAATTACAAAAGTTGAGTTACCTAACATGTTCTGGCCACGGGAGAAGTAACTAAAGCTGACATACCAATAGGATGGGAGCTTCAAAAGAAGACAAAAGCCAGAAAATAACAATTTCCCCTGTTGGAAATCCAGATGGCCCTAGCAGATTTTGTGTGTATTTGTATACACATTTATCTGTGTGTATACATGTGCATACATATTTTTTTTTCTTTTAATATAAAAGTCTGTATAATGCCCCACTTTTTTACTATCTGGTTCACTCACCCCAGCAGGGATTTGGTGGTTGTTCTTCCTTTCTGGCCATGAAGATACAGAGGGAGATATGACAGCACAATAAATATCTAAGAGTGGTTAAACTGTTTCCTGAAGGTAAAACAACAGGGCCCAGTGGTTCTCCTGCAGAATGTTTTAAACCCAAGGCTATAAATAATAGCCAGTGCTGCCAAAAAAACCCCATCAAAAACCAACAAAATGCCCCAAAACAGCCAAACAAAAAAACCCTAACTGAATCCTGAATAAGGAGAAAACAAAATGAATCTTCACTTCAGTGTCTGAAGCCAATGTTACATTATGATGTCCTGAAAAACATGCATCTGAAAGATATTTTACCAGCTACAGGCTATTGTCATCTACAATGACAGTCAAGATCTTCCTGTTAAGACTTGAAAAAGCAACTACAGTCTTACATTGAAGAACCAGGAAAGATTATCAGTGAACATAATGTTGAGCTTTAGGAAAACACAAGGTGACAGTTGACCAGAGGAGTATTTAATACAACACTGTACTTAATACAGTAGATAGATATACCATTTTTTAGTATCAGCTTTTGATGCTGGAAAGACAGTTGACTGGACTGAGTGGAGCTAACTTTGTCATGATGTCAGAATTACGATTTGGAGAAAATAGTTTTAGGTAATTTGCTGCTTCATGTCCTCACCTTGTAACTGCTGTATAAGTATAAATAATGTCAGAGGTACAAGCAAATCCTTCCTATTTATAATCTCACATTCCTGCCTCTTGTAAAAGCATTAATCTCCAATGCAAAGTAAACCAGATTTGCTGTAGGAAAAAAGTCTATCAGTGTAGAGTCTGTCAGTATAGCAAACAACATGCCTTTATATGTCTTGTGGTGGAAAACGACATTCCTCAATGGTGATGCACAATCTGGCTAAAATAATCTATTATAAGCTTTTTGGTAAATAATTCTGAAAAAGAATATGAATGTTAAGCTTTTTACCAACCACAGAGTTTTCACTCAAGAGGTAGAAAAGATTTGAGGAGAATTGGCGACAAGTTGTTCTAGTATTAGAAGTTCTCAGTTTGCATATACCAAACAATTCTGGTTACAATTCAGATCTACCTAAAATCGTGTTTCATTTCCATGGCTGCTTTCACAGCAGTTGCTTCAAGGCTGTTGCCTGGCTGCCAGTGAGGTAGATCCAGGTCAATATGAATCCACGGCTCTTTCCTCCCCTCTGTATCAGACCCGCAGTGTTGTAACTGCCTTTGCTTCTCTCCTGGAGGTTAGTAAAGAGACTGTTTATGGTGCAGATGCTTCAGGGACATTTTCATTTACCTTACACAACTTAATAGTAAGAAACAACAAAGAATGAATTTCATGACAAAAGCTTTACTTACGAGTATTATCCCTGAACAGAGATTATTTTCTTTAACAAAAAAAAATAGAAAAAGATTTATCTGGCATTCAGATTTGTCGCCTTCTTCTGTAACACAGCAAACTAGAAAGTTTTGGTTTGTTTGTTTCAGAACCAAGTAACATACAAGTTTCTTAAACATATGAACGTAATTTTTCTTTTCTTTTCTGCTTTTCTTTTTGGGGAAGCGGGGAAGAATTTCAGGGGGAAAAAGAGGGGAGAAATTTAAAAGAGATAAAAATATTTTTAAGCTTTCAAACAATCTTCTCTTTTACACAAAGTAAATATATCTGATTAATGCCTCTTTATTATTCACCACCTTGAAAATATTCTGCATTAAATTTTAAAAATCCTTTTTTTACTATCAATTCAGAATGAATCAAAACTTTTTTTACAAAAATCTTGTCTTTGAAGATATTTCAATCAGCTCTGATGAAAAACTTGAAGCTGATTGAAATTTCTTTGAAATTTATGTTTTTCAGACGTGAAAGTTCCTTGAAGCCAAAGCTGTCTGTAGAAAAGACTTATTTTCATACATTTTCTGTAGGCTGTGTTAATGTATCAACTAAAAGGTATGTTTTCCTTTTCTTTTCCATTTATGCTGCAATTTTTTTGTAAAAATAAGAAAAAAAAATCAAAAAACCCCCCAAGAGTCCCCAAAATATTGACACAAGACTCTTGATTTGTCCCTTATCAAAAAAGTATCTTTCTAAATTTTGACCGTTTTTAATTTCATTTTGCAACTTCCAAAAAGAATTTCAAAAGCTTCAAACTTTTTTCGTGATGGGGAGAATACTTCTTGCTCAGTTCTAGAGCATGCACCATTCGGTAGATCTTTATTTGTCTGGTGGATAAAGTGGAAGTATTGAAAAGGTAACCAGGCACTGTCTTCGAAAGGCACTTACTAGTGGAGGGTTGCTTATTTTATTCCTGAATACAGCCCTCTCACTGAGGCAGACTTAAGTTGATAACATAAAGAAAGGGGGAAGGATGTATCGTTTTGCCATAACTAAAGAAAATTAGTGAGTGGGCAATCAGGTGTGTCTTTTTAAGAAATCTAAGAGAAAAATGTTCTCTGGCCAAACTGTATTTAGGTTCAGAGTGTAGGATTAAAAAACATTTAGTGGCCAGCTGCAAAGAAAACTCATTTTCTTAGTCTGCTGTTTCAGGAATTTAAGTTTAATATGTGTTGTTTATGTGACTTGACATGTATCAGTAAGTAGCACTTACGGACGAGACAGCTTGCCTCTGGACTGGGATGTGTATCAGCACCAGTGCACCAGATCAATATGGAAAGCACAGCATGGAGATACAGTGTAAATCCCCAGCATGGTGGTAGACAGAAGCTGGCCACTCACTTCT
Organism: Arenaria interpres; assembly: GCA_013399435.1. Taxonomy (NCBI): domain Eukaryota; kingdom Metazoa; phylum Chordata; class Aves; order Charadriiformes; family Scolopacidae; genus Arenaria; species Arenaria interpres. The sequence continues at coordinate 3,758 of VXAK01015789.1, forward strand.
GTTTATCCCCTAGGGAAAGAAGAGAACAGATTTCTGAGGGTTTGCCTCTTTTATTCCAGTAATAATGAGAGATTAATTGGGAATGTTTACTGTTGGGAGATGAATTGGGAATGTTTGTTGTTTAGATTTATTTTTTTTTTTTTCTACTACAGCTGCATTTCTGCTCCTTGCCTATATTTTTTTATGAATAAACTGAATGATGCAAGGCCTGTCTCTAGCCTGGGGGCCAGCTAAGCATGGCCACTTCCATATGGTTAAGCTCCCTTAGCCTCCCAAGCACAGGCTGTAGCTATCCTGCCTCTTGGGAACACTCCCCAGGCTGGGCTAGTGCCCTAGCTATGCCCAGGAAACCCTCAGGAGACAGCTGGTCAAGTAGCCAAGATAAAAAAAGTGTCAGAGACTGCCCTGAGATTTTATGTTTTAGAAAAAAAAAAAATTAGTTCCAGGGCATGGATTCATGCCCTAGCATTATTTGAATTCACTTGCATAGATGTAGTCTTAGTGTTATTTAGGTCAGTATGAGTCCAAATAAGTACACATTGTTTATTCACTCTTCTCGTTTCGAATGAACTCCACTGATTTAAGTGGTGTTACCACAGCACAGCATGATGTTTTTGCAAATCGCATATAAGGGGCTTAATACTTGTTTGTAAGCAGTCATTAACTGTGGTAGATGCAATAATGTTCTGAAACTAGTGGAAGATCTAAGCATGGTAGAATGTTTTAGGAAATGGTAGCTACTTTTCTGCTTACTTTTCATTATCTACAGTTATGTTTCTCATTAAATGTTGGGGTCACTTTATCCAGAAATCACTATTATAGGAAAGCTATTATCTACTTTCAGTGCATTTATCATAAGAACTTTGTAAAATGTTGAAAAATCTGGTTTACAGAAGTGAGGGTACAAGCACTTCTCAAAGATGCATTACTAGCTTTTGCCAGAGAATAAAAATGGAGACAAAAGTCTCTACTTGGTTGAATATTCAGTATTCTGTGTGCCGGAAAAAAGTAATGACAAACCTTTTCACAGAATCACAGAATCACCATGGTTGGAAGGAAGATCTGAGATCATCAAGTCCAACCTCATAAAAAACCCAAAAAGCAAACCAAAAAACAAACAAACCAACAAAACCCCAAAAAACCCAAGAAAACAAAAACCTCAACACCCCACCACATCACGTCCACACACAAACCAATAATCTTGGGCACTAGAGCATGCCCTGAAGTATCATGTCTACACGTCTCTTAAATACCTCCAGGGATGGTGACTCCACCACCTCCCTGGGCAGGCTGTTCCAGTGCCTGACCACTCTCTCAGTAAAGTAATTCTTCCTTTTAGGGTGTGCTCTCAGAAATCAAACTCCTTTAGGCTTTAAAATGCAGACATTCTCAGATAATGGTAAATTATGCTTACACAGGATAGTTGGATAAAATTTTAATAAGTAATTGTATGACAGTGGTCTAATTGCATAACAAAAATATTATTTCAGTTGTGGAGGAAAAATATATTAATTTAGAGTAGTTCTTATCACAGATTTTTATTTCTTTTATTTCTATAGCTTTTGCAACTTCTACAGGTCATCCTCTCTACTCTTTCTTCATCTTTTACTGGTGAGCTTTTGCGAGATTTTATGATTCTTTCACCAATGCAGGATAGTGAAAATTAGTCTGGGCATTGGTAAACAAAAATGTTGCCTAGGAGAGATTCTACTTCTCTCTGTAATCTTTTAGTACAGCTTTGTGGTTCATGGGTTACATACATAAATTAGACTCCTCCTTGGGGAAAGTCACATAACAGAGAGATAATACTTTCCTACCAGTGGTAAAATAATTGCCTCCAAATCCCGTGATCACAGGTGTGTGGTAAGACTGAATCTCAGAGTGAGGGTCATGAGGTCCCAGTGCCTTCTCTGGACAATGCTTTCGGTTAGGACTCCGGCATGCTGCATTGATTTAATACCTTTGGTGGTTTCAAATTGGGAGAAAGAACAAACCTAAATCTTTTAGCCATTTCTTCCTCTAAGTGATGCTTTTAGGATATCTCTCAGAGGAGTTTCAAGGAGTCTGATTTAACTATTGTATGAGTACGTAAATAATGAACTTAATGGACACAACTTACAAAAAAGTTGGATCTGAATCTGATAAATAGACAATAGTCAAATTTCAGTTTCATTATTCAGTAGGAGCTATTTGGCTTGACCAGCAAAGAAGTGAAGAATTTTGTATAAAATTGAAACTTAATGAAATATACCAGGATTTTGAGTTCAGCTTTGACTTGGAAGTTGGGATGACATACGAGTCACTTAATTTGCTTTCCTATTGAAATCACTGAGTTCCCTAAAATGCTTCATGTTTGGAAAATTATGTATAGTCTGCAACTCTGTAAATACATTTAAAAACAATAGGATAGTAACAGATATTTAAAGACACCTGGTAAAAATCTGAGAAAGATATATTATGATTATTTATGATATACCTGTAGATATTGATTTTTAATTTATTCTTAAATATCTATCGTACACACTTAGCAAAATATAAATGCCTTTTGTCACTAGATACAGGATGTAATGATTAAGGAGAACTGTGTTCTAAAAAGTTTAACTTCTTTATCAATGATACTTAAAAAGGAATAGTTAAACAGGTAGTTCCAAAGCTGGCCAGGAGCTTCTTTGATGTGTGGCTGAAGCACGTCTACTAACTGCAACCATAATTCATGTTATAAAGAGCATCCTGCTCCTTGTATCCTGCCATAATGCCTCTGGTGCCTCTGCCTTTATCTCTTCTCTCCTTCAGTTTGGTCTGCAGGGATGATAGTTCTCAGTTGGTGAATGCAAGTCATGCAGTGCAGAGTAAGAGGAACTCTTACCAACAGTTGATGGACAGTGAACTAGTAGCCAGTCTCAAATCTAGGGCAGACACAGAATTTCCCACAAGTTTGAGATTTCTTTAAGCATCTTTCTTTTGAAGATGAGGTGTTTTCATCCTGCCCATTTCTTGGAAAAAGCCCTAATAATTATGACTGCAAAATTATGAGATGCAAATCTCTGCAGACTGCCCACGTATCAAAACATCGTCATTGGTGGCAGTAAGTGCAAGTATCTATTAAATATTTCAATCTACGTTATAAAAGGTTCTTTGAACAGATGTTGTGTTGAGACATCCAGGGAGAAAGATCATGACACGTTTGGTGACAATGTGGTACCAGTGCCAAGAGCTTCCAATAAACTATGAAAAAGCAGCTGTTACCCTGGCCAAAATTGTCCCTTCCTCTTGCCTGCTTTCAGCGGGTGGCAGGCCTGACTCTGACCCCCCCAAGTAACCTTGAGGCTGCTGTTATGGTAATGGAGACCTCTCTATTAGCCTGGTCCTGCAACCATTTGGCACACGCTGTAGCAAAATTTTTCTAGCCCGACTGTGTCAGCTGCTGCCTCAAAAGTGATACTGTCTGCTTATAACTCAAAGTATAACTCTGTCATACATACGCTTAGTGCAGTATGGTTCTTAAAAGGCATTTTAATCTGCTGGCATTTTAGCTCGTAGGCCTCTGGGGTCAGGTTGAAAAATTACACTAATGCTGAACTTACTCTGATATTCTGGGCAGCCTTCTGAATTTTAAATAACTATCCTCAGAAGGCCATGCTTTTCAAAAATTATCTTTAAAACTGCACACAGAATTTTAAACTTAGTTCAGTTAATAGCACACTGATACACAGGCTGAAATTTATAAAAATGCAGGGTAAGAATCTCTGAATTTATAGATACTGGCAGTTATTTTGGTTTTCATTGTCTGAGTATCTGGCCCCTGGATTGACAACTATATGAGTTATGTGTTACTGTAATTGTTAATAAGTGCATCTGAATTAACTGGTTTACATTGTTGGTTTTGTAGTGAGACTGCCTTCTCAAAAATGTGGGATTATTTTGAAATTTATACAGAAAATAATCATTTTATAATTTGGAATTAGGCAAGGTGAAACATACACGTCTATTTTTCCAAACAATAGCATTCCTTAATCCATTCCCTTATATGCATATAAAGAAAAAACAAGATTACTGCCTCTTTATCTTGAGGAAGTTTTATGTAGCTATTTCTTTTGTCATTTATCCAGTATTTGTTACTCCTCCTGCTGCTCTACTTGTATTGTTACTGATTCTCATCACACAGTGATCCTTATGTCCCCCCAGTCTAAGTTTCATAGCTGCTTCTTTTGCTGTAGTCTCTTCTATTGTAGATTTGAATCCAATGATTCTTGCTTGTCCAGCCCAAGCCATTGGGCTCCTCCTCTGGTCTGACCCTGCCCTCGCCTTCAGGCTCTTTCCAAACCACAGATTGCAGTGGGCATCCAGCCATGGAATGGGACCAGCTTTTGGGCACAAATTAAACCCCACTGCTTCTAGGCAGGGTCTGCAACCCGTTAGCCATCTGTTCTGTCAGATCATTAAGGATAAAGACTACCCAGAGGTAGTTTTTAGCAAGACCTTGAGCAAGTGTACCTTTCTGGTTTGTCTGAACCCACTCTTGCTAACAGCCTTAGAGGCATGCTAGATCTAACCTTCTCTGTACTGAAATCAAATTTCGAAAAGCTGAAAATAGTTCCCAGCTCACAGCATATCTTCTTACTCAGCTTGACTGGAGCCGTTCTCCTTTGGGAGGAGGTCTCTTTGAGCCAGAGGGAAAGGAAGGATGAGTTCAATATATTCCTTGTTCTACCAGCTGCCACCAAACGCATTCATCTTCCCTCCAAGGAACTATGAGTCCAGATCCATTCACACTGTGCACGTTGATGAAATAGGGTGACATCTTCCATGATAGGTGATGAGGCTTTGGTTTCAATCTCTTTTTTTTTTTTTTTATCACGTCTAATGAAGAATGCCAAAACAGATGTGTTTCACTGTTGTGCTTTCAGGAGCAGAATGAAGTAAAAACCCCAGGACGGCTGCTACAGTGAAACTTTGCAGCCTGCTGTGTACCTGGACTGTGAGAAAGATATTTTTTGGCTTCCCAGATAAGTCACAATCTTTCCTGAGTGGTCCAGCAAGCTCTGGGAAGAAAGTTTAACAACTGTTCATCTACCTTGTGTTGGAAAAGGTTTATTAACTTCGGCATGTGTCCAGCCCTTTGCCAGTTAGCAAAGAGTTTCTAGAGTGCTTCTTTGGTTCCTTCTAAGATTGTGTCTTATTTTTAGACTGACAGCAAACTGTGCCTGGCAGTGACATCTGCAAGCTATTCTTTCTGGGGCTGAATGGTTGCTTTTGTGCTAGATGTGTGATGCATAATACACCAGTTCTGCTCTTTGAGTAGAAGGAGGGCAGGGTTTTCTTTGGAAGCTTTATTTTATCCTTGTCCTGGTCTAAAATCATTGGCTTCTTAGGAACTGGGTGACTTTTTTTGGTTGTTAGTTGAGGCAGATAATTGTTCTGGTTCTCCACAGGAGCCTTTTGGTACAAATATGCTCCAAATAATGCAAATAAGAAAGTAATGATAATGGTTCTTATTATTTACAAGGAAAACTCCAGAAGGATAAAGAAGATTATTCAACTCCACAAATAATCTATTGCTCCAGTATACAAACTGCTGTATTAATATGTACAGGAATGCAGTTGTGTAGAAGACATAAAGGTATATCAAGGAATCCCTGTCTTTTGATGTTTAGACACTTGAGTGTTCAGATTTGGGTCCTTATGAGGATAGAGTCCTCTTGTCAAACTATTCTGCTTGATTAGTTGTCCATTTTGTCATTTGGGAATACCTTTGCTGAAATAAAAAGGATCAAAATGGCATTTCATTGTCTTTTTCTTTCTCTTGGGAAATACATATAAAGTTGCCCCCCTTTTTGTGAACTGCAATTGTGATTGTTATCCAACAGATACAGATCCTGAATAATGAAATACTGCATTACTTGTTTTCATCATGCTAAGTGATCCATCTCAATTCTTCACTTATATGAAGAATGACCTATGCTTTCTTATCCTTTCCTCTCTCCCAGAGCTTGATACAGAATTTCAATGTCACAGGAAGAAAATAACAACATTACATCTATGCAAAAATAATCTGCTTTATCATATATCATTCTCAGTAGCATCACACTTTCACCTTTTTCAAAATTAGACGACGGATTAATAAATTAGTGTTTGTTCCAATCATAACGGAAAACTGTGACTATTTAACATGCTCATGCCCTCCCTGTAATTGAAATTTGCAAATATTAATGAGATTATAGCACTGTTCTGTCAATAAATATTATCAACTGAGTTCATTTATGTGGAGGTCTTGGGATTTCTGCAGGATGATTTTGCATTGTCACTCTAAAGATTTCATTATAAATCTAACAGATCCTGACTACCTTTTTTAATTAACTCAAGTCCTGTCAAAAAGTCATGTCACTGAGTATAAAGTATACAGATCTTGCACATGTAAGCAGACAGGGAGAACGCACGCTGACGTGACTGTTGCTTATGAAGAGTTACAACTATTTGGAGCCTTGCAGTTGCTTCCCTAGCTGAAAATAAATGAATGACAGATAATCTAGATCTATTCCATGTGTAACTTGTTCCTGCATGAATATATGTCTCTTCTGGGCAAAAAACATCAAGAATGGTCTCTGGGTAGGAGCCCAAAGCTCCTACCTAGTTGTTATGTGGCAGCTTTGCAATAGAAAGTGACCTTGCAATTAACAAACTCCTTTGTTACTCATGCAAAGCTGCTGGAAAAAGATGACTCCCTTTACACAGATTCTGGCATAGCCAAAGCTGAACAGTTGTACACACACAGAGAACAGGAACACTGTATGTAATAGCACTGTGCGGTGACACTTCCATAAAAATATCATAATTGGGGGTTGATCTAACTACCTTAGTTATGTTTAATAACTGTGAGGAGTTGACACTCAGTTTTGAAGGATTTATCATTCTGAAAATGTTCCTGAACTGAAATTTCCAAGATGGGCCTATTGCTGTAGGTACCCGGAAAGCTCAAGGAAAATGTTTTCTCTTTTTACTTTTAAGGAAAACTCCACAGTCATGTTAATCATTAAACAGCAAATGACTTGAATATTTTTAATGACTGAGAAAACTGAAACTTTCAGGGATGGAAAACTGGAAAAGTTAAATTCAAAGCCATTGCCCAAATACATATTTTTTAAAATGCATTTTGTCAATCCAGTGACATTTGACTGAGCTCCAGCTTTTCAAAAAGTATATAGTGCAAGATTTTTCTCTAAACTTATAAATATATGTAGTTCTATATATATTTTTGTAATTATTTGAAATACACTGAGCATTCAGAGGACTGAGAGAGATCTTTTGTCCTCTGTATTTGGCATGAAGGGTGTCCTAATGTGCATTTTCAGCTTTTCATTGAAGCAGAATGCTGTCCTGTGGATTGCTTACAGAAAACGGGAGAGTCTGTATCTGAGACAAGCAGTCAAAAGACACTGTGTAATAAACAGTCAGCATATTACAAACTGAGAAATCTTTTTTCTCTTGTTACCTTCCTCTCATGTTTTCCTTTAAAACAACATCACCAGATAACCTTGGAAAAATCCTACTAAAAGTAGAAAAAAATTAAAGCTGCCATTGTGCAAAAATGTAAACTTAGTAAAAGTAATTTTTATTGCAAGTATTAGCACGCAATTTTCTGTGCCCTGTGTTTTGAAAACAGTCAGACTAAATTGTCATGTTGTTTCCTCCTGACCTTAGAATCTGTGTCAGCACGTTTTATTTTTTATTTGAACCTGGCACTGGCATTTCTCTGATGCTTCTCTGAAGGTGCTATCTTTTATTTTTAAATAAAAGTAGAATATCTGCGGGGAAAAAAGGGCAAAAGTCTCTAGCTGTGACTATGACAATGAAAACTTTTAAAAAAATAGAAAAAAGAGATAAGAGTTTGTCTTTTTTTGCAGAGAGAGTGATTGGCACTTGGATTTTAGTACTTGACATAGTCTAATTTTAGGTGTGAATAGTCATATTTCAAAGCTCTTTATATCTGCACTGGGCCTGAATTCACCTTTGTGATGTGCAAGAATTCTGGCTTCATTTTTAACTGCCTGAACACTGCTACAAAACTTAGCCATCCCATATTTTTTTCCAGTTAATTGAGGAAAAGCTTCTGTGCTATAGGAAACTTTCCGAAGAAATATACCATAAAGACAATTTAAATAAGGAGAGATTCTGAAAATAATCAGTATCCTGTCATTCAAAAAATTTTCCTGGCAACAGACATTCATAAAATCATGGCATGATTTTCAGTATAATTTCTGAATTCCTTTCATATGTAGGATATTTCCACAGTATACTTACTAAAATTTCTAAAATTAGATCTATGGCTAAATAGTATATGAGCTAAGAAATTATTCCTAAAAAATAAATTGGCTTCATTACATTCATTACAGAGAAATACGTAGAGAATTTATAAAATATATTCCAAAAATCATTGCAGAAACCATTACAGTTGATTTTTTTGCCATACTCCAGGACATTGGTTTTTTTTTCTTTTTTTTTTTTTCCTTTTTTTTTTGTCGTAAGCTTTATATTTTAGTTTGATTATTCTGCTACATTCAGCGCAGTATCAGAACAGGGGAAAAGTTGAGGCTTTTTCTAAACTGTGCCTGCACAAGGTGCTCTTCACTATGAACTTATAAATATAGCTGCTCTTCATTTTTAGTTGGTCATGTATTCAGAAAATTATCAGATCTGTGTTTTTCACAGGAGCGTGTCCATGGACTCTGCCAGTGTGAACATCCTTACATGAGATGAAATGCTTAGTCTTGTATTTCAGTCTTTTTCTTTCTTTACATATATAAACCAATTCATGCACGGGTATATATTATACTCCAATATGGATTGAGTTTTGGAAAGATGTTCAACTATTGCTACTTTAATATTTAATACTAGTTTTAAAAATTATATCTTTGTTTCCAGTGTATAAATTGGAATAAAAATTTTTTGGACACTTCTATCATTAAAACTCATTACTTTGTACATTCCTGCAGAAAGTACATTTGAGTAAATTAGGTTTTAATTTAGCTGAGTTACCAAATTTATTTTCCTCCCTTTTTGTTTTTTGAAACATTCTACTCCAAATAATTTGTAAGGGGACATAAGACACCTAATGGGACTGAAAGTGCTCAAATACTAAGTAAAAAAGGACACTACTCCACTAGTAGGAGGAGTAGTTCACCGTGTCTGTACTAGAAATAGTGAACAGCTCCTGACATTTTTTAATGTCACTGAAACCACAGGCTTCTCTCTGATAAGACAGATACCGTTTCATAAAACTCTCTCATCTCTTAGCTAACACACCTACCCGTTGAATATATGACTAATGAGTAGAACAAATTAATTTTATTGGACATTATGCCATAATTAGACCAAATTATAATGATTTCCAAAATAAGGAACCTGCTTTTCAGGTTATTCTTTCACAACATGAACTTTAAAAAATATTTTAAAGAAAAACATGGGGCAAAAAAAATAAACTTTATCATATTCAACCTAAGGACTCTTCAGGTATTTCCTGCATCTAACATAAGATAAACTAACTGTTTACCTTTTCTTTTACAGTCGGGTACTCCACAGTATTTGCTTGTTATGGGGGGAGGTAAGAGAGTGGTACGTATCCCATTCCCAGTGTAGTAAAAGGAGCTTGGTCCCATGACCAGAGCATTGCTATTGCTAAACACTGAACCTTTACCTTGCTTTTGGAGGACATTGAGGTCTAAAGATTTAATCTATCATATAAAAAGTTAATTACAGCTTCTGCAGCGTCAGTACAGTAATTCTATGTATAGGTAAAGGTGAGGTCTAGGGCAAGATGTATAGGTGTCTTCATAAGGTTTTGGAAGAATCTAATCCTGTATTAAGGTTTTAAGTTTGATTACATTGAAAAGTGAAGTGTGTGTTTGGGGGGTTATAACTACAATATTGTTCATATTCATCATTCAGAAATGTGTCCCCAGGTACCTTCATGCCAAGCCCTGTTGTCGCACTTCTGAGTGGAGTACGAGAGAAAGCGTGCGCTGAGCAGTGAGCCGTGCCTGTGCTCTCTGTCCATAAGGACGACAGTAAAAAAAGTGTATCCATATGTAGACAGCCGTTTTCCAACAACACCCCATACGCATAATTTCTTACTCATTCCTTTTTTCTCAAACCTGCTAGTCCGTAGGTGTTTGCTCAGCATCTAAACCCTCAGGTGCCCAGGGTGTGCTCCCGTCCCCTCCGCCCAGCTCTGCAGAGCAGCAGGACAAGCACTGATGCTGCGTCTCAGGGAGGAGGGTGTCCTGCCTCAGCACAGAAACCATCGTGAATAGGAGGTGAAGACCTGTGGTGGACACCCTTCCCTGTGACATAAATATGAACGTGTCGTCGAGGAAAAGGGTGGAAATGCTCTGAGGATGTCGGGAGGAGCTGGCAAAAGGGCAGGGTATCAACTCAAAGAACAGGCAGGGAGTACTTTGTTGAAATTGGCTTGTGTTGGCTAGCTGGACCTGTAGGTACTAACTGACTAAGCATAATTTTTCAAGCACATTTTGAGGCTGGGTTAAAAGAGAGGCATGGAGACAGAAATCAGATTTGCAATCTGCTAGTGATAGCTGCATAATTTTCACTACTTTCTCAAGAGAACCTGTGGCATAACAGAGAAGGAGTTTTAATTCACAACCAACCAGTAAACCCAGCTCGAGACTGTACTAACCTCCAACCTGGTAATCACAACTATCTTTGATGGCAGGCCTCTCTCTGCCCGTTGTACTTGGTGTCTGTGATCTGAGATAGGTCCCACTGTGGGTGAAAACATGGGAAGACAGGGCCTCTCTGTGGTGGTGGCTCCCCTGTACCTAAACGGGTGTGACATGAGCTGGGTTCCCAGCATGACTGCAGTGTAGACATTCCTTTGAGATACCCAGGTAGGACAAATTTTCAACAGCTGCCTTAGTAGCTAATTAGCCCTATCCATGCTTTGATATGTGATTCAGTCCCTACATGATGAAAAGTCTTATTTACATATTTTCCACCTGTAGCCTGTTTTTCTATCAGCCTAGGGTTTCTGAAAGTGTCATATAATGCCAACCTTTCCCAGAGTGATGGCGTGTTTGAACCGGTATTATTTAAAGAACTCCAGTTTTATACTGTTAAGACCCAAAACAGATGCCTCCCAATTTTTTATTCTTTAACTGTATTAAGTTTTCACCTTGCTTTTCCTTGAGTCTTCTTTTCCGGGAGGAATTCAGAGTAGTCCAGTGCAATAGAAAAGAAATAAAAGCCTGGTGGAAGTGACTTTTTCTTTCTATTGACATTGAATATAAAGAGGATATATTCTGTATTTCTTTGTTCTTAGAAAAGAAAAGAAAAGAGAAAAAAAGAAAAGAAAAGAAAAGAAAAGAAAAGAAAAGAAAAGAAAAGAAAAGAAAAGAAAAGAAAAGAAAAGAAAAGAGAAATAAAAGGACTAGGAAAGTTAATATGTTTCTCATTCTCTTGATGTCATTTATACTAGGTTGTTACCCTTGGGTCTTAAACCCAAAAAATAACCATGACAGCCAGGGTCCAGCTGAGTCCTTCCTTGCTTTGCAAAACTTTGGACTTCAGGTTCTTTTGCATATTTATAACTCTTCTACAATTGTACACATGTAACTGATACTCCTCCTAAATCCTGGCATAGGTTTGCATAGTAAATTGGTACTTGAGATTGTGAAGGGAAAAATAAAACGGAGGAAAAGATAGGAAATTGCTTTTGTGATGTGTTAAAGTGCTCTAAAATGATCCAAAATCAAACCATCCCCACAAAGGGGGTGTTTCTCATAGTCAATTGCACACTGTGGCATTCCCACTTGACAGTGGTCTGTCATTTACCACAGAAGCTCAACCTGCCATGCATTTAAAAAAAACAAAACCAAAACAACCAAACAACAACAACAAAAAAAACCCCATATGCATAAAATATGCTTTCTTTCCTTTGATAGTCTTCCTCACCCAGTGTAATAATTGCGGGAGTTTCTTGCTTCCTGTACTGAGTCTGCAAACAGGGCTGATGGTTATGTCACTGTGAAGGAGTGAAATCCCTGCTTGTCCCTGCAGATGAATGCTGGATCTCTTCAGCATTCTGCATCTTCTTGCAGGGTTCATACTGTCATATGCCACTGCCCCTATGGCCGACTGCAGCCTGCAAAGTGACTGTCTCCATTATGTTGTTGACATACTCGCTCTTTCTGGCACAGAAAACTTATACTAGCTGCATTTAAACTAGGAGACCTGATAATTTTCCAGCTCAGCAGTTAGAGGTGAAAAATCTTCTCCTGGGCAAACATGGAGGGCAGACGTGAATGCAGAGCAGCACGTCACCTAGTCCTACATTACAGAGTAACTTGTCTCTCCAACCAGCAGTGGCACAACATTTTCAGCTGACTAGAAACCATAAACTCATCTGCTGTGGGTCTGCAGCAGGCCAGAATAGTCCATTTCCATATAGTTATTAGCATCTTCTTTCTAGATTGGAATGGCTTTATTTGCTTGTCTGTCCTAGGAAATCCTGAAAATATCTCTTTTCTTTAGATGTGATGTCCTTGTCAGTTATTCCATGCCCGTAAGATGATGGTGTGATGGAACATGTATGGTTTTGCACCACTGTAGCCTGGAAGTGGATTTGTCCTTCACACATCCAGATACTCTTGCTTCTACTTGTCAGGACTGTGGTGGGGGACACGGGAGATTCCTGCCCCTGTGCCAGTGTATGTGCACTGGGAGAGAAAGACGAGAGAGGTAATTAGCTGGAGAATCCGTAGGTTGTTCCAAGTTTATGTTTGACTTTGTCACACGTGAATGACTAATTTCTTATAAACTAGTTTTTTACTTTTATAATTCCTATAGTAGACATTACTATAGACAAGAAAACCATTTGTTGACCTTAAATATCTAAACAGATTTTTGAATAGCTTAATTTGTCTACAGATCCTCTTAGAGACAGGCAGAAGGGGTTTTTTAAACATTAAGTATTAATTTTGTAATTCATATATAACTTTCCATAATCACGTAAATGTACATTCTAATTAACAGTGTAGAAATCAAATTATTCTGTTAATCCGTGACATACCATTAAATCTGATATTTTAATAGTGATGAACTATAATTAGATGAAATATAATTAGATCAAAATACTGTCCTGAACATTTGGTATAAAAGGAAAAATATATGGCTGCTTACATATGTGCCATTATGATAAATTTATTACAAAAGAATGTAAGCTAGTGTATTCTATGTTGGTTTAGCGGTCTTGTTCAGAATGTGGCAGGAGTAATTTAAAAGGAGTTCTCTATCAGTTTTATCCACATTATACATAATGAAACTGTCAAATTGAATCATTAGTATACTAATTTTGGCTCTCTTAATAACCCTTTTTGTATTGTGTAATCTTACACAATCTTACAATGATGGGGAATGTATATAATTGTTGGTTGTGCTAACAGCTTGTCTGTATAAAAGAAGAGATTTCAAAAATAGCCACTGCTTTCAATTGTGCAGTTTGAGAAACCTTGTTTAGTCATCCAAAACAAGAAGAAACCAAAATCAGGGATCATGACGTCAAACCAGTAACTAGCCTTTGTAACCAAGCTGTAAGCAAGTAAGCAGCCGTATAACAAATGGCAAAAAAAAATACTGGGAAGATTTTGAAAGCAAGAGTTCAAAAGTTAGGAAACGTCACAACCAGAGCACTTTGCTTTCAGCCCTCCTATATGGATGCATTATGATTGAGACATCAATTAGATGAGTGCATAGTACTTTTTCAGAAGGAATCTTGACTCATTTGGAATGATGATTAGAAAAGGGTCTCTAATGAGCAACATTTCAATTCTTTTTTTTTTATTTTTATTGTTTACTGAGAGAACCAATGCTTCATTCACTTCATACTTTCAAGGCCTTATTTTGAAGATGGAAATTATGGTTTTCTCATTGACTTTTTCCAGTATTCATTGTTGTAATTTGCAAGAGTCATTAATATAATTATTAATTTTCATAAATCCTGAAGAAGAAACAGGTTATCATTAGTCTATTTTCACAGTTCAGAACTGAAGCCCAACTGAACGTTAACACGAGAACTCATTTTTGCTGTTCAGCTTGAAATTCTGCACTATAGGTATGAAGAACTCAAAGGGAAAAAGAAAAGAGGAGGTGGAGAAGAGGGCTGGATTCTTTCATATTTTAAAAAAAATAAAAATCTCCTGAAGGAACACACTAGCTGTTCAAATGTTCAGTTCCAGGCTATGACTCATTCAAGCAAATTCCTCACGTTTAAAACCAAACCCAAAGAATCAATTTTTCTTTCCTAAAAAATAAATAAATAAAAAACCCCACCAAAACACACACACACAAAAAAAACCAAACACAAACCCCAAACAACTACTTATTGGAATAAGGAATTCTGGTAGTCTGTGTGTGTTGGGAGAGTGCAATTGTACCTCTCTAATCCATGAAGTAGTAACCAACTCAGAAAATGTATGAGTAGATGGGGCTGTGCTTGGGCAATATGTTATACTACTAAAATGGTGGTCTAATTTTTTTAAATATAGATTGACTCATTTATTTAATTATATGCTTTACAAGAGTCTATAAACATCCTAATCAAGTACAGATCTAGAGGTTGATCTGAGATCTATATTGGAGATCTATTATTGTTTCAAAATGCTTGGAATTTAAATGCTCACTTTTTTTCTTCTGCGTATTTCATCAGTATGTTGGATGTATATAATACATGTTTTCAATCTTTATTTTTAATTCCCTTGTTTCCACATACATCATATCAGAAATAGCTATTGTATAGGCCTTTTCCCATGCCAGATGTTCTTTGTTTGAAAGGAGACTTTTATGTTATTCATTACATTATCAAATTCCTATTATTACTCAATTTTGATGCAATTAAAGAATAATAATAAAAAAAAAAATCCAAGCACTTCCAAGCAATTTTTTCTGGTGGTGCATCTTTGGGAGAGGGCTGGGGTGTTTTGGTGTAGGTTTTTTTTCTCTCTCATAAAGAACTAATGAAACAATGCCTTAGTAGGACACTTTGGTTTGTATTCATACGGACATTATTATGCAAGGTCCTCAACCTCTCATGTCAGAGGAAAAACATGCTATGGTACTTTTTACAAGGGCAAGGATGTTAAACTCTGGTGTTCTGGCTGTGTTCCAAGTTGATTAATTAATATTCTGTATAGTTTCACTAGAATTTCAAATGAAAAGATTGTTCTTTATTTAGACTTACAGCAAATACAGTATCACATATATATTGCCCTCCAGAAAAGACTGCATTTCTTATTGCAGTTTAATTTTATGAAGCCTTTTCAACTTTGAGGAAAAATAAATGTAGAAATGTGAGTAAGTCACAAGAAGCTAAAGTTGGCTATTCAGAGAAATGCTTACCTGTTGCAGGATATCAGATCTTTCATGGTAAATTCAACTTCATGTAAAAGATGAAGATTTAAATGAGGTGTGGGTGGTACATATGGTACAGTAACATGGTGATGTTGTCACATAAGGATGAACCAAGACAGATTTGAAGATTCCTATGACCTTACTTACCCCTACGAGGACAGGAGCAATCAGAGTCCTTGAGCACAGATGTGTCCAGGGTTGTTAAGTGGTGCTCTTGACTTGTAGGGAAATGGGGTGTTGCACACACTTTCCTTTCTATTGAACAACACAGCTGGCCTGTGCAGATCAGAGCATCTGCTGCTCCCTCTGAAACGCTGCTGCTGCAATCCCCTTGCCACAAGCTCTGTGCTCTGCTTGATTCCCACACCTGCCACTTGTATAATATAACTGAGAATTACCCCAGTGCAATATAGAAATTACACGATGCAATCTGTAACAGCAAATTTACACTTTTAAAATCCAACAACATCATTGTATAAATAGAGCTGGAACTAAAAATACAACAATAGAGATGTGTTTCATCTTGTGTTTTGTGAGACAGCAAAGGATAAGTATACCTTCACTGAACTGGTTCTCTCTCTCCTGCACTCTTTTATCTTACAAAATATAAGTACTCAGTAATTCAGCTGTAAGAGATGCTGAAGATCAGTATCTTTATATTCAAAGTTGTTGGATCATTTCCTGTGGAAGAAAGAATTTCTGGAAAGAACTAAGGGTCTTTAGCCAAAGAAGTGCTGGATTCACTTGGGTTTGGTTCTTGTGATGCAATTTTGAGAGAAGGTGCTTCTGATACGTCTCAGCACTGTAAAATACCAACCAGGCCAACCTGTGGGGGTACCACATACTTCTGAATTACATAGTCACTCAAACCAAGATAACTGGGGATGACCTGAAAACAGAGGCCAAGGCCTCGGCTTCTTCTGAATTCTGAAAGGGCTTTGGCTGGGAGATTTCATCCAGTCTCCGTAGGAGATCTGGTTCCTCCACACTGCCATTCTTCCATGTTTCAGTCAGCCCAAGTTGCTGTAGCTTTTCTGGTTATACGAGAGCCAGAAGGATCAGTTATCACTGAGAGATCTGAAGAATATTCCTGGTGACTCAGACTGCCAGCCCATAGTCACCTGAGTTTTCAGTGCTACCAATACACTCATTTTATCTGAGTTAGTCTGCAAATCGCAAGGGCTAGTGTTAAATCAGCATTGCACAATCCTGGGGAATCTCAGTGCCTCATCTGTTTTAGCACAGACAATTAGATGGCTTGGTCCTCATCTGTTGCCTCCCCTTCTCAGAGCACTCTGAGGAGACAGTGATTTGAGGACAGAATCTCACTGGGAAAAAGGGTTTGAAGATGGAGCCTTGTTATAAGAAAAAAGGGTAAGGTAAGAAAGGTAGGAGGCCATTATGTGGCAGGGCAGCACAGCTCACCACAAGCTAATTGCTTCTCTCTTTGGAGAATGAAAGTGAGCAGGAAATAAAATCACTCAGAGAGGTAAAATAACTCTTGTCTGGGCTGGTAGTGTTTTTATGGCAATGTGGTAAGTAGATGTAAACCCCTGATGGTTGGAGGAAAAATAGAGGGTCTGATGACACACTGTGCTGCAGCCCACTCCAGTCCTAGCCTACAGCAAGGCAGGGTTATCGGTAGGCTAGAGGGTTATGGGGTCAAGGAGAGACCCCTGCCCCTATGCACGGTCTCCCCCAAAAGCTAATGACGCTTGTCCAAAAGTTTGGATACTGCCATGACCCCTGATGATATTGTGCCTTTTTTGATATCAGGGTTTTGAGACACTCAGAGGCATTACAAATCATTATTACCTGTTGGTTCTAACTGCTGACTGAAAGTCCCCAAAGCAACGCTTAGACTCAGAAAAGCCTAAAAAAATATGTACTACAGTATGTTGTCCTTTGGAAGGGTCATTCACTCAGTGCAAGTGGCATGGATCCTTTTCTTGCTCTAGACTTACACTGCCAGGAGAACAACAGAGGGAGCAATATATTCCTCCAAGGTAGACATAAGGACCTTGAGTCATCACTCCCCAATATCATTACAGTCTCTTGAAAATTCCAGACTCTCAGTAGGAGTAATTACTGTGAAGGGTCTGGTCTGGATCAGTGGAGGCTGTGCAGAGCCCCACCATGGAAGGTGGTGCACAAGGAAGCTCGGGTACGGAGCAGTGTGATGGCTGCATGGGGCCTCTCATTCGGGTCACAGAGCCCATATGACTGACACGAGAAATAATCCACCAGGGCAGGACTGTTGCCACCGGAATCCAGCTCTGCCAGGGTCTGAAGCCAGCTGCACAATTTAGGGACGCCTGTCACAAGGTATAACATTCAAAAGGACTGCTTCCAGCTCTCTGACATACCTCACTCCTCTCCCGTCTGTTTAGGAGAGAATATAATTATCGGGGTCATATGTTACTATCATGTATAGGAAATGAGCTGTGATGGTTAGATATTTTTTGTGGTATACCCAGCATCTGACCCTATTTAGAGTTTTAAGCATTTTTCCTTTCATTTTTAATTCTTCACTCTTGATATAGAGGTTGTGGTAGGGGAATGACAGTGCTAGGGGTCAGGCTATCTTTTTCATACGGGAAGAGGAAAGAACAGACAGTCAATATTTGTAGGTGGCATAACTATTACTTTATAACATCGTAACACCAATTCATTTCAAATAGTCTTTTTTAAAGTTTACTGCAACAGAAATGTTTGTAAATAAACACTGAAGAAGCGTACCACTCTCTAGAAATTTTAGGGGCTAAATTTGCTCCTGTGCCATCCATTGCCAGTGCCTCAGTTTCTAAGTCCCTGTAGGCATATGGCTGTTCATTAAGAAAAAATGGATGTATTCACTGACAGTGAGGCAAATGATCTTAAACTGGAAAAGCCCAGATTTTCATAAGTTCCTACATGAAACTACTGTGTTATCATAAAGAAAGCACTATAGGCTAATGTCTTATGAAGATGTAAAAAAAATAATGTCTACAGTTTTGAAAGTTTCATAAAAGTAATTCACATTCTTCTTTGAATGATGCCAACTGTAAGAATTTTGCAAGTTGCTTTAATAATAACTGCCATCACTGTACTACATTGTGTATTCAGTAACAGTAGTGGAATATTGTGTATTAGTCTGAATAACTGAAAGCTGGAAGAGACATTTATGCAGTCCGCAAATGTATTATGAAAGTACTTAATCTGGGGCAAACACAATTGTATATGCTTTTATTATGTACTCATTTGGATTTAGCTATGACAGAGTATCTTACAGAGCATTCTAAGATATTAGACAAAATTGAGTATATTGCTTCAGTTCATCCTAATTTTAAGTAGATATGTCTTGAGGTTTTTCTAAGACAACTTTTCCCAGTGAACACAGGAACTGTCATGAGGTGGTACACCATGTTACCACTTCTTTTAAGCAAATAGCTGTTTTCTGAATGGCAATTTATTTTTTCCCTCTGAGTTTGCTTAATGATGTTATTCATAGAGTGATAATTTGTCGCAGTGTGAGGCTGCCTGCTCCAGAGCAACTCAGCAGGGGCTGGGAACTGCTGCCTCTCTCAGGTCACTCCGCTGTGAGGCAACAGCTTGTATGCCTATAGGAACTTGCTAATATGCAACTACCTCCCCAAAGAAATATCACCCCTCAATTCCTTCTTTCTTTTTATTTTTTTCCCCCAATATTGGGTAGCATCTCAAAATCCCAAAAGGAATAGGAAATAAACTTCTATACGCAAATGTCTTCAGCCAAATATGGATTTTATGGGTGGAGGGAGTGCTTTCTGCACTTTCTGAATATATAAAGTAGTTTTTTGACACTTTAATCCAAATCTGTCAATGAATAAACAAAATACTAAGGAAGAGGACACTTTTGTGACCAAGGTGCCAGCCTAAAAGTCTATAGTTTGTCCACAAAATAAAATAATCAAATAAATGAATACAAAGCTTTCAATATCTTTTAACATGTCTTTTCAATGTCCGCCTCACGTATGTAGAAGCAGTGAGTGCATGCATGTGACTACTACTTGATGTTGACATGAATATTACTTATAATGTTATGTCCAAACACGTCTTTGGCATATCTACATTTTCACTTAATTTCTCAAATTTCTCTGATTGTTAACTCTTGGAGCTTTTTTTTAGTGGCCATTATTAAAAATAGATGGGAGCTATCAACTTGTTTTCACTGTGTTTTATCAGCCACAGATATGAGAAGATTATTAAAGGATTAGATGAATGTTTCCTCCACCATTATAGAATAAATTGTACTTGGCTCAGTGGTTCAATTTATAAAGTTGTAATATGCTCATTGAGTATTTCCCAATGACTTTGGAGAGCCCACAAACATAATACTTTATTAGCCGGAGCTGCAAAAAGGTGTCAAATGCAAAACTGAAAAGCCTAGTTGAGAAAAACGAAAACGCCTCTCAAATTCTTCTGAGTTGCACAGCCCTTTGGAATTTAACATCTCTGTGTAATCCTCCTTCTTCTTTCCTGCCTTCTTTAATTAGTACCCCTGTGTACCTACTGAAATCTTCAGCAACAAAATAATGTTGAAGTGCACAGGAGTACACAATTGCCTTAGCAACAGTTACAATTTTTTTGTTTCTTACATTATACTTCAGGGATATTGTGCCTTTGGATTTCCTGTAGGCCAAAAAGATGCTAATTTCAGTGGAAACGGCCTAGACATTCAGAGAGAGACGGATGGGGGGACTGGGTCATGGATAGTCTTTTGAAAGCAAGGGATCAGGAGATACCCTAGACCTATGGCATCGCTTGCAGTGGTGTTGCTCAGTTAAGATGAATGGGAGATGCATGGGTTCAGCGACTTTGAAAATGAGGTTATATAAACTCTGGAGTGATCCTTGCTTTCTTTCATGCCCTCATCCCCAGTGCCATGTAGAAACCACGTGTGTCAAAGAGATTATAGTTTCCTGTCTCCTAATGCTTTCTGTCTTCAGTCCTGTCTTATCTTGAAATCTGGAGTTGACCCATTGTCTTGGACTGGATTCTTCACACACACCTCACAGTGTTGATTACACAGCTAAATTTAGGCAGAAACATATACTTCTTTTTGGAAGTAGGAAGGGGGAGAAGTGTGAACTATGGTTGGTGCTGTTCAGCACTGAAGATGTCAATAGTTCTATTTGATGTAGTGCAATTTTTTGTGGAGTTCCAGAAAACCGTGTTTTTTCTCCCCTTTCTGTGTGAAAAAAAGTGGCAAATTTAACATTTTTTCTAGCACTGAGTTGTTGAGAAAGGTGACTTTTCCTTTATTGGTTTATTTGAGGGCATTTCTGCAAGAATTGATAATTTAGACCCATTTAAACTTGGTGCTTAAAATTGGTTGTTAATTTCTCTTTATCACAATAATTACACAAAAGAATGGAATAAATATTCAGGCTCATTGTAGATCACAGACAGATGTATGTATGGATTCATTTGTTACTTGTGGAAAAGGAAATTCTTATATAAATTTTTTCGGTGTAGTTGTATACAATTGAATTTAACAAAGATAGTCCAATAAAGAAGACTTAATAATTAAAAAAAGCATTTGAAGAACTAAAATCTAGGCTTATCTTAATTCTGGTAGTACTGTTGACCAATTTGGGTAATATGGAGTGGGCTGACTCTATCTGTTTTTTCTTCCCAAGCGTAACTATTTACTTAAGTTCCAGTCAATTACACCTATGCAATTCTGTTGCAGGCTTAATCTAAAGACAGTGGGGTGGCCCAGCATTATCTTGGGGTTTAATTTTGCCTTTAGAATCTCTATTACTGGTGATGATGTGTGAAAAGGAAAGAGCACAGCTTGGTTTTCTGAAGCCAGGGTGAGTTTGTTTGGCTGATGCTTAAGAACAATAACAAACAAAGCCTTTATAAACTGTTCACAGATGATGTGTAAGTTCCCAGAAAACAAAAAAAAAAAAAATTATTCCATTTTGGAATTTAACCCCAGTTTAACTTGTAGATGCTGCAGAGTTTGTATTGTGAAATGGTTTTAAATACGTATTTACATGACTTAGGCTAAAAGAGTTTATGGTTGCAAAGAGCTAGACCATATTAAACAAAGCAACATGTGCCAAGTATTACATTGTTCCTCACTGAACTCAGTGGTAAGATCTTGACTCAGAATTAGATCCACAACTGATAATTTGTGACAGGCTTTTTTCTAACAGAAAATGAATTAATTTTCCTAAGAAAACTAGCAATCCTTAAACAAGAACTGAAGTTCTACTCTACTGAGGTTGGACCAGCATATTTTGTGTCCACCTCAATAACCCCCTTAGCTACTGAGAGGACACTGAAGTTGATGTTGATGGTAGGTGGGATTTTATTAGAACCTCACAGATCCTCTTAAAAAATACAAACAAGGAGTTGGTCAACTGTCCTGAGAACAAAACACCCAACTGCTTGCATTGTCACCAGTCTTTTGAAGAAACATATTGTTTAATTGCACAGTGTTCATTAAGATTTGTAAAGATAAATATGCTAAAGCTAAATTAACCTCTTGTTAGCCCTCTAAAGACCCTCCTCAAACTTTCCTGGTTTGTTATGCACTTCCACTATTGATTTCTTCTTTTTCTGTCCCTAACCTGTGTGAGTCCTGTGTACTGGCCAACCCCTCCTTTCTGTTTCAGGGATTCTTGCAGTCCACTTACCACTTTTTGTTTGTTAGTTTCATTTCCCTATAGGTATTCATTTTACTTTGCTTCTCATTGCTTCCCATCCCAGGTCTCCACTTTTCACTGTCTGATGTGATTCCCTATACATTCTGTCCCCCCTTTTCTTCCCAGACCCTCTTTCCCTATACTAATATTCCCAGTTTCATTTTACCTGGTGTGTCTCTGTTCTCCTGCTTTCCTCATGTCAAGATCCATCATACTCTTTCTCAGGTATCTAGAGCTTTGGGTCCCCATGGCCAGCCATACTGGGTCTCCTGTTTTTGTCAGTTCCATGGAAGGTGCAATTTCTACCTGTGCCTAAATTTCTCCTCTCTCCTACGGCTCTGGCAGCTTCTTTTCTCTCTCTCCTCTTCTTTGTAATCTTATTTTCCTCTCAGAAGGATATATAATTTTGAGTGTCAGCCTATAAAAATCTATTATCAAGATGGTTAGAGCCAAGGTGGGAACATTGTTTTGCTGCAAGGTATTAATTTATGTTATCAGCCCTATTCTTTGAGCTGCAGATAATTGGAAAGGTAGTTGTAGCTGCTTAGGTAAATAGATGGCAAACACTTAATGTTTGAAATGATTTTTTTGTTTTTATGTTTTCCTTTTTTTTTTTTCTGAAAAATCAATACCTCTCTGCCCATGGAGTATTTTCGGAAATTTGGAACATTGATCGCATGCAATATGCAAAAGCGTTATGGACAAAGAAATGGGTCAGGGTGAACCAGAGGCCTTATAAGCATGGTCGGTCAGTAAGCAAAGGTGAATCTTCCCATCAGCCTTCCTCCATTTGTGAGTAAACTGTTGTAAATGAGTTAAAAGGAAACATGTTTTTTACTTCTTATAGATAATTCTGGTTATCAGTTTAGGCTTAGTTCTCACAAATGGACTTACGAAGCTTGCTCAGATTACCTTCTCTGTCTCCGCGAGCAAAGCCTGTCTTTCCATTTATTGTCACCTTTTATCTTGCAATTGTTATATACAATAGGATTGGGATTCATCTCACCTAACTTCCAACATCTACAGTATTTCAGTTAGATGGCCTTTATAGCTGAAGAAAAGAAAGAGAAATTTTTAGGGCATGATTCATTTGACCTGTTTCAAATGCCTAATTTAGAAGTAGGTGAAACAGGCCATACAAGTACCTACTTTTCTCCACTAACTACAAAGACAACCTAGAGGGACTAGATCAAATGTAAACCTCTTTTTTTGTGTGTTTACATTTACTCAAATTAGGAGTCTCAGTTTAGTGATTTGAATTAATTAATGACATCCATTTCTGTACAGAGTTGGTAGGCAAGTCATTTTTACCACATAAACCTTAATTTGAGAATCTGTTTTTTCTCTTTGGTTTGGCTGGAAGGGACCTTTAAAGATCATCTATTCCAACCACCCTGCCATGGATAGGGACATGTTTCACTAGATTAGGTTGCTTAAATCCCTGTCCAACCAGACCTTGAATATTTCTAGGAATAAGACATCCACCAATTCTCTGGGCAACCTGTTCCAGTGTTTCACTGCCCTCACAATAAAGAATTTCTTTCTTATGTCCAATCTAAATCTACTCTCAGTTTAAAACTGATGCCCCTTGTCCTGTAACTACAGATCTTAGTAAAAAGTTTTTCTCCATCTCTCATATAAGCCCCCTCTGAGTATTGAAGGATTGCAATAAGGTCTCCTCAGAGACTTTTCTTCTTCAGGCTGAACAACCTTAACTCAGACTTTCTTCATAGGAGAGGTGTTCCAGCCCTCTGATCATTTTCATGGCCCTCCTCTAGACTCATTCCAACAGGTCCACGTCTTTCCTGTGCCAAGGACTCCAGAGCTGGACACAGTACTCCAAGAGGGATCTCATGAGAGTGGAGTAGAGGGACAGAATCACCTCTCTTGACCTGTTGGCCACACTTCCTTTGACGCAGCCTAGAACGTGGTTGGCTTTCTTGTACAATGTTGAACATTGAGAATCTCTGTCTCTGGAGACATTCAAAACCTGCCTGGACATGTTCATGTGCAATCTGCTCTAGGTGGACCTGCTTTGGCAGAGGGGTTGGACTAGATGATCTCCAGAGGTCCCTTCCAACCCCATATCATTCTGTGATTCTGTGATCATTGTTATTTGTGTTTTTTCCCCACAAGTGAACCCTGCCTTCAGAGATAGCACATTGTTATGGAGGGGGTAGGGAAAAGAAAGAAAAAGAGTGACAGGATAAAGCAGAAGGACAGTAGTAGGAATTGCTTGAAATCCTGATATCTTGAAATCCTGATATCTTGCAAACAAAATCTAATGCAAAAAAAGCTGAAATAATTTCAAATGTGTCTTCCTAAAACAAGCAGACTTTAAAAAAAAGTGTCTCTGACAGTTTCTTTACTTAGACAATGTTTGCCCTTAAAATAATTTGCTGACATAGCTGGGCTGGGGAGGGGTGAGATGTTTTCACCATCCTGACTGACATAAGTATGATAGCAACTCCCTGGGTGTAGAAATGCTTCTAAACCAGCAAAAAAGCCATTTTGCAAGTACAGCTTATTCTATTCCTGAAATGAAACTTCTTTGCCGTTGCTCTGTCTCCATGGTTAGGATTTATCAATGTAACCATAGCATAAAGCTTTTTCAGAAAAACCTTGTAAATCTAAAGACCTTCTGTCCTTTGGAAGAATCAGCCCTTATATTCTTGCTTTATGATAACCTTATGAATCACCTACAATGAACAACCTTTTCCTTAAATGACCACATAAAAGTATCCCCATGTGGTCTTTGGAATAAGTTCATTTGACCTTTTGTTGAGGACCTTTTCTGCTATACAGCCCATTTACACTGGTCTCTTGAGTGGTCACTTATCAGATATGTATATTCATTCAATAAAGATGTGCTGTCTAGCTGAATGCGTGCCAAAATTTTATGACTTCCCCTCTTCATTTCTGCGGAACAGTATGAAACTACTTAATAATTTCTGGCATATTGTGTTTTGTCACTATGTATGACCTGAACATACCCAGACATATGTTACACTGAGCCTTTATCTCTTCCTTTTCAGTGGGTGGGAGAAAGTCAATTACTTATCAGCAAACTGCCATGTTTAATTCTTGAGGGTATTTAGTTCCAGAATATAGTAGGATTTGCATATTCAAGACATTAATTTTATGCCATCCAGGCAATACCCAGTTCTGTAATGTTCTGTAAAGTTCACAGAAGTTGTTTGTTGTATTGAGTGAGGAAGGCACGTGCTGCTCTCTGCACTGGAGAAGAGGTGGGTCAGCATCCCTCCCAGCAACACATTTCTCACACTGTTTTGAGTACATCATCTTTTGCTAGAGTCAGAGCACAGTGGGGTTGTTGAGCATTTTGGTCTTGTCAGATTAGAGAAAGTAAACCAGTGAAAGCAAGAACAGAATTTTAAATGATGTAAGTACAGGTCTAAATACAATTTGTAAATTCTCTCATTTTAATATCTTTAAGCTGGGGGGTTGTGTTTGGGGTTTTTTTCCAATTGAAACAGAAAATACAAAACCACAAGAAAAAACCAAAAAAACTGATCTTACTCCACCGTGAGAGCATTCATATGAAGAGTTATGCCTATATGACTTGTATATTGTAAGTAAAAAGATCTGTGTTCAGACGAGCCCTTAGAAGGGAATAGTTTATAGCTCACCAAGCCTCCCCTGCTCTTCCGAGTGTGTCAAAGCTGTGCTAGTGTGCTCAGGGGGATCCTGATTTGTACCCCATGGAGTGGGTTACGTTAGGATCTCGTGGGCCTGAAGTTGTCTCAATGACTGCCTTTACACTGTCAGTCCAGCAAATAGCTCTGCTGGTAAAACAACTTCCCTACTTTTAACTTACTTATAGGCTTCTATAACAAAGAGAGTTAGCCTGCTCCCAGCTGCTTGGACTCCCATCAGATTACACTGTCTCCTCAATTACTCCAGTGTGAGTGTTTGACTGCTCTCTACATTAAATCTATAAAAGCGATCTAGGCTAAAGTGGGAACAAGGGACATGGTTCTGTGGGACAGAAACAAGACACTGTTGTTTCATGTTCCAGCTGACCTGAGATTTCCCTAGAATTCATGCATTTCAGTAGGAAGTTACTAAGTTTTTGGTAGACCACAGCACAAGGTGGAGCACAAACTCATTGTGATAACAGTGTAGCCTAGTAAAAAACAAATGAGATTTCATTCAGTTGTGTCTAATAGATTGTTTTATGAGAGGTGTGCGGAAAATCTCATCTTCTGCCAAGCCCTTAATGGTGTTTGCGCTTATTACTAAATATTGTAAAATTCCTTTGGGAGATCTATAATACATAACCAACATAACATTACATGCATTATCCTGGAGATTCCTCATAACTCACTGCCCCTGCTCTTTTACCTTATGTTTTCTCTCTGAGTTAACTCTTTCATAGGCAGCTGCACAGCAGGAGAAACACATTTCTTACAGCTTTGTCATGTTAGGTTACTGATAGCTGTCAAGCGCTGTGTCATTTAAGTCAAACAGTATAATCCACACTATTACTGTTACAAATCAGGGTCCATAGAGAGAGGAACAAGTTCCTGCACATACTGAAGATTTCTTTAGGTGATGAAAATGACAGGAACTAGAGATATGCCATGCCACTTATTCTGATTCAACTGGAAGGTTTAATTACCTCTAATTTTGTTATACTCTAGAACAGCAATGGAAAGAAGTATCTGGTGTGTTGCTGTTGGCTAGAAGAGCTGAGGGGCTGACCAAAACAAAATAAGTTATTGCAAACAAGGTTCTGTCTGGCACCTGGGGCTCTTTAATTAGCCAGGAGACTGAACTCTAATGAGAACAAATCACTAGAGAGAGCTTTCTGATTTTTCTTGCTTCTTGCTGAGCAAGAATATGGTGGATAAAGGATAGTATGAGGTAAAAGTTCAGATAGAGCTTGGGATTTTTCTGTAACAATAGGAACTGGGTGTTTTGTGGTGTGTTTTTTTTTTTTTTTCCTGTCTTTTTCTGTTATCTTTGTGGCACTGGAACCTTTAGGCCAGAGGGAAATGAGATGATAGCCAGGTTCCTCCTGGTGCAACAGTGAAACTTTGCAGCACTCTGCTCCAAATTTTTCACTGTCCTGCTGAGTGGTGTGTGAAGTCCCTCACCAGCTTCCAGGGAAGAATGAAACAGATTATTTAAACAGTTTAAACTTCTAGTATAAACTAAGCTGATTTTATTGGCAGTGGATTAGGAAGCAGTTGTATGAATTACGCTGTTGGCTCCACAGTGGGAGCAGAACCTTTGGCCAAAGTTGAAAAAGCAGCAAAAAGAAACAGGGCATTTAGGTGGCTCTAGAGAACCCATCAGGTAAGTTTTGCTCCAAGTATGCTTCGTGGTTGAGTTGTAGGCTAGTTCTGTCGCCGTTGGTTAGTGCTTAGTAAACCTGACACATCCAAAATATGTGTAAGAAGAGAAGTCAGTCCCACATGCAACCAGTAATTTTGTGAAGTATTAAACAAAGACTAATTTCAGCCACCAGCAAGCTGGTGCAGTCAGTGGAAGAGGGAGAGCAATCTTCCAGCAGCTCCTCCAAGTCAGACTTCTAATCTGAGTCATCACCTTAAGCAACCACTTAACCAGGGTCCCCAGTGAATCAGATACTCATTCATACTGCTCTTTTGTGAGAGAAGAGATTATAGGAGTGGGGCTGAAATATCTTAGCAGCACAGATCAGATGCTGATGAAGCTAGATTTAGAACTATATTGGTGCTGAGTTTGTTCTGGTTATAGTAATTGCTCTTCTTCTATTTAATGGCAACCAAATGTCCACATCGACATTATGGTATCCACTATGAGATTACTTACAATTGGCTCACATCTTTTCTGAAAAGATCCAAATGTATCACTGAATGATTGCTCCTTCCAGCTACTGCACAAACAGAAATAAAATAGTTGGTGAGACTGGTGTCTCTTTATTCCCCCCCTTTCATCCCTTTTCACACAACAGTGAAATTCTTGAAAAAAAAAAATGCACATTTGCTCCCCATTCTGGATTCAATTCATATTTGAACAGCAATTCAAGTTACTCAAAATAAGAGCAAAAGAGCTT
The DNA here is from genome assembly GCA_013399435.1 of Arenaria interpres. Taxonomy (NCBI): domain Eukaryota; kingdom Metazoa; phylum Chordata; class Aves; order Charadriiformes; family Scolopacidae; genus Arenaria; species Arenaria interpres. Next base: position 31,916 of record VXAK01015789.1, read on the forward strand.
GTAAAATACTGCAATGATATATTTTTCAGCCACTGTCCCAGTACAAATAATTGTATGACATACAGAGTGGGGATACCAGAGTGAGACCCAACAGTGAGTCAAAAAAACTACAGGTACTTTAGCTGCATATCCATTGCATACATCTTAGGCATACAGGTTAGGTAAAATGGAGCTGTTCATATAATTTCTTCCCTAATACATACCTGCAACCCAACAGTACAGAAGATGGAGGTATTTAAAAGATGGGTAGGCATGGTGCTTAGGAACATGGTTAAGTGATGGTTTTTGTCAGTGTTAGTTGATGGTTGGACTTGATGATCTGAAAGGTCCTTTCTGACCTAGACAATTCTATGATTCTATGATTCTATCTCTGTGCCTGAGGCAGCATGACTTCAAAATCCCTCTTTGTATAATTTTCAACTTTAAAATAGGATTTCAGTGCCGATGGCCAAGAAGCTTCTCTCTTGGAGGATCAGAAACCATTGCACTCTTCTGCAAGTTCAAGGACTTCAGCCTTAGCTCACTCCTTTGGAAGGGAAAGAGATAAAAGTCACCATTCCCTCTGCATGCTTAACCAAAAAATAAATCTTTTGTCGGAAAAAGCTAAAAGAAGGACCTGGAGTTGTTCTTCCGGGCTTGGTGTATTTGGGCAAGTTTTCTTCATGCTTTGAGGATGATTTGACCCGAAGTGGTTATATACAGTTTGCCTTCCTTTTCCATTTCAGAACTTCAGTCAGATAAGAAAGGTGACCTAACTGTTGGGTAAGGACCAGACCAGTTTCACTGGTCAATTATTTAATTAGATCTTTACGGCAAGCAATAGATATGTAATATGATTGCTTTGATAGATCAAAATCCCATAAAAGGCTTTTTTTTTTCTTAAATATTTACTTTATAAATACATTAGTATCAGTGCTCAGACATGGAAACTTGTTCCGGGTTTCTGTGCCTGAAATTCAAATGCAAACAATACTTAGTTATTCTAATATTTATATAGCATCAAATTAGCTGGAGTTTTACATAAGGAATGAATACAAGAAAGTGTTTGTGTGAAACAAGCCACCCTTCTTTACTTTGTGTCGGTAATTATCAGCCAAGCTTTTTGATTTTGGACTGTATGCAATGTGCTAGCTATAACTGCTTGAGATTTGCACTTAGTTTTGTCTGGAACCATGAATAAAATTAACTTAATTTATTTTGATTGTAGTAAGTATTTATCTGTTGACAAGACTATCAGAGATCTAGGAACAATTTGCAACACTTCCCAAGGTAGCACTTGTAAAACAGCAAAGGTGTTGATAGACCCATTTTATGTCTTTTGGCAGGCTGTTGTGAGGAAACTGGCACTGTTGTGCCTACATTACATTATTCTCACATCTAGTTAATGGATTTCCCACCACTGTGACAGGAGATCCAAGAACTCCTAAAAGTCTCCAAATTCACTCAGAAGTCCAACTTTAAATAGAATATTCAAGTGGAAAGGTGGAAGGTCAAGGAAATAACCTCTTTCCTTGCTTTGTCTTTTGAATAAAATAGAGTAACAGCCTTACATAAACTAGAGTAACTATTGTACAGACTCCAGAATTCATCTTATTTAAGATTATTTCTTTTAAATATGAATATTATTGTGGATTCTTATAGATTCTTCATTCTTTTGGTCATTATTGACCACTGTATTTTACTGCTTCAGTGAAATGTCCAGTGGAGCTGTCAAGACACTACATCTATTTTGGCAGACTCTATTGTCACATTTTTAATTTTAATTTGAGTAAACAAAATTTTAAACAATTTCTCAGGTTAAGGGAATTGTGAATACTCGAGAGCACGCAAACTTGAAAATAATTCAGCTTGGAAACAGACCAGAGTAGTTTGCCTTTTATCAGTCTGAGTCAGCACCGCGTGTATTGATTCCAAACAACATGGGCATCGGAGCCACATGATGACCCAGTTTTAAAATGCATATAGTTGATTGGAATGGTCATTTCATTTCAGTGGCAGAATGAACAATACTGGACCACATCCAGGACCTTAAAACAGTTAATGGCTGCCCTCCTCCAACAGATGGCCACTGTGTTTGTTTTATGGGATAGCTTGGATCCGTGTAGCATCGCCGGCTTATTGCAACTAGTCATGGTCATGCTACAGTTGGAAGAGCCACTTGCACAAGCAGATGACATGACGGTGTAATTTATAAAATAATTATCAGCATGCAGTCAAACCACTGTAATGAAAGGATTAATTTCAAGTGACTTGAAGAAAGAGTTGAAGTCAAAGAGGATAGTTGCTTTTTCACTGATAGCCTAATTTATTTGGTATTATAATAAATTTGGTAGTTGTTGATAGAAAAAGTCATACACACATGCCTACTTCCATTTATCTTAATGGTACTGCAACATTAGATTGAAGCACGAATGAAAAGCTGGTGTATTTCAATTCCTTGGCAGCTTGCGGTGACCTTCAGGAGAAATGAAATGCTCTGCTGGCTAGGGAAACAATTGAGCTGAAACCAGTCAGGCGCAGTAAACTCAGAGACAGTCTTTCCAAATTAAAAGCTGTTAGTAGCAACTCAAAACAAGGCAAAAAGTGAGAATATAACATCTTGCTGTAAGGTGATTTTATGTGCAGACTGAAAAAGGAGAGAAAAAAAAGTCAAAGTTCAGATCTAATGGAATTCCCATTAACTTGAAGAATTTGGAGATTAGATTGAACATTAGCATCCAAAGGTACCTGATGTATGAACACACTGTAGAAGTCATAACCTGTTGAAAAGCACTGAGATAAATTTAGGCTACTGACCTTTTAGCGCATTAGGGCATGAAATAAATCACTGGCTGCAAGTAGTAAATTTGCTACAATCAAAATGCTTTCCAAATACTTTCAGTTAGAGAACTTTGCAGTCAAGAGCACTATATATCTGGAATAACCTTTTAATAATTCAATTATGTCTGAGTATTATGGACCCAATCCTGCATTGGTGCATACCCAAAAATTGCTATTAATATCAACAGGTATTCCAGAGGATAAGAAAGAAAAGATAGGCTTTAAATCAGCCAGCAACGTCCTCATAAATTAGTGGTTATTTACAAATTGATGAAGAGCCTAGATTAATCTCTAATACATTTCCACAGATTTCAGCTCTGATTCTTCAAAATAGATTATGCAACACTAAAATGCACTGCACCGGGATCTCTTTATTTATTACATGGGTGTTGCTCCACAGGTGGGTCCCCTGGGGAGGCCAGCACACAGCGTGGGAACTAGCTAGCTACCTCTGCGAGTTCCAGTCCATACTTCAAACATAACAATGTTTCAGAAATAGATTTTGAAGCCCTGTTTGTTGTGCCCTGCTGACACACAACTTGTGGTTTCATATGTTCTACCAACATAGCCGTAATAAGAAGTCACTTCAAGTGCAGACAATGCTTTCCTCCTCTTTGTGTTTGTTCCAGAGCTTTTGTATGGATGATATAGAAGTGCTTACATAGTTTTAAAGGAAAAGAGAGTATTGATGTCTTGTATTTGGGGGAAGGGACTACATTTTCTTCTGTCCTTGTGCATTTTCCTGGCTCTAATGCCACTTAGACAAGTTTATCTTTGCAGAAAAAATAGCAATATAATCCATACAGCACATATTAATCTGTAAATATCAAAGCACATTCCTCAAGGTGACAAAAACTTTATTCTTTCCCCTTATAACTGGGGTACATAGAGCATTGACTGGCCAAGCATGGGCTGTTTCAGAGGTCCTCAGGAACCACAGTTCTTTTGAAAGCTTAGAGGAGTTACTGGAGTTCAGCATCTTTCAAGATCAGACTTTGGAAGAGACAGGGAGACGTGCTGTCGCACTGCAGCGTGAGATAGTGTTGGTTTTATTCTGCTGGGCCTTGTTACAGTCTCTTTATTAGGGGAATTGGAGAAACTTAGTCCTGCTTTGTCAGCTGAAACTGAAAGCTCCCTAACTTCACCAGGTCAGCAGCATTTCCTGACCACAGCAACCCTGCTGTGGCCCTCTCTTTGGCTGGAGCAGTGACTAATCCTCCTGCTCTTCCAAAGACTGTTAGAGATTTTAACAGGTGGATGATCAGCTTTTGGTAAAATTAATTGGTTTATGGAGTGCTATTTTGGGCAGGGTCCTGTATATTAAAGATCTCAACAAATAACAGCAATTACCTATTTATCAAATAATTTTATAGGTCTGTTTTTTTTTCTTTCCCTTTAGTATGCAAGGGATCTATCTAGTCATGCCTGATTTGCACTGTTACATCTTTAGTACATTTTCCCTTCCTTGAAATAAGTATTTAAGGCATATGCTTTTATATTGCTCAGGGGAATACTTCTCCCCAGACAGTTCTCTTGTGAGATTCTCAGAGAACAGCATGTAGGAAGTGATTTCTGCACAAACGTCTTAGCAAACCAAGAAGGGTGAAATTTTCAGGTTTCCTTTAATTCTGAGGTAATACTGGCATCTAAAGAGACAAGGAGACATCAGATACTATGCGCTGGTTGGCCCTTAAAAATAAATACATACAGCTCTGGGAACTGAATTCAGTCTCCTAGTGCCTAGAGCCTCCTGCTCCGAAGTTTAACAACATTAAGGATAATATGAATGACCACATATGTCCTGAGATCTGCCCTTAATTCCTGATGGTCTTGCCTGCAGTTGAAGTGCCATCTTCTGCTATGCCTATTGCCAGTGAGACCTCTTTAACTTTACTCTAAGATGACATGCAATGGAAAGATCTTTATTCCACAACATTAATTCAGAAAAAGAAAAAAGAAGAATCCCCACCAACCTCAAAAACCCCTTTGTGCCATTATTTTTTTAAGTAACTACCAGTATGTTTATGAGCAACTTTTTGAATTACTTTTCAAATTTACAAAATCTGTTTATGAAGCTCTTTTATTTGGCCTTTCTTCAGAGTTTGACTTACATCATGTCCACAGAAAATTTGAATACAAAAACATCATGTACTTGCACTCTCAGCATATTGCTGGAGTTCAGAACTCTGTACAGCTTACTTGGCTCTCTGCATAATGCCCTGTTTGGCAACAATATTCAGATAGTATGTCCCATTTAGACAGTGTTCTCAGAGTTTGGTGAAGTACAGAGTGGGAGGATTTGGGAGGATGCTGTTATAATAGTTGACCTTGCATGCAGTGATCAAGGACATAAATAAATTACAAGAATTGTAAGGTACACAGAAATGGCAACAAAAGAAGGAAAGTTAAGAAAAAAAAAAAAA
>VXAK01015790.1:3760-15891 GCA_013399435.1 Arenaria interpres
TTTTACACATTTTAACTATTCCAAACTTTGAACAGACAATAACAAACATGCCTTAATTACTGTCACATCAAAAGAACAGGATGAACATCATAATTGTGTTGATTACATTCCAACAGCTCCTAGTTACAACTCCACTGCCTGAGTTTGTTTAATGATTTCCTAGTGTTGTTCAATAAAATGTATTTTTTTGTCAGGTACTAATAAAGTCTTCAAAGAACTCTATGAAAAGAAGCTTCAAACAGGACTTTGAAGATCTGAAGGTCCTTTGGAAAAGGAAAAGTCACACAGAATGACACAATACTTCATGTGTTTTTCCCTCAAAAAAGCGTGCCCTAAATAGTATTCATTCTTATCAGTAATTTATGTGTATTCTGTGTAAGAACATTCTCTTGATCGAGAAAGGTAAAACCTGCTTACAGAAAAAATTCTAGACTCTTGTTCTACTTTGAATATTCTGTTCTTTCATTCTAAATTTAAAGCACCATAACATAGTAGTCACTCCAACAGATTATGTAAGGAAAACAGAAGCAGACATCTGAGCAGGAATACAGAGAGCATTCAGGATAGAAGCACCTGTTTGTGGCGATGCTTATGTTTGAGTCTCACATATGACATGCAGATAGAGTAACAGACAAATACCATTTAGGGGTAGCATTTAAGAAGTGATTGCTAAAAATGTTGAAGTTGGCCATTTGTCATTAGAAGAAAAGCCACTCTAGAATCCTGGGCAAGTCCGTCCTATTTGCAGAACCTATTTCTCATGAAATTTCTCATGTTTATGACTTTCCAATTAATATCTACATTTGAGAAACAGGACATTTGAATTTAAAATTGTCTAGAGTTTAGAAATAGCTTTATGGAAGCCACTGATAATTAAAAGAATAAAAGTAATCCCAAGCTGTTGTTCATTCATCATGAATAGAAGTCCCTATTCAACAATGAACTCAACACAATTCTGATCAAGCAGTCCATTGTTTTTCCTTAGAATAGTCATAGCTTCAAGAAAAAAAAAAACCCACAACATGTTTTGTCATTCTCTGGATCCATCTTGGACAAGACACGAGCATAAAATGAACAATCTGGATTTCTGGAAATTACTAAACAGTTATTACCATATAGAAGTCGTATTTCACAGATGGAGTTAGAGCGATCATAGCTGCAGGAACAGACACAGAGCATGAATATGCAAAGAGAACTACATACAGAAATAACTATTGCTGTCATTTCTGACAATCCCTCACAGGACTTCCACATTTCTAAAACACACATTTCCAACTGCGACAGGATCTGTTAATACAGAAACTGGAGCATGACTGCAGTACTGTCTTTCAGTATCAGCTACACAATGTTAGTGGAGACTCTGAAGAGTGCTTGGGAGACAGTTACATCATATATCACATTTTCCCTGAACGTACCACATTTGCAGTGCCATGTTCAGCTGAGGAAAGCAGGAGGACAGACTACTTTCTCCATTCAGCTAAGCTTACCAGAAGCGTTGGGCTGATGGACACCCAGAAAGCCTAGACAACCTTCTGCAGCACTTGCACAGGTAGACCCTGTGGTACCTGAGATACAGAAACTTGACCCCTGCATGAAAGCACATACACAACAGACATGTTTCCCATGACAAGAGACAGATGGGAGACACTTGCGGTACATATTCCTTATATCTGTCTATCATGGCTAACAAAACCATATTCTCAGACAACAGATCTGCAATTTATCATAAGCCTAAACTAGCTACCCAAACGAACCGCAGATACAATCAAAAAAACTTTTCTTGGAAGAGTTTAATGAAAAGATACAAAAAAACCCAATCTCTGACCTATTTTTTCCTTAAAAATAAATCTTTGGGAGGTCCTGTGAAGAATTTTTAGAAGAGCTAGCGTCAGGTATTTCTGTGTGTCCTTTTCAACATCTGAGCTCCGTGCTATTCATCTGTTCCCGCAGACCTCTGAAAGGCTTTCCAAGCAGCATTTCATCCATCTGTCCATGCATCCCTCCCTCCCCAATTCAGACTCGAGGCACACATTAGCAACAACTTTCCATAACTCAGAAGTGAGAAAGAACTTTGCAGGATTCCCTTTGCAGATCATAAATCTTACTATTTAATCAGCCATAGAAACAGCTAATATATACCTGAGTATACCTGAGTTCCTGGAAATGAATTATCTCCCTTTTATTGTAAAAATTCCCAGGCCCTGACCAACAATGATATTAATATTTTCTTGCTATTTTTAATACATCTGGTTAGATCATTATGCAATACATATATTTCCCCTTTGGTTATTTTATTACCATTATCCTTGAAGTTAAACTGAAGAGTTATACTCTATTTTATACATGAACATTACATTTGCAGGTGGCACAGATCAGCATGAACTTTTTACTTGAATGTTAACGGGACTCTGTTGAGTAGTGTATTATAAAGGATGATTTAGTAATAAAAAAAAAAAATCTAATTATGATAGATAAATAGGAATGCCTACTTAATTAAGTGGAAAAAATACTTCTGGGATAAGTTCTAGTTTTCCCAGATGCACAGTCATTACTCCTACAGGTGAAAATGCAAAAATGCCCATGCATCATCTACAGTTTAGAAGTGTTCTAAAGACAACCAGCTTTATCATTAATATGGTGGATTGACATTTGAAACGTTTTATCTTTTGATTGCTCAACTTCAAATGCAAGACAATTCTGTAAATTAACCAGCTATAAAAAACCTAGGAATACACGACTGTTATTCACAATAGGAATGCACCAAAATACCATTATATAGATTACAAATGTGAAATTATCAACTAATGCACTGAAAGTAATCAAGAATAGTAGTCTTACTTAGATATATTTTGCACATGGCCACACACACCCTCAGAAAAACATTTTTATAAATTGGCATTAGAGCATCTTGCGAGAATACAGGCTGGAAAGGAGTTCTATGGAAAAGGACCTGAAGTCTCAACAGACAGGAAGCTCAGACTGAGCCAGTGGTACGCCCTGGCAGCAAAGGTGGCCAGCAGCCTCCAGGGCCAGTAGACTAAGTGAAGTGATTATCCCTACCTCAGCACTCATTGTGGAATCACTGAGGTTGACAGGGACCTCCGGAGACCATCTAAGTCCAACCCCTGCCCAAAGAAGGCTCACCTGGAGCAAGCTGCTCAAGGCCACGTGCAGTCAGGTTTTGAACTCCAAGGAGAAAGACTCTATAACATCTCTGACCAAACAGTTCCAGAGTTTGATCATCTTTACTGTAAAGACTTTTTTTCTAATGTTTAAAAAAAATTTCCTGTATTTCAAAACCACCTCTAGAATACCACATCCAGTTTTAGGGACCTCAATGCTAGAAAAACATGAATAAACTGAAGCAAGTGCAAAAGGTCACCAGGATGCTCAGAGGTACAAAGCACATGCCCTGTGAGAGACTGAGAGAACTGGAGTTGTTCAGCCTGAAGAAAAGAAGGCTTCAGAGGCACCTAAGAGCAGCCTGCTAAAATCTATGTTACCAAGACGACAGAGCTCAGCTTTTTATAGTGGTGCATAGTGGGAGGCTAAGAGACAAACAGTATAAACAAACAAGACATGTTCCATCTGGCTACAGGGAGACATTTTTTCAACATGAGGACAATCAAGCATTGGAACAGGTTAACCCCATCCTAGAAAACTAGAACTTATCCCACAAGTCTCCATCCTTGGAGGTTTCAAGACCCAACTGGACAAAACCCTGAGCAACCCAATCTGACCTCAGAGCTGACCTTACTTTGAGCAAGAGGTTGGACTAGATGATCTGTAGAGGTCCCTTCCAGAATTATCTTATGTTCTTATGATTTTAGTATTCTGATTTGTTTTCCTGAAATAAGTAAGAAAAGTCGCAGTGAGGTATAATCCTATAAAGATAAAGAAGGGAGGGCAGGTAAGATGAGTGAGGAAAGGAGAAATAAAAGATACTATGTGTAGCAACGCTCAACCAAGAAATACATATTTCTTAATAACACCTTTGACAATTCTGGAACCAAGAAAATGAGACAGTCCGGATGGGTTGGAAAAATAAATGAGTTTTCTGTTCAGAATAATAAAGGGATACAAATATAATCATTTTTCCATTACACTCATGCATTGGAAAGATGAACACACGCACCCACACACAAAAAAATCTAGCTAGCTCGTATTAGTCAAAAATTTCACAAGACCCTAATTGTTATCACAGTACACCCTTTAAACTTGTCCAATACCAGTAGGTCAACATCAAATGGAAGCCTATACTGACGAATAAATTAACAGATATATTCTGTAGAGATACTGAGATTGCAGTTATCACCACATCACATATTCCTCTTCTCTAAAATCCTTGACAGTTTAATCAGACATCTCAGACGAAGTATCAGTAGTCATACACAAGTCTCTTATGACATATTTTCACAGAAAAAAGGAAACACTAATCTTGTTTGGGAGTCTCCTTTGGTTTTGTGTTTTTATATTGTCTGGTTTTATGGTTTGTAAGAGAGAAGCAGTTTTTCCTGGTCAGCTGTAGAGACATTCCATTTTCTCGGGCAGATCACACAGGAAAATACTAAAGCAGTAGTAAGAACTAACTTAATGACTATTTCCAAGAAGCAATCAGCAGCAACTTTCTTGAGAAGCAGAGAGACGTAAGCAGATCATCTAGACTATTGCACATTGGCAATAAGCATGGGAAACTGAAAATCTACAGCCATTAATGTAAATCCATATCTCAGCTCTCATGATCCTGCCATGGCCCTACTGTGTAGTTCTACTCATTTATTTGCTGTGGTACCTATTCAAGGTGTTCACCCCTTAAATCAAACAGCACTTTTTTGTTTTGTTGTGTTGTCCAGTGGTTCAGCTCCGTGAATCAGCTCACTACAGGTAGCACTGAGCAAGGAATAGACAGGAATGAGCATTCAGGTGTGGGCAGGAGTAGAGGATTACAATTTGATGCAAATCACCTTAGGCAATTTTGGGCATGATTTGATCTTAAGTTTAATAATTTCAGGTCCCATCCTACTCATCTCCATCTAGTTCTTGTCCTCCACCAGTGGATTTGGTGATCATGAATCCAAAATGCAAGTCAGTTAGAATCACCGGTTTAGGTTGGAAGGGAAAGTTCATCTAGTCCAACACCCTGACGTGGGCAGGGACAGTTTTCAGTAGATCAGGTTGCTTAAAGCCACATCAAACCTCACGTTGAACACTTCCAGGAACGGAGCATCCACTATTTCTCTAGGCTCCCTCATCATAAAAAAAATGCATTCCTTATATCCAGTCTAAATCTAACCTTTTCCAGTTTAAAACTGTTGCCCTTGTCCTTTTGCTATAGGCCCTGCAAAACAGTCTATCTCTGTCTTTCTTGTAAGCCCACTTTAAGCACTGAAAGGTCACAATAAGGTCTCCCCAGAGCCTTCTCTTCTGCAGGCTGAACCACCCCAATTCTCTCATCCTTTCTTCATAGGAGATATGTTCCAACTCTCTGATCATATTCATGGCCCTCCTCTGGACCTGCTCCAACAGCTCCATGTCTTTCCTAGGCTGAGGACGGACCCCTGAACTGGACGCAGTACTCCAGGTCTGGGGTCTCACCGGGGTGAAGTAAAGGGGAAGAATCACCTCACTTGACCTGTTGGCCATGCTTCTTTTGATGTAACCCAGGATACAGTTGGCTTTCTGGGCTGCGAGTGCACATTGCCAGCTCATATCCAATTTCTCATCCACCAGTATCCCCAAGTCCTTCTCCACAGGGCTGCTCTCAACCCCCAGTCTGTGTGTATATTGGAGACTGCCCTGACTCAGATGTGGGACTTTGCATTTGGCCTCGTAGAACATCATGAGGTTCCCATGGGCCCACTCCTCAAGGCTTTCAAGGTCCCTCTGGATGGCATCCTTTTAGGAAAACAATCTTTATTCTCTGGGGTTTTTTATCCCCTTCTTTTCAATGACCTAATTTCTTGTTGTGTTAGTTCTCCCAACCAACTCAACCTGCAACTACACCACCCCTCTATCTGACAAGTAAAATGGTATCAACACAGAAGGGAACCCAACCAGCAGAAAGGGTGAAAAAAAGCAAGCAAACCCCTTTATTTCAGCAGCACTCTGCACTGAATTAACTGTAACATCATTAGTCACACCACTAGCATAATCTTTCAAGCTTGCTTTTGATAGATGAGTGCATCCTTGAATACATCCAATTGATAACCATTCCATTTATATAGCAGCTTAAATCTTCATCGATGCAGTTTAATTCCATTACAATTAGTTTCAATATTTTGTTTATCAGTACTTGATAATTTTGCATGAAACCAGAATTTTAAGGAGAAATGATGTCATTTCTAAACCTCCTTCTCTAGGAAAAAAAACCAAAAAACAAACAAGCAGCAGGCCTGTGACAGAAAATGTTCCAGAAACAGGTAAAACAGTTGGAGGGCTTGCTTTGTTTTACCTGGCTTTCTTCCTTTCAAGTAGTTTTCAAGTTCTTACTTTTTTTCTTTATAAATTCTCACATATTTTTGCTATGTGGTCAAATATTTTAAGACACAGTAGTTCTGGGAGATTGAAATAAGCAAAGCAGCATTTTTTTTTTTACAAGAATCAACACAGCAAAAAGACTATGCTTTTCAACAATGCTACACAAAAAATTGAGTTACTGGTCATTTCACCCTTAACATGGAGAAATACACTTAAAATACCTTCAAAGAAGTTAAATGATTTCTATTTGTTGACTCAATTTTATAACAGTTTAACCAAAAGTGAATTCTGTTAAAAGTTTAAATTCACAGTATGCCTTAGCCAACACACCTTAGCCAATGGAACAGTCATAATAAAACACAAGTCATAGGCAAGAATATGTTAAAACACTTTTAGAAATACTAAGTACCATAGGAAAAGAAACATCTATGAAAAAAATGCAATCAAAATAAAGAATCTGGAAAACATTAATTTAGTTTCACTAAAACGTACAGCTTCAATTCGTAAGAATGTTTATGGCTATTCACATTTTATGATGACTTACTAATGATTGGAGGATAGCCATTTTCCACACATATAAATTCAACTCTGAGGGTCTTTGCTACATTAAAACCACTTGGAGAGAGAAAACCTCTAATTTTCAAGCATTTGTACAAAGCGTTTCAAAACAAATAAAGCTACATGGGACCTATCAAAAAGGACTGATTTTAATCAGTACAGTAGAAGCACCTGTCCATCACCTCATCTTTTAAGAGAATGTTAGGATTAAATCAACCACAGTTTTGCCATCCCTGTTACAATTTCTATTGTCACCAAAATAATACTGAAACAATTTCACATAAAAGAACCTCCACACTATACAAGTAGCTCACTTGAAAGCAGGGAACAATCTGAAAGAGAAGGCATGAAAATAAGAAAAGAGAAAAGAAGCAGCATCAATTTGCTAAATATCTGTAACCGTAATTTACTCTCTAATCAGCTCACTGAAAGCAGCAAACGAACCCTGACTGCAAACATCTGCCTACCAAACATCACTAAAAACAATTCTTTGTTGCCATTGCAAAACAGAAATCACCACCCTTCAGAAACTTTAACATTTCTAGCAAAGGTCAGTTTTGGTCCCATTGTAACCCAGGAATTCACAGTGACTATTATTTTTAGTGAATACATTCTGAGTTTACTAAATGCGATTATTTTCACTTTCTAGCAAGATTCAAAATGTTTATCTCAAATGACACAGATCTGAAAAACAATTATTAGATAGTATTTTATGCTTACTGCAACACAAAGTCTATAAAATCTAACTCAGGTAACTTCTTTGTAAACTGAAAAGTTCGAAGTTTCTACTTTACCTTTAATGTGTATTAGCATTGCAGCATAAAGTGTTTTAATATGCTAAATATCAAATACAGATGTTTGTACTCCCATGTAATCTATGGTAGATCATATGGATTCCTTCCTCACCTAAAAGCAAGATGTTCAGCTACATGTTTACTATTTCTAATAGATACTTCTAATCTTCATAAACTTATATGCCCAGGAATGCAAACATGTACACACAAATCCACCATTCTTAGTGGGTAACTTGCTGCATTTAACAGAAAATTGTGCCTGGATTTATAACTTCTCCACATCGAAAAAATTCAAACACTCAGTGAAGTAGCATAATTATCAAGTTTTAAATCAATGTTTTAAAAATATGAAGATAATTTCAAGTATTAAGATAGCAATTGTTCCTAGATTACGACATTAATGACTTAAAAATTAATAAATAAATCAGATTTTCATCATCTCAGTGAAACCATTTTATAGAATCATAGAATTGTCTAGGTTGGAAGGGACCTTTAAGATCATCCAGTCCAACCATCAACATAACTGATAAAAAAATCCATCACTAAACACTATGTCTACTCATCTTTTAAATACCTCCAGGGATGGTGCCTCAACCACTTCCCTGGGCAGCCCATTCCAATTCTTAATAACCCTTTCAGTGTAAAAATTTTTCCTAATATCCAATCTGAACCTCCCCTGGCCTAACTTGAGTTTTACTTGGAGACTTGAGCAAACATTCTCCATGCTTGCTGAATGAGGTGCACAACAAGCCTCTAGAATCAGAGATTTCAACTCTGCTCTAGAACATCATACTACAATGAAACATGCAGGCATTTTCACAAAAAGAAGTTGCATTTTTATTTTTCTTTTCCTTTCTTAATGCTATGCCAAACTTGCAGCAGGTCTCTCCAATGAGAAAATCGACTTCTCCCCTGTTTTTCATACATGTACTCTTTCTCAACAACCTTAAAGTAGTTCAAAGCCATGACATTAATCAGTTGACTCCACTACCAACAGACAGGAAAAATCAATTTACCTGTATGCCATCAAGCAACTTGCTCATGCACCAGTAACTGTCAGCTTCTATGTTCTGCAGCACTTCTTCAGGCAGACTGGAAACATCAAAATTTTCCACTTCTTCTTCTTCTGTTTCAGGAAAAGAGAGAGAAAGACAAGCCAATGAAGTGCATAGAATAAATAAAGCAAGGATGGAGAAAATAATTGAAAACAAAGACAACCACCACTTATCTTCTAGTAAGAAACTTCAGTGCACATTTACTTTAACAGGAACTGAATGAGTCATTTATTGCTCAACTGTGTCATCTAATGGATTTAAATGTTAATGAATACTTAATTTCTTGCAGACTGTGAAAATCTCAAATCACGCCTGGTTAACCAGAATTAATATATAATAAATTACTTCATTCTAAACATTTCACACCTGAAAGAGGATCATCAGACCACTTTGAGAGACCTCAAGCTATGTATGAACAATCTCTGCAGAACACATATATGTTTGTATCATGCACAGCAAAATATGTTGCCAGTGATGACAGAAAAAAAAAGCCCTGAAAAAGAAAAATCTTTTTAGAAAACCAGTGAAATTTATTTAGAAAGCCGACTACAGCTTTTTAAGGAGGATTTGTTTTTCAGGCAAATATTGGGAATTAGAAGGAAATCAGATAAAAGGAAACACATGATAACCACCCCAAAAAGCCCCCATGATTCTCAATACTGGAAAAGCACAGAACCCCAATGATGTCTAATTCATGGAAACTGAGTCTTTCACAGAAGTGTGTTAAAAGAAATTCACATTCTGCTATGAACTGAAATTTTTCCACCTAAGCCCTGTTGCTTTCTTTTTAAACTGTGGCATCTGAATTAATCCATTTTGAAAAGACCACAGAATGTGCTGCCTTAGCAGTTACCTCCCAAAGCTCCCATACAGCCCCAGGAGAGAGGTTACCGTGAGCTGGGAAGGCTCTGAGTAAACGCTTTAGCTTCCCTCTTGCAGCAGCTCACAGCATCTTACTGTATCAAGATGGGAATCAAAGCCGCATCCTTCCCAGCCCTGGTTTCTTCTCAGGGAGGGGAAGGTACAGAAGAGCGAGGTGTTTGATTCTATTTAAACAGAGTATGACATAACAAAGAAGGAATTTCCTCCATTACACAAATTCAAGGTAGCATAGAATAAACTATAAGAGAAAACAAGAATATGTAATATCTTAGAACTCTTCTGTAATCTGTCTTTGCAGCATGTCATTACGGAAACCAAAGTACATCTTTAGGTTGTCAAATCTGATTACGCCACCTCAAAGCACTTGTTTGTCAACTGGTAATAACCATGAGCATTACACCTGTTATAAAACAATTTTAACATACCAGTGACTTTACTACTACTAGTAGACACAGGTAGCAAGGTGTACCAAAGCATTCTTGTTTGCACTGGTGCCTATACGTGGGTGTGCATCTTCTAAGGGATCATTGGTTTTGGATTGTGAAATATTAATAGCTGCAGGGCAAGAACATCAGGTTGTGTCAATAAAACATCAGTTAAACTATTGGGAAACCTGGGAAGTAAAACAGGGGATTGCAGCAGAAACTCCATAAAATTAAACCACATGACGGTCTCAGAGGTGCCAGGACTGTAAACAATGCACCAGCAGTCACTGGTTAGTTATTAAAGGATTGCCACCTTGGCATCGGAGTACAGTTTCAAAAACCCAGTTTCTAGAAGAACATCAACAAGTACCCAACATATTTTAACACTGCCTCACAAAACAGGGAAGAAGGAGTGAGCTGCAAGAGCAAATAATTTTAATAGCAGATCCTTTGTGAAGAGGAAGAAACTCCTTAACCAATATCCGCAACATCCTCCTCCCAGCAAAAAGTAGGACAGAAACCTCAGAAATCAGCATCATACTCCTCTCCCAGAAATGGGAAGCAAATTCTAACACCACTCTGTGGAAAGCAGGGGTAGCATAGGCAGTAAACTGGGAGGAAACACTCACCCTCCATTATCTTTCAGTTCAGTTCCCATCACTTTCTCTATTAGATTCCCCTCATTAAGAACAGTTTCTAGCACAGGCTTGGGTTAATTTCACTTATTAAATCCAACACCTTCAGAAAAAAACATTTGATGAGAAAAGCCTAATATAATATAAAAGATAAAAGTTTTTTTTCCACGGTAAAGATGCTTGAATACAGTGGAGATAACAAGGAATGATTGAAAGCAAACAAACCAACATCAAAAAAGCCTCCAAAACACCTAGGAATGAAGAAACCTAACTCAGATTAGACAAACAGCTAAAGTGATGCACATTTTGTAAAACTAATCCAAAACAAAATGCCAGTTCCACAGCCCAAGATTACGATAACAGAAAGGTTGTCTCAAAGTCCAGAAAAAGTACTAAATTATTATTAAAATCAATATGTCCTTTAGAAAGCCACTAACAATAAAATTACTAAGTGTTCACAGGACTTACACAAAGACTGAAAATTTTTAGACTTTTAATGGACCAAAAAAAAAAAAAAGTCAATTTAGAATCATAGAATAGTTTTGGTTGAAAGGGACCTTTAAAGGTCATCTAGTCCAATGCCCCCTGCAATGAGCAGAGACATCTTCCCCTAGATCAGGTTGCTCAGAGCCCCATCCAGCCTGACCTTGAATGTTTCCAGGGATGGGAAATCTACCACCTCTCTGGGAAACCTGTGCCAGTGTCCCACCACCCTGACAGTAAAAAACTTCTTCCTTATGTCTACTTGATATCTACTCTCTTTTAGTTTAAAACCATTACCCCTTGTCCTATCACAAGAGGTCCTACTAAAAAGTCTGTCCCCTTCTTTCTTATAAGCCCCCTTTAAGTACTGAAAGGCTGCAAGAAGGTCTCCTCGGAGTCTCCTCTTCTCCAGGCTGAACAATACCAACTCTCTCAGCCTGTCCTCATAGCAGAGGTGTTCCATCCCTCCGGTCATTTTTACATCCCTCCTCTGGACCTGTTCCAACAGGTCCATGTCTTTCCTGGGCTGAGGGCCCTAGAGCTGGACACAGTACTCCAGGTGGGGTCTCACTAGAGTAGAGTGGCAGAATTACCTCATTGGCCATGCTTCTTTTGATGCAGCCCAGGATACTTGGCCTTCTGGACTGCGAGTGCACACTGCCAGCTCATGTCCAGCTTTTCATCCCCAGTACCCCCAACTCCTTTTTGGCAGGGCTGCTCTCAAACCATTCATCCCCCAGCCCATATTGATCCTGGGAGTTACCCCAACCCAGATGTGGGACCCTGCATTTTGCCTTGCTGAATCTCATGAAGTTCACACAG
>VXAK01015797.1:0-11412 GCA_013399435.1 Arenaria interpres
CGACCAGCCTTCCTGGGCCCCTTCCGTATGTGTGCTCACCAACAGGAAAGAAAACATTTTCAAAAAGCCCTTGGTTAGTACACTACAAAGCTCACTCGTATGGTACACAAATGCTACCAAGCTTCCTGGATATACTTGATGTTTTGAGAGCAGATTATCTTCCTCTAACTTCACTGAAACCTTAATAAGTGCCTATTTTTTTATGGCCTGAAGTGAAACTTGGTCCTTAGTCCATGACCCCGGCAATAGATACCCATCTCACACTCCAGAGACACCAGGCTCAAAACATTGACCCCACTGAATTTATTAGTTAAATCCCTGCCGGTTTCCATACAGCCCAAATCTCACCCCAACACACGTCCCGCAGCTCAGGGCTGTCGCCTGGGCTCTGGCAGGGGAACAAGATGTATCTCCTCCAGCTCTTCCGTGTTGCTGGATATTAACACCAGGAGCAAGAGGGGCAACTGTGCCATGTTTTTTCAGCTACCCCAAGTTCACAACCGGATGGTGCGAGCCAGCCTCAAGCTGTTGAGCCAAGGGGCCAGCATTTGTTTGCTGTTGTTGCTGTGATGGCAGCCTCCAACAGAAGGGAGACAAGAGCTACAGGCAATAGCACCTTCAACCACGGCTGCTGAATCCAACATGCTCCTCAGAGCAATATAACAGGTACCTTCCAGATGGAAGGGAAGGCGGCAGCCACTGAGACACTAAAAATAGAAAGACAAATACTTGAAGGCTATGTATGCTTGGATCTGCCAAAACCAAAAGGGCCAGGATAGAAGAGAAAAAAAAGAAGTCAGTAGATCAATTTCTTTTTTTTCAGGAACCCTGGTCTACACAAAAACACCACCTTCAAGGTTATGTTCAGCCCTACCAAAATAAAAAAAGCTTCCTTCCTGACTTCCCTAAAGCTCCAGTGCCCTATTGTGCCTTCTGAAAAAAAAAAAAAATTGCTTAATTATTGTTGACACACTTTGGTTTTCTTTGAATGCTAAAGTCTACAAATAACTGGACACAAACATCGTAAAACTACCCCAGAGTCTGACACAACCAGCAGATGTCACACAAAACAGTCTCAGAAGAGGGAGGGGCAAGGCTTATCAGTGAATTTTTTTTGCATGGAAATGACATCTATGAATTACTTCCTGATACACACAAACTTTCTCTAGAGACTGGAGTTAAGCCTGTGGATGCTAGTTGATCTCTGTCTGTATTTCTTTTAGGAATACTGCGAAGGTGGAAAAATTATTTTCTTCTCAGAAAACTGGTTATAAACATAAAAAAATTTCAGTGCAACTATAACTATTTTTCAATTTCAGTTTTCAATTCCCTTAAGGCATTTTTGTTCTGAAGTTTTTGCCAATAGCTGTAATGCCATACTTCCAATAGAGTTCATAAAGTTAGATTAAAACAAAAGATTTTAGTTGGTTGTGATAACAGACCACATACCTGCAAACCACGATCAAAGAACTCTTACTACCACTACTGTGGATAACGTTTTCAAAATACAGGTCTGCCTTAAATAGAGAAATATCTATGGATAAACTTCATAGAATCAGGTTGGAAGAGACCTCAAAGATCATCTTATCCAACCTTTCTTGGCAAAATCTTGATCTGGTTGTTCAATGCAATGCGCATGTAGAGCTCTGTATGATTATTTGTTGTTCTGAGGCGCACTGTCACTCCAGAGTGCACTGCATCGCAGTATCTTCGTATTAATTCATACTAGCGTTACACTATTACTTATTTACAGCACTCGAAACGCACCAATGCCTTCATGAGAAAGCACAGCATTGACAAACCCCTGAATGCCAAATTAGACACCGCACACTGATGCTACTCTGGCTGTAGAGGCCACATGGCAAAAAAAACCAGAACACCTTCCAAATGGGTCAGATGCCATAGCCCATGCAAACCAAGCATGTCCTGCGCCTTTGCTTCTCCTCTAGGTAGGTGAAACAGTCCAAGACGGACGTCAGAAACCAAGGTCTGGGTGATTATATGCAGGGCACAGGAGAACAACGTATGCTGAAGCAAGCAATTGTATCCAGGAATTAGGAAAAGCCCAGAAGTAAAGCAAACTGAGGGAGGATTCAGCTTTATGTTGCATTAGCACTGAGCTGCAGTTTGGAGCAGCTGTATGTATTCACATTTACAGTTAATAATAACTATCAAGTTCCCTTCGAGACCCGCTGCAATAAGATAAGCATTTAATTATAGCTCAGAACAATAATCTTTAGTCATGCCCCATGTTGTAAAAATCCCACTGTCAGGCTTTCATGTAATTACACCCTTGATAAGCAAACGTGAGTCACAAGTGTTGACAGTAACTACAAAAAAAAGCAGGTTCCTCTTTGCAGTGGCAAGGGCAAGCAGACCAGAGACCTCCATCATTTAGAGGAAGAAACAGAAACTAATGAGAAAACGCAGACACAGAAGAATGCCCATAACCTTCCTCACACATTTTTACAAATTCCACTTGAACACTTTAAGGAAATGTGATATATAATACAGAATGACATGGGGTTGGAAGGGACCTCTGGAGATCATCTAGTCCAACCCCCTGCCACCATAGCAGGTTGCACAGAAACATGTCCAGGTGGGACTTGAATGTCTCCAGAGAAGGGGACTCCACCACCTCTCTGGGCAGCCTCTTCCAGGGCTCTGCCACCCTCACAGGAAAGAAGTTCCTCCTCCTGTTTCATGTTTGCTTCTTATGTTCATGTTTGTGCCCATTACGTCTTGTCCTGTCACTGAAAAAAGACTGGCCCCATCCTCCTGACACCCACCCTTGAAGTATTTATAGGTGTTGATCAGATCCCCCCTCAGCTTTCTCTTCTCCAGACTAAAAAGACGTAAGTCCCTCAGCCTTTCCTCATAAGGGAGTTGCTCCAGGCCCCTCACCATCATCCTTGAAAATCTTCATCCTTGACCTGTGGCCCCCTAACACTTATTCCCGACAGTGAAAGCCCACACAGCTACAGGCAGCTGTGCTGGGTACACAATGCTGAGGACGGCCGGTGTCACCGCCTGCCTCCCCTTCCCCAGCAGACCAGAAGAGAAGTTTCCCTGAGACTCTTGCAAGAGGCACAGCACAAGAACCTCTCCAGTAAGTCAGCACAAAGGGTCCCTTCAGCTCAGTCCACCACCCACAGTGGTGGGAAAGTCCTCCCTAATGGGCGATGTCAGCAGAGCTGTACAGCTATCATTTTCTCAGATTATCTTCCAAACATCCAACGTGCTTTTCCTGCCTGACAAACTAGTTTGAAAACAGATCACAGAAATGAAATAAAATAAGATGGGCCTTATTTAGTCCAGAAGGAGACTGAAACTTCTGCTGACAGAAGTGCAGAGGTGCAAATATGACTTTGATATTCACACTGGACACACAGGCTGTGGTCCTGCCTGCTCTCCAAAACCACAGTCAGAATAAAGCTATATTTCCTGTCACAGGAACTCAATGTACATTCAGAGCTGCTGAAACTTGGACAGCTATACGCTGTGCATCCAACCAGCCGGTGATCCTTGGACCTTGGGAGGAAGCATTTGAGTGTCAACAAGTCACAAATGGAACTCAGCTGCACAGATAACAGGCCAAGTGCTATTTGCACATTTACTAAATCGAAACACTCATGTTTGTTGTTTCAGCTTACCAACAAAAAAATCTCCATACAACTTTCACAATTACATTGGCAGGGATTCTGTTATTCCTTTCCTTTGCGTTTTTAAATTCTAGAAATAAATTTGAACATTTAATTAGACTTCGATGCCTCCAAACTTTGCCAACGGAGAGCTGGGTCAGCCTCGGGGTGTTTGTATCTTTTCAGACTTCACCAAGCAGCTAAATATAGATCTCAGAAAAAGGTAAATAAATCACAAAATACATAATTAAAGCACCTGCCACCCTTACAGGTCAACTGTAATTCCACACCATCATATGCTGACAATAGTCACTGGGAGTGCCTGGATAGGTTCTACAAGCCTGAATTCACCATCAAGGAAAAAAGTGTCTTATTTCACAAATAAGGCATTGGAATTATTGCTCACGAGCAGCCACCAGACATCCCTCACTGTCTATTTCTACTCAGTGCTTATCCAGAGCCTCAGGAGCATTTCCACTGCAGACCAGAGGCACCAAGTCATCTCTATGCAGATCCGCCACAATATCCCAGATTCCATACAGGGCTGTAGGACCCGGCAGATGGAGCACTGGAATAAAACAAGGGTGAAATAATTTCTGTGCCACCAACCTTGGCCACCTTGCTTCAGCCCTGAGGCCCATGTCTGCTACTGTCCAGCTGCAGATGGTAGCAGCACCTCATTCCCTTCCAGCCAGGTGCTATACTTTGATCTTTTCATCCGTCAAACAGGCCTAAGGACTTTTACTCTCCTCGAAAAGCCTTCCAAGATTTAGTTATTGCTTAAAATTAGGATCTGTGCTTCTATAAAGACGGTGGCATTCCTTAAAACACTACTTTAGGACCAAGGTGAGGTGACAGTTGCAGCAGGGGCCCGCTGTGCCCGGTGGCATGGCTTGGCGTACAGCAATGGAAGTGCTCCTTGCCCCACACCCTCCGCTGCCCTCACAAGCAAGCGGTTTATAAGAACTGTATCTCAAGAATTGGAGAGGAGACAAGGAAAAAGATGCCATGAAACACAGAATGAGCATCCTAAACTGCTGCTGTGCCTTGGGAACCCTCCCCTCTGGGAATATCTGCTCATCCCCCGAGGGCACATCCATGTCGTGTGGCCTAAGCCAGGCAGCCCGTACAGCGTGAGACTGTGCCAGCCTGCACCCAGACAGGAGCAGCTGTGTTTGGGTAACACAGGACCCACTGTAATCAGTCCAGCCTAAGATAATTAGCTAAGCACTCTTGACTCTGGAGTTGCTACTGCATTCAATGCCACCTTAAGCCTCTCAAGACATGGAAAGCAGACTTCACTTAAACAGTATTTATCTCCAGGCCTATTACCTATCCAAGTGAAGTAATGCCATTACTTTTAATAGGTTTTGCAATTCAAATATTTTCAGAGTTTTTTGTGCTAAACTAGAGAACTTGGCATCATAGCATGGTTTGGGTTGGAAGGGGCCTTAAAAATCATCTTGTTCCAACCCCCCTGACACAGGCAGGGACACCTCCCACTAGACCAGGTTGCTCAAAACCTCATCCATCCTGGTCTTCAACACTTCCAGGGATGGGGCATCCGCAACTTCTCTGGGCAACCTGTTCCAGAGTCTCACCACCCTCACAGGAAAGAGTTTCTTCTTAATATCTGATCTGAATCTACCCTCTTTCAGTTTAAAATGGTTACCCTTCATCCTATCGCTACCTCCCTGATAGAGTCCCTCCCCATTTAACTACTGGAAGGCTGCTACAAGGTCTCCTGGAGCCTTCTCTTCTCCAGGCTGAACGACCACAACTCTCTCAGCCTGTCTTCATAAGAGAGGTGCTCCAGCCCTCTGGTCATCTTCGTGGCCTTCCTCTGGACTCATTCTAACAAGTCCATGTCCTTCTTATGTTGGTGGCCCTAGAGCTGAACACAGTATTCCAGGTGGGGTCTCACTGGAACACAGCAGAAGGGCAGAACCACCTCCCTCGACCTGCTGGCTGCTCTTCTTTTGATGCGGCCCAGGATGCAATTGGTTTTCTGGGCTGCCAGCGCACATTGCCGGCTCACGTTGAGCTTCTCATCCATGAACACTCCCGAGTCCTTCTCCTCAGGGCTGCCCTCCAGTCATTCTCCGCCCAACCTGTATTTGTGCTTGGGATTGCCATCACCCTGGGGACTTGCACTTGGGCTTGCTGAACTTCATGAGGTTTGCACAGCCTCACCTCTCAAGCCTGTTGAGGACCCTCTGGATGCCATCCCTTCCCTCCAGCATGCCAACCGCGCCACACAGTTTGGTATTATCAGCAAACTTGTGAAAGTGCACTCTACTCCACTGTTCGTGTCTCCGACAACAAAGATGTTGAACAGCACTGGTCCCAATACCAACCCCTGAGGAACACCACCTGTCACTGCTTTTCGCTTGGATATCGATCCATTGACCACAACCCTTTGAGTGCAATCATCCAGCCAATTTTTTATCCAATGAGTCATCCACCTGCCAAATTTGTGTCTCTCCAATTTAGACACAAGGATATCATGTAAAACAGTGTCAAATGCTTTGCATAAGTCCAGGCAGATAATATCAGTTGCTCATTTTCCAAAACATGATTTGAAAAAAAAACAACAAATAACATCACCCTCTAAAAAAGAAACAAACAATAGAAATAAAACCCACCAAAAGAAAAACTTTCTGCCATCACATTGACACACCAAGGCTAATCTAAACTGCTTTATCCCAGCTCTAGAAGCAGGCTGAATAATTGCTCACCAGTCCAGGCCTCAGCAAGAGCTGGCTCCTACTCAAGGGATGGAGCTCTCCACGCCAGCAGCACCTATCTGACCTCCCAAGTAAGGCAGTGAGGCACCCACAGAGGTGGCTACAAGTCCAGATCACCAGGCAAGCCCATTGTGACATCACAGGCTCCATACCAGCCCAGGAAACTAAGTCAGAATCATGTCCAGTGAGTGTAGCCCAGGTCAGATACAGTCCCACAGCAGCCAGAGAAGCCCACAGTGACAAGATAGCCAGAAAAATTGCCAGCACGCTGGAGTCTGGAGCAATTAAAATCAGCATTCCCAGAGCACTGCTTAGGGAGGAATAGCTCCAGGCTGAGTTTAAATGGTGTTCCTGGGCTGAGGGCAGGACGGGTGGAGACCCCAGGAGAGGCTGATCAGGGTAATTAAGGTTGTTACTGCCCTCAGGGCCTTGGCACTGAAGGTTCCCTGCAGAGGAGAAAAAGCGTTTTAAAAGATGAAACAAATATTCCCATTTAACTATGAGGAAGGCAACCCTATATAACTGTGCACTGAGCTAAAATCAGAAGTATAACATGAAATGTCTCTCCTGCAAGTCCCGAGGCCCTTGCTTGCCTATACAGCTCAAGCTCAGTGTGAGAAGAAGCCAGATTCCTTTTCACCATCAACATACAAAGTGGCATTCCTAAAGAACACACGGGCAGGTTGGCATCCAAGAAAAGCTTAAGCAGAGAATATTTTTTCACCAAGCTTTCAGGAATAACCAGGGAAAATCCACCTGTCGGTTTTGCGCACTCAGAAAATGTGGGATAACTTTAAATAAAGACTAAACGTTGCTCAGAAATGTACAATAAGAAGGCTAGTTGCAATCATTTTACCAAATGCTCCTGGTCACCAGTACTATCTCCTTAATCGACTTGGAGCAAAGTGGATCTTTCCACTAAGCACAAGGTGATTTAATAGCCCATAGTTGCACCTGGAGAGGAACAACCCCATGCACCAGTATCTCCTGGTGCAATCACTGCCTGATTGGAAAGTGACTTTGCAGAAAAGGACCTGGGGGACCTGATGGACACCAAGTTGAAGATGAGCCAGCAATGTACCATTGCTGCAAAGAAAACCAACAATGCCCTGGGCTGCACTGGGAGGAGTGTTGCCAGCAAGTTGAGGGAATGCTCCTACCCCTTTATTCAGCACTGTTGAGGCCACAGCTGGAGTGCTGTGTCCAATTCTGAGCTTCCCAGTACAAGAGAGACATGGACAGAGAGAGTCTAGCAAAGGGCCACAAAGATGATTAAGGGGCCGGAGCATCTCACCTGAGGAAAGGCTGAGAGAGCTGGGATTGTTCAGCCTGGAGAAGAGAAAGCTCAGGGCGATCTTGTCAGTGTATATAGACCTGAAAGGAGGGTGCAAAGGAGACAGAGCTAGCCCCATCCCAGTGGTGCTGGAAGAACAAGGGGCAACGTGCAACCTGTTGAAACACAGGAGGATCCCTCTGAACATCAGGAAACACTTTTTCACTGTGAGCATGACCAAGCACTGATACAGATTGCCCAAACAGGTTGTGGAGTCTCCCTCCTTGGAGATATTCAAAAGCCATCTGGACATGGTGCTGAGCAACCAGCTACAGATGGACCTGCTGGATCAGGGGCGGTTGGAAAGGATGACCTACAGAAGTCCCTTCCAACCTCAACCACTCTGTGATTCTGAACAACACCTGAACAGGTGAGATCCCTGTGCCTGGGGTACAAGAAAAAACAGCACCCAGGTTTGTCCAATTGCTGATGGATGTAGTCCTTGGGCTCTTCAGGGTGTTCAGAGCTGTACCCTAGAGGGGTTCGTGCATTGCGACTCCTAAATTATAAGGTCTGTCTCAAAGGTCCTCGAAGCATGAGGACCAATCCAGAGGTCTTCAGAAAGGGAGAGAAGTTCCTGATCCAGATATTTTTTGTCCAAAGAGAAGCAGTGCTGACCTGAAAACCCTCGGACTATGACTTCCGTCTCCTCCGCTGGAAGGTGTTCAATATTTCCTTTTCATTCCCAGTCTTTATTACTAGGAAAATAACCGTATTCACATGGATTATAAGTATCAGGGGAGTTTTAAATGAGACACTAGGAAGAGCCGGGAGAGTTTAATATTTGAACACAAAACCAATCTATTTAAATTTTGCCTTTTAGACTACATGCTTTCTCAAACCATGATTCTAAGCACAACCTTTTCTAGCATCAAGATAAAATAGAAGCTTCCTGCTAACCGCTGTTATCTCTTCTATAAGATTGTCAAATATGTTGTTATACATGAATTATTAATCTAACAAACTACTGGCAGCGTGCACCTTATATGCCCAAAAGGCTAATAAAGTCTTGTACTGCTGTGTTAATTATTCCATTAGCTGAAATATTGGAGGTGTGTGCTTTGGACCAGAAGGCTGTGGGCACACCAGCCGTTGACTAAATGGTGTGTTTTCTGAAAATCCCTTATTAGCATTTTGGCAACACACCCTCACTACTCTGAGAGCCAGATACCACCACCTTGAAATAATGTCAGCCATTGCGTTTTTCACTGAAATGCCTCAGCCACATATCTAGCAAAAGCCTTCAGATTAAATCAATATTTTACTGGTTTTACTCATTTTCAGCTAGTTAAGATGGACTGGATTCTGATCTTTCATACTTCATAGCAGTAACCATATTGCTAGCCAGTAATTGGCAAGTTTTATCAGGGCTGCGTGCTCTTACCCTGAAACAATCCCCAAGAGCCCAATTTAGAGACATATATCTCACTTGCTTAATACAAATTTAGCCTTCTAAATTATTCCTTTTTCCATAAACACTCAGCACTGCAGCCCTAGGCCACCATAAGTAATTAATATAGATGTATTTTTTAACTACTTTTGTATGCACATGTTGCCACAAGTCAGACACTTTCTGTAGATTTGCATTCATTATGAGATCCAGAGATCTTAGAAAATTATTACGAACGGAGACAGTGGAGAAACAGACAAAAATAGAGAACAATCCATAAAAATCCATAGAAAGACCATAGAATGTAAAGAATGGCAGGTGTCTGGCAAAATGTTTTCTGTTAACAGAGGAAGGGCTTCAAAGTTCTCAACTCAAGAATGCTGTTTCCCTAAAAGTCAAACTAAAACCTCTAAGCATTTTTGCTGATGATAGGAAATGGTTTTTATGATCACGCTTGCAGCTCAAATCCCCCAGGAGTCAAAAATGTCCTGCCACCTCCAACTCATTTCTCCTTTCCCGTCCTGTTTTCGAATTGGACATAAATCATTCCTTGAGCTAGCAGAGATAACGATGCGGCTAACAAATAATGTCACGGTGTCCAATGGATGAACATGATGACATTAAAACTATTTCCTGCCTTACTATAACTGCTCTTTAGGCCTTTGAAGCAATGCCCATTGTTCCAACGTGTGTACGCACAACTCAAGCTTAATAATGTGTCCCACAGATTAGATGAAAATTTTTATGGATGAAAAAAAGTAATAATAAATTCAAAAACGCATCCGGAACAAATATATCGCATTTCAACCACAGACTAACCACAGACAACATACTCCCAAAACCACTAATATTTCTACACGGGCTTTTTCATCAATCTAGCAGAAAGGTCTGTCATTGAGGCATTCCCCCACTGCATGAAACAAAAGGTGACTAATAGGAACCTCACTAAGGACTGTGCTCTCTGACTGTAAGGACTGGGACTGTTTGGCACCTGGGCAGAGAAAGAAAGCAGCTCACGGGTCCCCTCACTCTTCATACTCATTGCAGATAACGTGTGGGGTTCTCTCTGTGGAGGAGGTGGGAGGTGTAACGTTTGTGGCTGGACATGAAAGGGCAATTTAACATCTGAGGGCTCTATGAAGGATGATTAGGTTGCTAGGAGACGGCATAGGATGTTTGTTTGCATGTTAGCCTGCAAAAGAGCACTCTTGCCTCCAGTGGGCTTTTCAGGTCCTTGATTGAGGGCCAGGAAAGGGTTAAGAAGGCATCAGAGAAACCTCTGACTGGAGTTCCAAGTTAACAGAAACAGCAGTGAAATCAGCAGGTCAAAGCTGGAGGCCAAGCAGCCATTGATAATGACACAGGAATCAGTTTTTCAGTAAAAAAAATCCTGTGCTTGAAAAGAGGAAGAATGAAGGAGTTAATTCATAAGTTAAAAAGGCAAAACTCGTGGGCTGGGACAAAGGCCCAGCAAAGAACAGCAAAGGGAACAAGAAAACAACAATAACACTGAGAGAGGAATGTACAACCAGGATTATGCCAATGCCAGCCCGCTCCCCCCATGGCAACTTCTCCCTGCTCCACCGGCCAGCTCCCAGGGAATGGCTCCCATGGGATGGGATACCTGTGTCCCTGCTAGGTCCTGGGGACAATTAACCCTATCCCCACCAGAACCAGGACATCATCCACCCCTTATTCCATACCATCTATACCATGCCCAGATCTTACAGTTTCTGATTAATTGCCACCACTTTCTCCTGTCATATATATCTGTATCTATATCTGTACATATATATCCATACAGGTATAATGTCCTTAGTCTATGGGCCATCACTCTAAAATGTCTGCTGAGTTCATTTAGTCCATGGCTTTGGGCTCCGTCTATTAGAACAGTCTCTCAAGGCAGGCAATATGGTGTGCAGGGCTGGACTGTCGCATGCTGTATTTTTGGGGCTTGCAGCTGATGTCTCCAGTGCAGCTCATGCCCACGGTCCACAGGTTGAAGATATCCATCTCAATGAAGTTTCTGGGTGCCATCTGCTGAGGTCAGTTCTGATCCCTTCACTGCTGCACTTCACTCAGCTTTTCATCAGAGACCATCTGTCATTTGTTTGGGTGATTATTGTTACAGTACATCCAGTAGCAGCTATAGAAATGAGGACATACAGTGGCAGGGTTATTTTGCAATTAACACCATACAATTTGATTCATTGGCTATTGTCACCCAAAATCAGGTCCCCGTGAGGTACACATTGAACTTCCCCACGGAGCNGTCACCCAAAATCAGGTCCCCGTGAGGTA
>VXAK01015800.1:0-25401 GCA_013399435.1 Arenaria interpres
CCTCCTCCTCCTCTCTCGTGCGCGTTTGTTGTTATGCAGGCTCCTTGCAATCGAATATTTGGGTGGGTTTGAAAAGGAGGTCCCCTGTGCCCTTTCATCTTGAGTAACTTTCTCCATTCAAAATACGGATTTTTTTCCCCTTTTCTCTTTCCCTAGCGAAAAATCGAGGCCTTTCCTGCAGGTCCCAAAATACAGATAAACGCCAGCTCTAGGCCAGGAATTTGGTGGGTGTCTGCAGAGATAGTGAGATAGGTTTGACAACAGGAGGCTGTGAACTTCCAGAGCGATCTTAAAAAATCTCCAACCAGAACACTGGTGTGTCTCTTCTTGTTTGGCCTCCTGCTTTTAATGGAGCACAAATCCTCATTTTATTTTTAAATATGCAAATATGGCCATAATCTGCCGGTGATTGCTCAGCATAGGTAATCTGTAATAACATTCACAGATTCACTTTAGTTCCTTGTGTGCAGAGTTAAACCTCTTATTGTCAGTTAGCTCAGCATCCTAGTTCATTATCAGGGATTTGAAACACCATTTTTGGTTACAGCAGTAGTTGTAACTGCTGCCGGATATATTTTTGGCTTCATCTAAATGTTTAAATTTCAGTAATATAAAAGCGTGCACGAGATGCTTGTTAACTCCAGATTAATATGAGCAATTGGCTCGTTTTAAGCAGAAAGCGATTCAAGGGCGATACATTGCTTAGAAACTCGGGCTCTACACGGAAGTACTGGGTTTTCTTTCTGACCAGTTACTGATGCTTCTAGATCCAGTTTATGGGGGTTTTATTTTGATTCTAGCTTTGCGACATAAGGAGCGTGTTGTTGGCTTCCACCTCTGCTTGAGCTGGATTTATTTTACTTCTGTCTCCTTTTCTCACCTCCTCTTCCCTCGGCTGCTGGAGATCACCTGTTCTAGCCCTTTTTAAACTCCCTGCTTGCAGCATGTCGTCTTGTCTTCCTCTCGGTCCCTGCTGCTTTGCCGTTGGGTCCTTCGGTCCTCCAGCGGAGCTGTCCTGCTGCTGGGAGTTTAACCAGATAGCTGAGATGTAAATGGTGGTGGGGATTTGCAGTGGGAGGGAAAGAAAGAAAAGAAAAATATAAACGACAGTTTCAAAGCTGCTGTTGTCTTGGGTTGGGGTGAAAAAATGCAAGAATTGTGTCTGTTCGTTATGCTGCTCTTTAGGAAAATCTTGGGTAGCTGGAAAAGTTTGTGTTATCTACAGACTCAAGGAAAACAGTACGTTATTAAAGTTCTTAGCAACCCTAAGTGCTAAAACCTAAAACAAACACCCCCACCCCCTGCCACCCCCATTTATACACACCCTGTTCCACTTCCCTAAAGCCATTTAAATTGCCAGCTCCTGGAGAAGTTGCATTCTCCTCTATCCCTTCCCTATCTCTTCCTCATGCTTAAATTTGATATATGTTTTGTTCCTCTGAAAGATTTCCCTCTGTGAAAGTCCCTCTGTGTGTGTTTAACAAAAGATACTGGGAACAATGTTAGGCGCGGAGTTGACTGGGATTTTTTGGAGGTAAAGTACAAAACCATTTTTTAAAAAACAGTCCAAAGTGTAAGAGTGCTTTGTGAGTTTTATCTTGATGGCACTATGTCATAAATAGTTTCAACCTCAAATTGATCGGCTTTATGAGATCCTGGGACCTGCCCTGTTCCTAGTATAAATCTTGCATAAATTGTTGAGTCATATAAATGTGTTGTTACCTTTTTTTTGGTTTTGATATTTTTTTCCTTAGAATTATAAAAAGTTTATTGCGCTAGCCCAGGATGGCCAGTGGAAATTATGCTATGATCTTGACCCTTTGCCCCAAATACATCTCTGTTGTCTTTTTAAGTAGGTTTTGACAAAGTTCCTTGAGATTTGGAAGTTGACCTGTTAAATAATGTAACTTTTTGTTTCACCTGGGCCATTTACAGAAGTCTTTAAGAATTTTTCCCTTAAGAAATACTGATAGATAAATATGGAGAAGCAGAATATAGGAAAATCCTTCTTTTTTCTTCAGAAATACCCGTTCATCTTTCATTCTGAAAGTAAATCTGAGGTGTGCGGGATTTTCTGTGTTAACATCATTCCCTGAAAAGTCATTCTGATACCACCCAGTAGTTGGAAAAAATAAAGCCTGTGGCTTGAACTAGTGCATTTGGCAATAAATATGGCTTAAGTAATTCACTTTCCCCTCCTGTTTCTTGCTTCTGCAATAATCTGCTCTATTGGACTGTGGCTTCGTGGCAGTTTATCAAACTAAGCTTGTGCTCTCAAGGGGAGCAAAGCCACAGGAGAACTGAAGGACCACCCTTGCCCCCAGGGAGCCAATTCAGGGGAGCTACGCTAGCAGAAAACATCATCTTTTGGAGGGAGTAGAATAATTTTTGGCTAGAAGCCCTCCCTGAAAGGGCTCGCTGTCGGGTCAAGCAAATACCAGTGGTAGCACAAGGAAGAGGGTGAGAATGCACAACTGGTGGGAAGGAAAAGAGCGAGGGCGCAGCAGCAGAGATACAGATCATCTTGAACCTGTCACAGAGTTGCACCTTGGGTTGTGCCAGCACAGCTTTTTGTGGGAGGTAGCTCAGGGAACCGATCTGGCTTAAACCTTCCACCCTTCCTTCATGCATTTCAAACCCCTTTTTTGGGGGGAGGGAGGAGGTGCGGCTGGTGGGGAACACATCCTGAACAGCGCTGTCGATGCAGCGATGCAATTGAGGGAGCAGAACGCCATGGCCCGGAGGTGGAGGGAAGTGTGGAGAAAGGATGTCTAAGCTCTTTTTGCAGCGAGATGCTTTGGGAACCACAGTGTAGGAGGGTACCCGGGAGTGGTGTGTGGTGTCTTGGTGCCCTGGTAGGACTCTGATTCTAGAGACACACTACATCAGGTGATAACTACTTGATGCTGACATATGCCTTCTCTGTATCAATCTTGAGTGGTAGCATCTTTCTCAGCAGCCAAAAGCAGATATCTATAGACAAATGTATGTTGTGGTTGTTTTTTTTTTCCCCTCTCCCAGCCTCCAGTCACTTGCTGTTCAGGCACTTGCTGAATTAAAATGGTTGATGAGATCAGATCAGCTAAGGAGCGGGGAGTTTGAGGGAGGAAAGAACCCACAGATCGCTGAAACCCTCCCGACACCTTTTCTGCGGGCAGCAATAGCATTGCAATGCCGTGTGGTTAGTGATAGTTCGAGGTGGTCGCGTGCATTTCTACTAGCTGGCGATGCTTGGCTCTTTGTTAAATATTAGCTGTACTCGTAGAGACTCCCTGACTGAATTACAGCCTGTGCTGGGGGGGTGGGGGCAGGGAAGAATGTATTAGTTCTCTTCAGCGCTGATCCTTGGTTTGGGAGCAAAACAATGATTTAAAGGCAAAACCTGTAACATTCACTTAAGATTTCCAGTCATCTTGAGCTCTGTCAGTATTTCAATGAGATGCTGCTGAGCTGTTGATTTCACTCTTAAGCTGTCAAAATAAACTGAAGTAATTTCCTTTTTTTTTTATTATGATTTTTTTTTTTTTAAATGAGCCTTGCCAGTGAAATACTGCAACACAGGTACCCGATTTGTTTCTGTGGAGTAATTTTTGGAATAGTGGTGGTCTTCCGTGACCGTAGATACTTAGAACTAAAGTGTGGATCCCGTGGAAGAAACGTGATACATCAGGAAGTATTAGAAGCTAATATGAATCAAGAGGAGGTGTATAACAGTTGTATAATTCTGAAATCTTTATTACATTTTCTTATCTTGATTATTGCTTGGGTATAGTTCCAGCCTGTATGTGATATGAATTAGCTGCTGCTTCCCAACAGTTACCTGTGTTATCTCATTGTTTTGGAAGTCGGCTTGAGGCTCCAAGTGTTTAACGTAGTCCTAGTTCAAAGGGCAGACTGTATTTCTTTGTTCCAAAATGAGAAAGCTTATTATGCTCTGATGTTGATGGAAAAAATAATAATAAAAAGCAAGTTAAAGTACGCGCTAAGGTAAAAGTTTAAATGTAGGGCTGTTCTAAACTGGTATGTGTTTTAGATATGTGCCCAGCCACGTCCCCAGCAAATGTGCGGGTGGTACTATTTGCCTTATTTCAACCTGCATGTAATGTAGATGCAGCTTGCAGCTTTTTTATTAATATCAATCCATTGTACTATACATTATAGTAGCTGAAGGCTTGTTCAAGAAGATTGGGTCTACACAGAAACATTTTTCCCTGTTGCCAGGATGGATACAGGGAGGGAGAATTACCCTTTTATGACAAAGTTATGCCAGGAAAAAAAAAATGGAGGCAGCTGTCATTTAAAAATAAAAATCTTTAGTTGTAAGGAGTGAAATTTACAGCTTGATATTTAGCTTTACTTTAAATGTGCATGGCAGGATGGTATGCATCTGAAGAACAGTAGAAGTTGAACTGCGGGGGATGAATCTAGATCTGTTTCAAATATCTCTTTGGATTCTCCATTAATCACTTCAGATTTGCCTTTGTTTCCTTATTTGAAAATGAAGAATAGCTTCTACCCTGACAGGGATGATGTCAACCAAACAAAAGCATACTCAAAAAAAAAAAAAAAAATCTTGATAATCACTTTGTTTTATGCCATCTTGAGTTCTTCTTGTAGTGACTGAAATGAAATTTTGGAAGAGGCCGAATCACTTGATTTATGTTTCAACAAAAATCTATTTTAGTTCGTGTGAAGTAGTAACTATCACTGCAAGGTGGGAGGTTTCCTTCCTGAGACGTGTTCATCCCGCAGGAACTATAGGGTTTTTTTGACTTAACTTTTAACGAAGAGCTAATGACATCTAGAGTTCATCCACTTTTAACAGAGCTTCTCAAAATGAATTACAGTAATCCATTCTGTGCATGCAGGAAATAGTCCAAATCCACCTAGATAAAATCTTTGTAGTATTTCTATGGAGAGATATATACATTACAGATATATAGCTTTGTGGTATGGCACCATCTGAAAAGAGTACCTGAAGGACTGTTCATATTTGTAAGGCAGTTTGTGCTGTATATTAATGATAATATAAATACTGTTATGTACAGAAATACAATAACTGCATTTTAATTAAAGAATGGATTGCAATTCTTGTGCTCAGTTGTCTAAATCCTCATTGCATAGTGCTTAAATGGCTTAATGCTCTGCTGTTTTACATCCAGACAAGTACTGTCATGTGTAGTTGGGGGTTTTCTTGGGGTTTTTTTGTGTCTGAGAATTTGTGTTCTTTCATGGCTAATGTAAAAGAACAGCGAGAATACTTCCTAAAAGTCAGTTTAAGCAAGGTTTGGGGAAAAACAGGCATTTAGTAGGGTTTAAGAGAGGTAGCCCTGTCATGCTGATTGGGGTGGAGAGGACA
Organism: Arenaria interpres; assembly: GCA_013399435.1. NCBI lineage: Eukaryota > Metazoa > Chordata > Aves > Charadriiformes > Scolopacidae > Arenaria > Arenaria interpres. The sequence goes on from VXAK01015800.1 coordinate 5,360, forward strand.
CTACAACAGTATTTTATATGGGACTTTCCAATCTTCTTCCTCACCCTCCTATGTATATAGGTTTTCACTCTTAAGAGGATCAAGCTTTGGTTCTTGAAGGTTACTGGGATGGGTATTTCTAATTCTCTGAGAAATACAAAGCTTTTGGAGTCTTCTGAGGGCAGGGTTGGATGGGATGGGCTGAGCCAACCCAGGCTCTACCTCTGGCCAAAGGGGTAGTAGTGCTTGTTTTCACTCAACTGGCAGAAGACTGCAAAACCAGTTCATCTTCTGATGATGCTCAGTAGCCCAAGTCATCCTAGCTAGGAGCAACATGAGAGGAGAGCCCGTCTGAAGCACTGGATGGTACCACATCCGTGGGGTGAAGGGAAGGGGAGAGAACTCCCTTCTCTTGGAGGAGAACCAGCCTCCTCCGAAGGCAGGGAGTTTTCTAGTTCACGTCTTGTAACTGCGCTGCAGACTGTGGTTCTGTTTGACAGCAGCGCTCTCTGAGCTGGTTTAAATAGTCCCCTCTGTGCTGGCACAACTATGCATGGCAGCATGGTGAATCAGTTCCCTGACTAGACCTTACTGGAAAACAACCTTTTTTTTTTCTTCCCCTACAACATCTGCAGGGCATGGAGAAGCTGAGAATGAAGAGTTGAGGCTATTCAACTGGTATTGTCACACACACACAAATCCAAGTTGTCTTTTGCTGAATAAGTGCTAATTTCTGCATGCATTGTGTTCACTTACAGTAACAGGAAGATTCTCTCTCTTCGAAGCACTGTGGGTTATACCATGTTCTCTCCCTGATAACAAACTGCGGGCTTTGCTTTCCTCATCATGTTGGACGCTCTCCTCCAGTACCTCCATTAATAGATTGCAGCTTTACACCACTTCTCCCCAGTATCTCTGCAGGCCTCGGGGGTTCCTCAGTTCTCTCCAATTAATCTGTGTGGCCTCAGCTTCTTTTGGGAAATGAAAGCTTCAACTTCTTTCTTTTTTTTCTTGGAGAGTGCTGTACTGTTATTTCTCTGGACATCATTTGCCTTTACCTTGGATTGAGTTTGTTTTGTATGCTGTGTAGTATCGTGCCTTCTTTTATGGTGAGTTGACAAAAAAAAATTCAGCTCTCAAAGCTGAGCAGGAGATTTAAGGTACACATCAACACTGCTGGCACGTGAAAGATGAAGTGGAGGTTACATGGTGTTTCAATGTTTCTGCAGGACATCACTTCTTCCTTAGTAAAATTGCTGTTCGATGATGTCTTCATCCTTTTTTTTTCCACTCCTTTTGCAGAGAAGAGAAAAGATGGTACTCCTGTTGCATTTTTCAGAAGCGATGGCAAAGTGGCTGTACGGGGAAGACTTGCAGGGAGACAAAGGATGTTCCTTATGCCCTGAGGACCATGATATTTTATGGGAGGGAGAAGAGGGGGAGAATAGAGGACTGGACAAGAGCCTAGTATTCATTAACAAAGGATGCTTTCAGAAGCTGAATCCAGCAGTGTGGAAAGACATCAGAGGTCACCAGACAATCTTAACTCTTGAGTTGAGTTTACTAATGAAAAATTTCCTGGTCCTCTTTGAACATTTTTTGTGTACGATTATAGTACAGGCATTTCAGCATCTGGCTGGAGAACTGTGTAGGTGAGTCTGTCTGATGGAGTCTTTAGCCCTCCTCTGCTGTCACTAGGTTAGGGCGATAGTGGTCATGTTTTGAAAGTGGAGTAACTCTCAGAGTAAGAAGAGGAACAGGTAGTCAGGCTACAGAGTTATTCATTTCTTCATTTCTCTTTTCATTGGTTACACTAACAAAGGATGTGAAAGTTTCAGCCCACAGCCTGCCATTCCCAACACTGGTACTCCCAGGCCGGTAAATAACACTAATGCTCTTCACCCTCTTCTCCTGAGCACACAGAGGTGTCAGTCGTTAGTCTGGAGCAACGTGCTGCTTGGCTCCCTTTGCTACTGTATATACGGGGAGGAGCTCTTAATCAGGAAATGTAGTGACAGGACAAGGGGTAATGGTTGTAAATTGGAAGAGGGGAGATTTAGATGAGATACCAGAAAGAAATTCTGTGCTGTGAGGGTGGTGAGAGCCTGGAACAGGTTGCCCAGAGAAGCTGTGGCTGCCCCATCCCTGGAGGGGTTCAAGGCCAGGCTGGATGGGGCTTGGAGCAACCTGGTCTGGTGGGAGGTGTCCCTGCCCAGGGCAGGGGGGTTGGAACTGGATGGTCTTTAAGGTCCCTTCCAACTCTGACCATTCTGTGGCGTGTGACAGGCGGCAGATTACGGTGTTACCTGTGTAACAGAGTTTTGGTTCAGCCTTGAGAGGACAGGCTGGTCCTGCAGCTGTTAAACTCTCCGGAGCACTTCACGTGCACAAATCTGTTCTGTCCTCTGGCTGGGCTTCATGTGCGGACAACCGCTGGGTCAGTTCTAGAACTTGGTTGTGGGATGGCCAAAGGATTGCTCAAAGGAAGGTATGCTTCAGTGAGGGAGTCTTGTGGCTGGAAGGGCCATCTTAGCCTGTGCCTTGGGTCCTGCAGCCTTGGGGTTCTTAAGAAATATATACATATATCAGGATGCACAAAATGGATTGTATCAGACCTTACTGGCTTTGTTTAAATGCTGATGGCAAACTAGCTTGTATGGCTCTTGGGTTATTTGGCAGTCATTTTGTCCTTTTCATGAAGAAGTTGAAGACAAGCTAGTGTTATAGCAGACCTCGCCTCAAGTTTGGTCACCTCCTGGGTTAAGATTTGTAATTGTAGCAAAAATGATGAAAGCTGCTTTTTAGGTGATGCTTTGTAACGATCCCTAGATGTGTTTCTGAAAATTTGCTATTGTATCCTTTGTGTGAAGAAAACTTTTTGCAGACGTGGACACTTAATAACTTCCAATTTGCTCTGCAAAAGCAAGAGGATAGAAAAGCATGGAGGTAATTTCCTTTTCTGAGCTAAGAAAACTTAAAGCAATCTTCTTAAAGGAAGTATTCCATTTGCATCCTTCAGAAAAGAAGGAGCGTAGTTACCTTATCCCTAGCTTTCCCTTCTATGTTTCGAAGTGATTAGTGAAACTTCATTTTATATGATAATATAATCTCTCTTTTGGGATTTCTTACAAACGTCTTGCTTATTTTTGATGGGAAAAAATGGTCATTTGATAGTCTTCGCTTCCAAAACACGCAGCAAGGAAAACTTTTCTTGGAAAAAACTTCTGCACTTTTGTTTCAATGATCATTTCTTGGTCTGATTGACCTCACTGCTGAGTAAGGGGAGTGCCCCTTGCTGGTTTGAAATGTCCTTTGGGAAAGTTTTACTCCTGTTCAACTGGAAGTAGGATGTTTCGCTGAACCTATAGTGGTTATTCTGCATCTGTGTACTGTAGCTCTTTCAAAATATTAGAAGATTGAGTGAAGGATGGAAAAGTGTGAGGGGAAAACTAAGTGTGAAATGGTGGTTACATGTAGGTTTAGATGAGTAACCAGACCTCAAAAGGTTTTGTGTAAGGCAGGTGTACTGAGCCTTTGTAAAAATGAAGTGTCAAAGTCTCTTGGAAGCAGAAAAGGTGACTTTTTCCCTGCAGTGTTTCCCATGAATGTTTAGGTTACTCTAATTTATACTTGGGGATTGAGTTATAGCACGTGTAACTCTAATTTTGGCATTTCTGACTAAATGCTTAACTACTGCCTGCACATTTGGGCTTTTTATACTTTTCTGTCCTTCTTGTGATCCTGTGCATCCATACAAGGTAATAAAAATATAATCATCTGGAAGTGTATGGTAAGATGAGAACCCAGTTCTTACAGGAGTACTTTTGTAAACTCTTTACAAAATCAAGTCCCTTGGTCTTGCCACTGCAATTTTTGTGTAGTGATTTGGGAGTGAAGAGTTTCAGTGCTCAGTTGACAGGCCACATGGAGGGCGCTTTTGTGTGTGATCTTCTGAATTCAGCGGGAGTGCCATATTTATTTCTTGAGCAAGCCTAACCCCTTGAGGGAAGGAGGGTGTTTTGCCAGGACTCTCTTAAATCAGTGGTTTTCAACCTGGAGTTGGCAAGAAGCACCTGTGGAAAAACAAGCCTATTGCCAATAGTTTAAATTGCGTGGGGTCTTTATGCTTTTCAGGAGCCCGCAGTTTGAAAATTACTGCTCTAAATGATTTGTAAACAAGGGCTGTTTTTCCTTTCCGAAGTGGTTGTAGGAGTTAAGGACTATGAGTTGGTATTTAGTCATGTATTAGATTAGGATTGAGTTTTATCTTTTCTTTCTCTCCTCATACCAAATTATTGTAAAGCGTATTTTATCCCGAAGTAGATAGCTTTCAGGTTGAAATTTTCCAGGGTTAGTCTCGTCTTTGCTAACATCTGGAAGAAGGTCAGAGTGGTATTAAGTAGGTCCGTTTCAAGTGCTACACTTCCTATACTCAGGATTTCTGTATTTTTCCTTCCATGAACCTTGCTGTGAAAGCCAAACTCCTGCTACAGAGTTTGTGTTGCATCTAAAGATCTCATTAGCTCTCCACCCTCACACGGTTGTGAAGGGAACTTTGAATGTGCGGGCTTGAGTGTAAACTGATGTAGTCTCAGTGCCATGCATTGGCAGATAGCCTGAAACACCAGGTAAACTGCCTTTCGCGTCTCAAGAGGACACGGATTTATTTATTTTAATGACTAGAAGGTATTTAAAGTATGGAATGGACGCTGAGCTGTTTGGTGATCCCTGGGTGGGTTGCTGTTCAGGGTGTCAAAGCCCAAATGGTCTCCATCCTGACCGCTCTTACAGCTCGCTCTGTGTTACTAGGACCGTAGCTGAGGTCACAGGCTGAGCGCGCTCACAGTACAAAATTGAATATAGAGTTCAGAGGTTACTCTGCTCAACAAGTTACTCAGTTTCAAATTAGATTAAAAATTGACTTTGTGAGTTAAAGATGTTGCAGAACTGTAGTCTGCTTTGCCATGGAGGCTGCTCTCCTTGCCTGTAACAAACAGATTGGTTCTTGTTCCTAAATCATCTGTTTGCCTGTGACTAATCTTGAATTTGTGTCTTCCTGCTGCTTGTACTTTGAACTGAATTTTGTGCTCCAAATAAGAACAGCAGAGAGGGCTTTGAATTTCCTCAACCCCTCGTAGCCCAAGGACTACTCCTGCCCTTAGGATGGGAAGTGCCTTATGCAGTAAGGCACTATATATATACATACATACATATATATATATATAATAGGAGATGGTGGAGGGGAAGGCGTGTGGGGAGAAGTCGATCACAGCTGCTTTGGTCTATACTTACTGGCATGTTGATGAACTTTAGCAGCTAAATGCACTTGTGATGACACCTCACAAACTTCAGAAAGTAAGCAGTTATTTTTGGAAACTTTTCTTTTTTTTTTTTTTTTTTCCAGACTAAAACTACTAAACCTACTTAGACAAAAAAAAGTCTAAGCAAAACCACTAGTTCCCAAGAAACCAGCACCTTTTGCTTATTGTGCTCCTGGGCATTTCAGCATCCTAACCCTAAATCCTGCTTTGATGTCCTTTCCTGTCTGCCCTTCAGGTATCTGGAACCTGGAGGTCTTTCCATTGCCTTAAGGAAAGGGGCATAGTTCTTTTGAATTCAGTTTTGGGGGAAAGATCAGTGATTCTCCGATCTTGGCTTTTAGGCAGATAGGTCTTTACTCTCAGCATGCTGTGGTGCTGCATAGGTGAGTTTTCATGGTTCTGCCTGTAAGCAGCAGAGCTAATATCAGAGCTGGTTTGTACTGGCAGACTTGAAGGGTTAAGAATGCTGAATTTATTGCATAGTTTTGAGATTCTGCTGCTGGTGGCAAAATTTTCTTTTTTAAAAAAATATATATATGAAAATGAAAGGGTTCTTGCTCTAAACAGTGGTTTGCTGCCCTAGAGTTTCGCTGGTGCAGCTCTCTCAGGGTCAGTAAGCTGGGCCCTGAAGTCCAGATTTGACAAGCCTTGGCTGTGGTGAGCTGAGAGGTCACAGTCACAGAATGATCTGGGGTTGGAAGGGACCTCTGGAGATAATCTTGTCCAACCCCTCTGCTGGAGCAGGTCCACCCAGAGCAGGTTGCACAGAAACATGTCCAGGTGGGGTTTGAATGTCTCCAGAGACAGAGATTCCACCACCTAGCACTCCTCAAGGTCCTAGGGTAGGCTGAGTAGGGTGAGTGGGCCAGAAGGAAAGCCGTGGCTGTGGGTGTGCGGGGGGATCAGCAGAAGCAGTGTGCTGTGCCTCTGAGCTCCAGACCATCCATTTGTGGTGGCTGCCAAAGGGCACTGGTGCCTGCTGGAGCCAGCTGGTGGTTAGGTGTGACAAGTGAGGCTCTCCTGTGGACAAATTCCTTCTTTCCATCAGTGTGGCAGCCAGCGTGCTGATGGGCTTTGGCTGTTAGTGCAATGACCAGCTCACTGCTGTCAGTCCGCCCCGGTCCTTCATTCAGCTCTCAAATGGAGCAGCAAAAAAAACCAGAAGAGTCGGGGGCTAGAGCTGAATGAGTCAGATGGTCTTTGGAATATGATCTTTTGCTTCAGGTGGCCTCACGGAAGGTCATCAGCTTGCCCTCATTTCCTAAATGACACACAAAATACTTGTCTGCAGATTTTCAATCTCCTTGGTAAAGCATTATTTCACTCAGGTGGCTCCTCCCTTTGAGCTCAATCTGCGGGGAGGTAGGCAAGATAGAGCAGAATATGAGCTAACGGAGCAGCATAGCCTTGAAGGATCCCCAGAGTCTTTCCATTCGGAACCAGTGAAGGAAAATTAATATCTCTCTAAAACTAGGTCTCTCTTGAAAATCCAGGTTTAGCATAAATGAGGGTCAAACTTCACAAAGAATGCTTTTAGAAAAGGACGTAATAAACTTTAATAGCTGTATAATTACTTGCCTTGTTTGAATCCACTGAAGGAATGTAAAGTTGCATCTAAAACAAAGAATTCAAAAGTTTTTGTTGTTCTGCCTCTGGATTGAGTGGGCACCACACTAAATGGTAGAGTTTAGTGGAGAGATGTTTCTGTGAACTCCAGAGACAAGAAAAATGGAAGGTCAACCAGAGCAATGAAATAAATTTTGCATAAAAATACAGCCTTAAATAGATGTTTATAGTGGTGTGGTGATTGGGTTTGGGGATTATTTTTTTTTTAAGGGTGTGGTTTTTTCTTTATTTTTCTTTTTTTTTTTCTTTTTCTTTTTTGATGGGGTAGGGGTAAGCATAACTAAGAGACCTGTCTGAAGGGCAATCATGGCTATTTGTTTTTAAGGTACTGGAACTACAGACTAAACTCTTCCAAAAGACTGGAGGAGTCTTTTGGACTACAGGCTAAAGTCTTCCAAATAGTCTTTTGGGAAGTGGAGAAAATATTTCCCACTCTAGGTAAAAAAACGGTTTCAGGTAAGTGCCTGTCATCCCATGAGAGAGAAAGAATTATATTCATTTGAAGCCTTTGCTTATTAATATTCTAGCGTGAAACCTGGGAGATAGTGTTTGGGGAGAGACTGGTGGGAGAAGGCAGGCAGGTTCTGTGGTTTGCGTTTTTCTGTGGATTTGGCTTTCTAAGCTTAAAAAAAAATAGAAGTTATCTGGAAAAAGTTGTTCCAAAAGCTTATTGTTTTCAGTCAATGAGTTAAAGGTTAGGACAGCATAGAGACTTGCCTAGGTAGATTTGTCAGAGAACCTTGTGTTTAAGGAAATCAACATTAGAAAATGGTCCTCAAGAATATTTAATAGATTCACTGTTGGTTTATGAGCCATGAGTTATTCTTTTTCTAGAATAAAGTTAAACATTATGCTATCTATTTCTTTTTCCAACTGTATTGCATCACAGTAATGTAAGCAAATTTGTAGAGGGTCATATTTCTGAGAATGTGTGAAATTACTCTCTGTGCAAAATCACTATTTTATTGGAAAATGTTGAAATTTATTTATTTTAGTGTTTAGATCCTAAACTTGAGATCTAGTGTGTGTAGAAGGTGCTACAGGAAACATTCAGTTGACTGTGTTAACCTTTTAAACAAAGGAGAGATTATTCAAGAGCAACTCTAATAAAGCATTTCACCCTGACTTTGAAGAAACCGCAAGTCCATCTACAGCCCTTGCCAAACTATGAATTTGTGTTGCATTTATAGTAGATACAGGTTTGGGCAGTAACTCTGATGGTAATTTCTGAGAAATCAGTTTTATGTCATTTAACCTAAATGAGCAATATGGGAGAGTGCAGTTTAATGCTGGTCAATAGGGGAGATCCTTTAGGAAGGGCCTTGGTTCCACCACAGGAAAATAGAATACACATCCAAGGGATGCACAGCAATGGAAGTGAATTTTCTTGTAAAAACACAATTCACAGTAGTTTTAAATCTAGTGTGGATTTAAAATACTGCGGAGAGGGTAATCCTAGCACCCCGTTTGTACTAGCACCCTCACTTCATGTAGACGTGTGGTGGGTCGGATCAGGGGACTGATCCCTGAACCATCTTGTCATGTTAACATGCAAATGCAAGATGAGTGAGCGTCTGGGGGGTGGGGAGGATGAGGGGGATCAGCCCTTTCGGTGGAGAGGTGGATTTATCATGGATTAAAGTGCCAGGTAATCAGTAATCATAGCTTCCAAACATTGAAGCCATGCTGCAGAGTGGACTTTCCTGTTTCCAGTAGCCTTCAGTTTGCAGGAATGTGTCTTTTAGTAACGTGGGGTGAGTGAGTTGAGGAATTCTGAGTCGTCTTACTCTGCTTCTTGTAATTTACTGTTTACACAGTATATTTTGCAGTCATACATTTTACATGCACATGCGTTTTACTGCTGTTGGATTCCTTTCCCTCCTTTAAAGCACTTGAGTCAGGCAGGCCTCATTGTGCTCTTGGTGCTGCCTTGCTAGTGAATCAGTTGCAGTATGTCTCCAGTGAGTAGATAGAAAATTTTTTATCCATTGTGTTTGTTCTTCATAAAATTAAAATTGCAGAGAAACTGATGCTGTAACGGAGACATTAGGATCATCACTGGTTACTGTCAGCAAAAGGTGGTTTTCCAGAGGTCAAACCAGCTGAATCTTTCTTTATCGTAGTGTTTCTCATAGGTATTTCCTGGTTCTGCTTCCTATGGCATAATGGTAACCCTTAATTCTTCTCCTTTTAGATTGGCGTTGTCACACTTTTGAATTTTAGACTAAAAGAAGGATTTCTGTTTGCCCATGTGGGTGATCTGTGCATTTGGGCTTTAAGGAAATAAGGACAATCCCTGCTAGGGTACCGTACACCTTTAGGTTTATGAAGCCAGTTGAAGAGGTGGGGCAGTGCTGAAGCGGCATGTTTAGGAGCAGTGCTCTTCCCAATGGCAGAGGCAATACATTTCTAGCCATGGAAACCTCCTGAGCGTACTCGACCCCTCGTTACACCAGACCACTGTGAAACATTATTGGTTTAGTTTAGTATCTTCCCTTTTTACCGAGAAACAATCCCCGCCACAGAGGATCCATGGGTTGATCACTAGACGTACGAGTCAAGCAGGTTTGGGCTGGGGTTTCTGTGTGGCCATCCAGTCAGGGCGCACATTCCTCATGGTTCCTGGTGTAGGGGTTTTGCTTTTGTGCAGGAGTGAAAGTTGTCATAGGGCTTGCTTCCAAACAGAAGTCACCAGGGAAAAAAAAAAGGAGTAGAAGTAAGGGCAGTTCAGCACTTGTGAGTTGTGCTTTGTCAGCCAGCAGCTCTGATGGTTGGCCAAGGAGCACAACAGGGTTATGTCATACCAGGACGGTGCTGAGGAGAGAGTACTGGAGTAAGAACCATTCCCAGAATACGTCTATTTGCTCATTCAGCAGTAGTGCCCTTTGCCTTCTGTTAGAGCTGTGTGATCCATGATGTGGTCTCTGCTTTGGGAGCAGCCCTGCTCCTCTGTGGCTTGTCTGTTCTCAGCACACTGTGTAGAACCGACACAGCACATACTAGCGTTGGCTCCAGCTCCTTTCCGTTCCAACAGGCCATGAGTCTCCAGCATCTACACTGTAATACACATCTGTTGTTTTACCTACAAGGAGTCCCAGGCAGTTACACATCTAACAAATTAGGGTAAGTGATTCTACCAGGGAGGTGATTCTACCCCTTTTCTTTGCTCTGGTGAGACCCCACCTGGAGTGCTGTGTCCAGCTCTGGAGTCCTCAGCACAGGAAGAACATGGACCTGTTGGAANGTTTTAAATTGGAAGAGGAGAGATTTAGATGAGATACCAGGAAGAAATTCTTTGCTGTGAGGGTGGTGAGAGCCTGGCCCAGGTTGCCCAGAGAAGCTGTGGCTGCCCCATCCCTGGAGGGGTTCAAGGCCAGGCTGGATGGGGCTTGGAGCAACCTGGTCTGGTGGGAGTTGTCCCTGCTCAAGGCAGGGGGTTGGAACTGGATGGTCTTTAAGGTCCGTTCCAACTCTAACCATTGTATGATTCGAAGTGCCTACTCTGTGCTTGAACAGTCTCTGTTCAAGTAACTGCACTTCTAGTTCCTAAACTGATGTCCTCTGGGATTTGCTGGGCATGCTTTTCACAAGGGTGGTGTTTAAGGCACCCCTTTGTGTCGTCACTTACACTTTGCCCTTATTGGGATGCTCAACAGCCAGTCTTATGCAGGGTGAACTTGCAGAAGTTACTTCTTTCAAAAAAAGGAGGGAGGGGGAGCAAAATCACTTTTCCTGTCCCTTATGAAGTCTCATGAACCTGCACCAGCATAACTGATGTAGTGCGGGGTAGGAACGAGTGATGGAGCAGAGAAGGGAAGCTCTGCAAAGTCTGCTGTTACTGCTGAAAGATACTCTCATTAGACTGTGCTTTGAATCCGTAGGCTTGTTTGGAGTTTGCTGCCATGAGTTTTTCTTCCTGCTGGCGCTGATCCTTCAAAAGGGGCAGAAGGTTACCCAGAGTCTTTGCCAATGTCTGCTGGTGCAAAAAAGCAAAGATTAGTTTTTGTTATGTCCAGAGCCTCACATCTTCGTCAAATGCTATGAGTTCTTCAACAGAATGATGTGGCTCTCAGTTCTGTACTGGCCCTATCGTTTGAATGACTTTAAAATGGTACTGCAGTACCCTTAAAAGCTTAAAAGTTTCATGTGCCTTTAGCTTGAGGGACTGAAATAGGCAGGACTAACCAGTCTCTGTCAAAGATAGGGCAGACTGGTAGGAGCTGTTTCTTTGTTCTTGCCATCACACCACAAACAGAAGCTGTAGATGTTCCTAGGATGACTTATTTCAGAAATCACGGAGTTTAGCGGTTGTCAAGAGGAGGGAAAACCTTCAGTCTCCTGTTTTCATGTGACGATGATATGCATAAACTGAAGCACCAGCCTCCATGCTGGAGCTTGGCCTGAGATTCAGCAACACGATGGGCAGAAAGATGGCTTCTTTTAAAAGGTTTTGTGGGTTTTTTTGTGGTTTTTTTTTTTTTTGATCTGTGGACTGCTGAGTTTAGAGCATCTGTGCAGTCACCTCACTGAAGCCTTGTTATGGAGAATAATAAATCTTGCAAAATTAGCTGATTCTGTTAATTTGGGATGAAAGAGTAAATGGTGCTTAGTTTGTGCCTGGGAGTCTTTCTGATGAGCAAAGGCTTGACAGTCCTTGAAGATGTGTGCTGGTTGCTTAAACTTCTGCGTTTGTAGTGCTGTGGCTGCTGGGGTAGGGGTTCTCTTGTAGCCTTGCTGAAGGTAGAGGCAATTCTTTCCTCCTCTTGCCTTCTTGCCTTTGCCCTTAAACCTGGATGTGCAGGCATCTACCGTGATGGATAAGTAGATGGATGTCATTCTCAGGAAAGTAACTAAAGCAGAAGTAAAGGCTTTTATTTCTTTTTTTTTTTGGTTTTTGAGTAGTTGAACTAGCTGTTTTGTTTTTTGGGGTTCTGGTTTTTTTTTTTTTTCCCCTCAAGGACCACATGAATAAATCTGCACAATACGAGGTTGAGTTGCACCTGTAAAAATGGATTCATTTTGTTAGCTTCCTCCTGTTCTGTACAAAGGCACGAGCAGCAGAAGTACTGGAAGAACCTGCTGCGTAGGCTTATGCTAACCGTATGTTAACTTTGCTTAAAAAAAAAAATTAAACCCTACCTCCTGCAGAACTTGATTTGCCGTTGAGACAAGCTTTCCACTTGCTGGGAGTGAAGGGGAATTTTTCAGTCCCTGGCAATTGTGCAAGGAGATGGCTATTGTTACTGGCTCAAAGACTGGAGAAAGAACTTTAATTTCCCTGCTCTGTTTGATGCCTCTGCAACTCCAAACTGTTTTTTCAATGCAAATATTCAGCTGACTGTCCACTGTTGCTGCTTCTAGGTTTCTTTCATTTTACTTTTTCTTATTCTATCCCCGTGTTTCCTCTACACTGAGTGTTTGAAGTTATTTTTCATGAGACATTCTTGTTTCCAAATTAATTTTATTTTCTCTCTAGGTCATTTATGTATTTGTCTTCACTAATGTTTGCAACATCTCCGAACATAGTATCCTCTGTGATTTTAACTAACATGCTGTTTACCCTTTCTTCCAGATCCAGTTTCTGATCCTACTTCCACATTTGGGAGTATGCAAGGGACAAACCCATCTCTTTGCGTAGCTTGACTGGATATCCCAAGACTAGGATGTTAGTATATTTAAACCATTTTTTGCATTAAAATGTTGCCAGTATCTTAATTGCACATAGATTATTATTTTTTGAAATGTAATTAGTTTTATTGGCATGATGCATATTCAGAAGCCTGCTGGTAGAAACAGTTTTTCTGCAGTCTGACTAGTGCTTATTGGTGATTTTTAAAATGGGTGCAGGAGTTGGAAGAATTCCAGGGTTGCTTTTTAAATGAGCCAGACTTATTTAGTGTTATAGCTTTAGCGCTCATTCTTGAAAATCTTGGCTCTTTGTCTAATAAGATTAACCATAGGTTAATCCAAGAACCTATAAAATCTTTAGACTGTGTTCAAGATATTTATGAAAGACCACTTCAGACTTCTGAATGCATGAATACAGGCCCTAGGAGAGATTTTTAAATACTTGAAATAATCAAATATTTGATGCAAGTGTTTATATAGATAAGTGTTAACAAAAAAATAAAATTGCACACTGAAGTTTTTTGAATCCCTGCATTGCAGGTGACATTATTGTGGTACTTGTAAGGAACCAGTTGTCTGGGAGAGTAAACCGTGTGCTGAACTATTCTTACAGATTTGATAATAATGCAGCTTCCTTTCAAATGTGTTTTGTGATTGTGTACTTATTGCAAAATGAGATATTGCATGTTTTCTGTTATGTAAGCAATTGTCTGGCTGTAATTAGCAGTTCAGAGATAAAGAAGTCAGCATTAAACTAATGTGCTATTTTTAAAAATGTATTTTTGACTCAGCCGCTTCTTGGAGTGCTTCATGTATTCAACTACTACTATATTTAATTGAATTACTTATTGAAACATTACTATAAGCAACTATTTAAATTACTGAAGTGAATTTGATACTGAATGCAATGTTCGTTGTGTAGCTGTAGATTTTGCAGCCTTAATTTTCCGGTGCGCTTCTGTTCTTCTCCCCTTGGAAATGAAAGGAGCTTTCCCTTTGTGTGGTTTGAATTTCTCTTGTTGAAACCGGTGCCCATCTTCTTGGCTAACATTTTTAAAGTCATTGGTTATAGCTTCTCTGCTTGAATTTTCATTTGTGCTGTCCAGCTCTGTCCATGGGTAATAAACATAGGTAAGATTGCAGTTCTTCTTTGGCTTGGCTGCTTGGACAGATGTTCCCAGAAGAACTGGTGATAGGAAAGTGCAGTATTTTGCAACCCTTGTTCTAGTGTCCTGCTGCATTTTGGTTTAGTGGCCGATTCCTTCACTCACTTCTTCTGGTGTTATTCCTGGGGTTTTAGAGAAAAGCAGTTTGTTATGGTTGCTTGCAAGCTTTTCAAGGAAATTTTGAGACTCGGTGAATACTACTGTTTATTTTATCAAATCTACTGAAGCACGATGTGTTCTAGAAGTGTAATATTCCCGGAGCCTGGAAATGTTTCTGGTGTCAAAGAAGACTTTTTAAAAAATGGGCTATATCTGAAATAGCCTTCAGAGGATTGAAGATATAAAATTGACAGTAGTGGGGACCAAGGCACTTAGATGAAATTGTTATTTATGCTTCTTGCACACACTGTCTTGTGCAATTTCTCGTTCCCTCTTTATGCCATACTTGGGTCATTACATGTGCGTGAGACTCTTTTTTCTTTTAGAGAAACTATGTATGATTAATTCTGCAGGGGAAAAAGTGACCTTAAGGGAAGATATTTAGCAAGTGTCATAGACATCAACCTGTTTTGTAACTTTGAGTATCTGTTAGTGCTACTCTTTAATCCCTTTGGATCAGATAATTAGCACGTAGCCCGCAGAAGTGCAGTTTGTATCGGATTCCTTCACTGTTTCTCTGCCTGTGCTGCTGGCGGTTCCTAGCCATGGATTAGGAAATCCATTTCAGAGATTTTCCTCTGAAAAGGCTGTTCAGAAGTTACAAAATGAGCTGCTTTGGATTTAAGTGGACAGTGAGCCTTGGCTTAAAAGATGAAGCTTTTCTAGCAAAGCGGCATTCAAAACTGTGAAGTGTTTCTGTTGTTTCCTGATACAGAGGTTGTTACAGGTATTTCAGTCTACAATGAATTTAGCAACACAACATAGTGTGGAATGCCAAGCTAATGGCATTCCTGCTTGGTGTGTAGATTACCTGGAAAATTTAACTCAGATTTTGAACAAAGAGCCTGTGGGTGGGCAGTTTCTTAGAAGGATGAGTGTTCCTTCACTTAGCACCAAATAATTGGTTTTAGATCTGCTGAGCATCCTAAACAGGGACCTTATTCTTTGAACAGACCTGAGGCAGTAGCAGGTCTGCTAAGACCATTTTATTGAGATACCAATTTAAAAATTGAAGCTAGACTGGCTGATCTCCAGATACTGGCTTTAACTGTTTGATGTTCTTGACTAGAAATCTGTAATTTGGTCAACTGTGAGCATATCATGAGATTCTGCGGTAATTCAGAGCTGTTGAGAAACTTGACGTGCAGAAAGTATGGGACTGTTGTCTTTTCTCAAGTGCAGGTGACATATGCTGCTTTCAAGCAAAGAACTTCAACTAGACTGTGAGGTAATAGGGTGGCCTCAACCAAAGCATAGTGGATTAAATGTTTCACTGACTTAATTATGAAAGGCCATTAACATGCTGGGCTTCAGGAATTCCTAAAAGGTCTGGAGTAAATGAGATGGAGAAGGCTAGGCAGTGTCAAAAAGCTGCACAGAGCTGCTTGGCTTGAGGAAGATATAAATATGATGATAGGAGCTGAAATTACTGTGTGCATCACTCAATGAAGTGCGATGTAAACTGTTAAGTATACCTGTACGCACCAAATTCACTGTAGCTACCCAGAAAAGGTACTTGGGCATAACTTTGAAATCCTGAATGGCTATTGTAAAAGATTTATGCTCTATCATGTTACTTTGCATCGACAAAATTCCAAGGTTTTTGTTGTGAATATGGTCTTCAGCTCTGATCCAGTACCAGATGTTTGTCTCAAATCGGAATAAGAGGCAGGCAATGTGAGAGAGCAAGGGAGGAAGTCAAACAGGTCTTCATTTCAGCAGTGTTGCTGTCTCAGCTCTCCTGGGTCCTGCCACTTGCTCCTGCTGACATAACAGGACGAGGCCAGGGAATTGTTCCTGTCTAGAAATTATACAAGCAAAAACTGGTTATTTTTTTCACTGTCTTCTGCATGGACCTGCACAGTTGTTTGTGTTGCCAGTGAAAAGGGAAGAGTGTGACTGGAAGTGCCTGATGTTAAGCAGCCTTTCTTCTGTCCTGTGATGGTGTCAAGAAGGAAAAGGAAAAGTGCAGTGTAACCCCAGTTACAGCTGGACAGAAAATACCCTAAAGACACTGGGTGCTTCTCCTGTGGAGCACATCTGCAGGCATAGCTTATGGAATTGACCGTGTGTATCTGAAGCAGAAAGCTTAGTAAGATTCAAGGAGTTGCTACATGAGATGATGGAAAACTTTACATGTCATCAGAAGTGAGAGAGAGATTTATCAGTTGCTTGGTCTTTGGTAAAATTTCCACTAAACCCCAAAGGTCAGGCTATTGTAGCTGTTTACTGCAAGTCTTTTACATCTGTGTCTAATTTTTTAAGGAAGGTTCACTGCTCCTGATCTACACTGAGGAATGCTCCATCGCATCTGGCAATTTCAGTTCCCACAACTTATTTCAGCACCAAATTGTTTTGCTGCTGTAATCTCACGTTAGGAAGCTGTCAGCAGCTGTGGTTATGCTTCTCTATTTCCAGAGGAATATCAGGGCTTGCGGTTTTTTTACTGTATAGGCACAACCTGAGGTGTGAATGAAGAATAGGTAACAGTAATTCTACTGATATTTAGTTCTGCTGGCACAAGAGTAACAACAGTCATACAGGTGTATCTTCTGTCCTGTCTGCAGGCGTTATTGTGTGCTTACTTTGTACCAAGAGCTGTGCTCTTGATACTGTTGTCCTGGAAGCGACCATAAAGCTGGAGGGTGCTGGTACGCTGAGCTGTGTTCCCTTTCCACCTTGTGGTGCGGGCTAACGAATGCCTCGCTTGAGGCATACTTTCACATGTTACTTCAGTGATGACAATTAGTCACTATAATCAGCTCTGTAGCTGGTATGAATTCTATGCTCATGTGTTTCAGTGCTAAGATACTTCTCCTATGTGCTTATCTTTATTTGGGGTTTTATTGTAGGTGCATAACTTCTGCCTCCTGCCCTCCTTTCAGTTCCCGTTTAATTTTTGTGTAGTTGCCTGTGTCACCCACTGATTTCACCTAGATCATCCTTTCTGTTGAGACAGAACTGAACAGTCCACCTGAAAAGGCTAAGGATACTTTTCCCGAGTTTCTGGGAAGCCTCCTCAAAACATCAGGTGTGCTTCATATTCACTGTATTCAAGATTCAATCTTCTTTCCATGGTCTAGATTATTTGTTTCTTCCCTTAGCTTCTTAGTCAGAGTTCACTGGTGCTTTAGTGAAATAATCACTTAATAAAGTGGTGTGTCTTTGCGTATCCTAAGATTTTTCAGGATGCTGTTAGCTAGCTGGAGTCAGGAGGCATACTCTTCATCAGGGCAATTAGGTAATGGCTTATGATGGAGGTTTATTTAACGTCAGACAGACGTCTGCAATCACAAATAATAGAGTAAAATACCTCTTGGCAGTTTTTACCTTACAGGCAAGCTTAGGATATTCACCTCTCAACTAAGAAACATTAAATAAACTTTCACTGGTCTGTGCTATTTGTTGAAGATCATCAGATTTTCAATGATAGGTGACATAAATATATTTAGTTTCCAAAGTAGAATCACATTTTCATTCCCCTCTGCAGACTCTTGCATAGATTTGAAAATCTGTGGCAAAAGGGGTATTTATAACTTGAGATCCAAAAAGAAAAGTGATGTATTGAGTTAATTCAGTAATGGCTGATAACTGACCTCCTGTGATACAGGAGGAGAAACTGAGTCACCCTCCGAGGGTTTGTAGATCAAAGCTGTGGTTTGGGAGATGCTTTTTCCTTCTGGCATTTTTTATTTAAATGGATTCAGCAGGTTGTGTCTACCCTTTCTGGGCTGTTTTTTAGCTGAATTGTTTCAGCCAGTCTGGTTTCAGTAGGTGGCTATGTGCTGCAGACAGAGAATGATGTAGGGCAGGACTGAGTTGCTGAGGGAAGGCAACCCTCTTCGAATAGGACTGTTGTGGAGCATGAAATGTATCAGAGAATCACAGAATGACATGGGGTTGGAAGGGACCTCTGGAGATCATCTAGTCCAACCCCCTGCCAGAGCAGGTCCACCCAGAGCAGGTGGCACAGGAACGTTTTGAATGTCTCCAGAGAAGGAGACTCAGCCACCTCTCTGGGCAGCCTCTTCCAGGGCTCTGCTACCCTCAAAGTGAAGAAGTTCCTCTTTATGTTTAGATGGAATTTCTTATGTTCAAGGTTGTGCCCGTTTTCCCTCTTGTCCTGTCCCTGGGCACCACTGGAAAAAGCCTGGCCCCATCCTCCTGACACCCACCCTTGAAGTATTTATAGGCGTTGATCAGATCCCCCTCAGTCTTCTCCAGACTAAAAAGACCCAAGTCCCTCAGCCTTTCCTCATCAGAGAGATGCTCCAGGCCCCTCATCGTCTTTGTAGCCCTCTGCTGTCCCCTCTCCAGCAGTTCCCTGTCCTTCTGGAACTGGGGAGCCCAGAATTAGAATGTAGCTGATATCTCAGCCAGTTTAACCCAAACCTCTCACATGCTTCTGCACCACGCCAGTGCGCATGTCTGGAGGCTGGGGTGGAAATCACTGGTATCCTGTGCTTCCACATATATGACTTTTGGGGGCAGAATGAGGGTTCCTCCATAGTTTGAATTGACTTGGGCCTCTGCTATACCTACTTGTGCCAAATTGTTCCTGACAGTACACCTGATCTGTGGTACGACCGTTACTGTGGCCATGAAATAAAGTGGAGCAGTGAATTGACCTTGCTGGAAATCCTGCCTGTTCTGTGGGAGGCGTTTCCAGGCAGACCAATTCCCTCTACTGCAGGGCTATTCGTATGGTTGTGCTGGGGGAGCATGGGGTACGGGGATAAACGCCGGTAGTTAATGAATATCATCTTAATTTTACTTGGCAGCGAAGCATTAACAGGTTGTCTCCAACAGGAAACGAGTTTCAAGGTTCTTAATTTGGTGCAATAAATAATAAATAACGCTGTTGGATATGGAAAAAATTGCCTTGAGTTGGAGAAATGTTTGGGTTTCTCTATAAAAAAATTTTTGGTCCACGATATTTTGTGCCATTGAGCACACTCATTCTTGGGCTGTTTGATTCTTTTCAGCTGTTTATAAACTTTCTAGCTAGTTGGTACAGTTTCTTCTCAGTGAAAGCTGTACCTGGTTGTTTGCTGGAAGTCCAGACCTGGAGGTTGAAGAAGTAAGAGCACTGGTTTTGAACTGAGATACTGAAAAACAACTCCCACTTCAATTTTTAGGGTTAAAGCTTGTTTGTTAGGGTTTTGCTGGATACTTTGCTTTTGTTTTGTTCCTTATTTAGATCTTATTCTACTTTTAAGTAAAAACTACCTTTTTAAGGATACAAAGAAAATTGGTAGTTATTGAAACCTCTTCTGCTGTCACTCTTTGCCATTTTGTGGTGTCTGTGTTTTCTGGTTTATTTTCTAAAGTGATAAAATGCAAGTATTTACATGAGAGGATTCCAGTTGGTTCAAGCGCCGGTGGTGACTGGTGGTGAAGAAAACCAGATAGTGGTAGAATAAACCTCCTGATCTTGAGTTACAATGTAAAACAAAAGCCCACAACCCCTGACGTGAACAACTAGCCAGATTAGCGATGCAGTATCTCCAAATCAGAGGATCTTCCCACCCCCGCAAATCCCCATGAAGATTAGGGCTCAGTCTGCCAGAGCGATTGCGGTGTCTTGAGGTGATGTTGAGACAGCCGTGGCAGAGTCCTTGGCATTTCTCGAATTCTGCTGCTGAGGCTTTTGGTTAAAGATAAGGAGGCCGCATGCCTTCGTGTAATTCTCTTCTTGATGTCAGATCACACACACAAAAATATTCCTCGTGGGAGGGACGCAGGACATGGTTCATGTTATGCCTTTTGCCTTGCTGTACGCTGTACTCTGGCAACAAGCTTTATAACATGGCACTTCTGGTTTTTTTGGGGGTGGTTTTTCACAGCATCACAGAATGACATGGGGTTGGAAGGGACCTCTGGAGATCATCTAGTCCAACCCCCTCTGGGTCCACCCAGAGCAGGTTGCACGGGAAAGTGTCCAGGCAGGGTTTGAATGTCTCCAGAGAAGGAGACTCCACCACCTCTCTGGACAGCCTCTCCCAGGGCTCTGCCACCCTCACAGCAAAGAAGTTCCTCCTCATGTTCAGATGGAACTTCTTCTGTTCAAGTTTGTGCCCATTCCCTCTTGTCCTGTCCCTGGGCACCACTGAAAAAAGACTGGCCCCATCCTCCTGACACCCACCCTTGAAGTATTTATAGG